>CAJNDS010001891.1:500000-547106 GCA_905221605.1 Symbiodinium natans
CCTAAACCTAAACCCTAAACCCTAAACAGCCACTAAATCCTAAACCCTAAACCCTAAACCCCAAACCCTGAGCCACTAAACCCTGAGCGCTAAACCCGAACAACCCCCTCTAGCCACTCTGATCACTCGACTTTCAGGGGGGTCCTGATTCGGTCTGCAAGCTCGCGCAGCACAAAAACGAAGGCTCCTTGTCAGAGTTTAGGGCTTAGGGCTTAGGGCTTCGGGCTTCGGGCTTCGGGCTTAGGGTTTAGGGTTTAGGGTTTAGGGCTTAGGGTTTAGGGTTTAGGGTCTAGGGTCTAGGGTCTAGGGTCTAGGGTCTAGGGTCTAGGGTCTAGGGTCTAGGGTCTAGGGTTTAGGGTTTAGGGTTTAGGGTCTAGGGTTTAGGGTTTAGGCACAGACCCAAGAGCAACCTAGGAATACACAGGGTGCCCTTTTTGTTTTAAAGAGGCTTGTAAGGGAACCTAAACCTAACAAGCAATAAGGGCCTATGCTGGGTCCTAGTAGCCTTGCGAACTTGGAACAAGGGTACTACTGGGGCACCTTGTGTGCTCGGCACCATGCACGATAGGTAACGCCCTGCACGTTCAGGAATTGCTTGAGCTTGGGCAGTGGCTGGTCCATGCGAGTGCCACCTTTTTTGCGTCTCCGCGGCGGAGGGCTTTGGGCAGAGGTTTCCTGGTCCGGCGCCTCTGCAGGCGAGCTCGTTCGCGGGAGCATCTGCATGCCTTCATCCATTTCCTGTTTCACCCGACCGTGGATGCCTCGACGATGGCTCTGCGAATCAGCTCCCACGATCCCGCTGCAAGTAGGTGAGCACCACGTCAGATTCTGAAGTAGCTACTATACCCTAAACCCTAAACCCTAAACCCTAAACCCTAAACCCTAAACCCTAAACCCTGATGAAACCCACATGCTGGGGTGCATGTTATAAAAGGGGGGTGGGAACAGTGCAACCCTCAGGCCCGAAAGCCCTAAACCCTAAACCCTGAACCCTGAACCCTGAACCCTAAACCCTAAACCCTAAAACGTTTCATGAACGGCTTCCCCTGTGCTAGGTTGTCTCGAGCCTGATGCCCCTTTTTGAACCGGGGCGAAATCACAAAAAGAAGCCTTCGTGGTCAAAACCATTTTCGGATACAATCCAAAATGTAGGGGCCCTACTGTAATTAGAATAGGGTCTATAGGGTTTAGGGTTTGGGGGTTTATTCTAGTATCTTTGTATAGGGAACCTAAGGGAAGACTATTCGTAGTTTCTCCGACCCCTATAGGACACGCATACCAAGGACACCCTCCCCAGTACAGTGATGTCACGTCCATCATGCATCTCCCTAAGCCCCAAACCCTGGCCGGCTCTGAACCCTAAACCCTAAACCCTAAACCCTAAACCCTAAACCCTCATCTTCTAGAGTGAGTCTTCTGGGCCTCTTCTGGGCCCCCTCTGGAGTTTAGGGCTATGGTTTGGGTTTAGGGTTTAGGGTTTAGGGTTTAGGGTTTGGGGTTTTAGGGTTTAGGGTTTAGGGTTTAGGGTTTAGGGTTTAGGGTTTAGGGTTTAGGGTTTAGGGTTTAGGGTTTAGGGTTAGGATCGCGGATAGGCTCCCAAGGGAGACCCCCTGCACGAACACCCCACTCCGACGACCGATCACAGCTGAAGGTCTCTTATCTCCCCACAACAAGGCTTTCCCTAAACCCTAAACCCTAAACCCTAAACCCTAAACCCTAAACCCTAAACCCTAAACCCTAAACCCCTAAACCCTAAACCCCAAACCCCAAACCCCTAAACCCGGAACCCGAAACCCTAAACCCTAAACGGCGGCTGGGTGGGCGGTGGTGGGGCCGGCTCCGAGGTGAACCGTCCGAGCTCCTCCGATGTAGTTCAACAGCATGGTGAGGCACTGCCGTGATCGG
The DNA here is from genome assembly GCA_905221605.1 of Symbiodinium natans. Lineage (NCBI taxonomy): Eukaryota > Dinophyceae > Suessiales > Symbiodiniaceae > Symbiodinium > Symbiodinium natans. The sequence continues at coordinate 501,906 of CAJNDS010001891.1, forward strand.
TCACTGAACCTGCCACCTGCAAGGGTTTAGGGTTTAGGGCTTAGGGCTTAGGGCTTAGGGCTTAGGGCTTAGGGTTTAGGGTTTAGGGCTTAGGGCTTAGGGCTTAGGGTTTAGGGTTTAGGGTTTAGGGTTTAGGGTTTAGGGTTTAGGGTTTAGGTTTAAGGGTGTAGGGTCTAGGGTTTAGGGTTAGGTCTTTGGGGCTTAGGGTTTAGCGTTTACGGGTCGGGGCACTTAGTAACTAGGTACGAAGGCGGAATTCTGATTGCGACCCCAGTGGGTGGTGACTTTATCTTGCTTGGCAACACTGGTCTTAGGGGCTGAATACCCGTAGCCAAAAAACGGTTAACCTTTCATTTGTAATGGGAATATAAATAACCGAAAATGATAAAGGGTGAACTACCCAGACCCGAAGTACGTAATAACTACTTGCGAGGTCACCCGATACTCCAAGGGCAGCTGGGTTTCGGAAGTAGCGGTTCTCCTTTTGGGGGGGGGTCCCTTAATAAGTGGATTCAAGTAAATTAGGGGTGCCCTGAACCCTGAGCCCTAAACCCTAAAGCCCAAACCCTAAACCCTAAACCCTAAACCCTAAACCGTAAACCCCCATTTTGAGAAATGCCCAGTTTGGGGCCTCTCGCATTGAACATGCCGCGTTCGCAAGCGTTCAATGCCGCGTTCGCAAGCAGAAGATACCAAGGCCGGGTCTATCACACATCTCCCTTATTAGGTTTTGGGTTTAGGGTTTAGGGTTTAGGGTTTAGGGTTTAGGGTTTGGGGTTTAGGGTTTAGGGTTACATCTCCCTTAACTTAGCAACAAGAGCTTGGCCCTCGAAGCCCGCTGTAAGATATTCCCAACAAGGGTTTCGGGTCTGGGGGTTTCGGGTCTGGGGGTTTGGGGCCTTGGGTTTCGGGTTTCGGGCTTCCGAATGGCCGCACCCGGCTTAGATTCCTGGAGAAGGGATACCGCTTGAAGGCTCATGGTACTTAGTAACCAATTATCCCTGTACTTATAACCCCACTTACAATACCCCTAAAGGGCCTTATAGGGGTGTATCCCAAGTATAAGTAGGGTTATAAGTACAGTTATAATGGGTTACTAAGTCCCATGAACCTCCAAGTGGGCGTCCTGGGAAGGCGGGATGTGCGACGAGAGTTTCTCTGGTTGTTTGAAGCGTCTGCATTCTTGGGCCGTGCCCTAGACAACAAGTTCTGAAACCTTCCCTTAAATTAAATGAAAGGGGATTCCCCCAAACCCCTAAACATTAAAGCCTAAACCCTAAACCTAAACCCTAAACCCTAAACCCTAACTCATCCTAACTCCTAACCCCTAAACCCTAAGCCCTGAACCCTACGCTCATCTCTGCTCATTCCGCCTAGCTCCATGTCAGCCACACTGATGATGGCTTCCTGGGGCTGCTTTCGGGTTTAGGGCTTAGGGTATGTGATATAAAAAAAGGGGATATACATATCTATACATACAGACAAGCATGCAATCATAGAAATATGCGTTATGTATACAGATCTAGGGTTTCACAATCGAATATGTGGGGCTATGTGGGGCGTAGGGCCTGGAGAACACAAAAAACCCTAAACCCTAAACCCTAAACCCTAAACCCTAAACTAATTCCAGATCAACCCCAGCTGCTCGGACGAGCTCCACCCGCGAGACCGTCACGGCAAAATCCAAGTGCTGGAAACCATACGTCTCCTTCAAGGAAGGAAGGGCTTAGGGTCGAATGTTTAGGGTTTAGGGTTTAGGGTTTAGGGTTTAGGGTTTAGGGTTTAGGGTTTAGGGTTTAGGGTTTAGGGTTTAGGGTTTAGGGTTTAGGGTTTAGGGTTCAGGGGTATCACGAAGGAAGGGCTTAGGGTCTTATGTTCAGGGTTTCGGGGTAGACCGAAGGAAGGGTTTAGGGTCGAATGTTTAGGGTTTAGGGGTATCAGGATTGACATTTAGTGACGATGTAGGGCTTAGGGCCTTGCGGTCTGGGGTTTTGAGGGCACGGGCGGGTTGAGAAAAAACGAAGAAGAACCCCTGCCGCGGAAGCAGCAAAACCCCTCTACTCCCAGACCCATTGCCTCATTTGCTACAACGGACTCTAATGGGCCGTATTTTAAGATTGGGGGGGTAAGGGCGTTTCATCGTGTACGGGCAAAGTAGTAAATTGCTGACACCTGCTGACATCCACGGGATAAGGCTACGTTCAAGCGTGGGCTTTCTTGTCCTAAACCCTAAACCCTAAACAACCCACACCCAAGCCCTACCAGCAAAATCTAAACCCCGCTGAGCCGCCACTACTTGAAGGTTCATGGTACATACTAACCAATTATAACTGTACTTATAACCCTACTGATAATACCCCTAAAGGGCCTTATAGGGGTTATCCCAATTACAAGTAGGGTGATAAGTACAGTTATAAGTGGTTATTAAGTCCCATGAACCTCCAAGTAAGCCCTAAACCCTAAACCCTAAACCCTAAACCCTAAACCCTAAACCCTTGGGACTCTACCTTGGGTCCCTAAGATGGTACCCTTGTCGGGCTGAGACTTCTATAGACATCCCAGGGCCCCTACAAGCCCCCACAAGTCCCTAAAAGGCCCTAAACCCTGAACCCTGAACCCTGAACCCTAAACCCTAAATCCTAAACCCTAAACCCTAAACCCTAAACCCTAAACCCTAAACCCCAGACAAGGCACAAGCCCCACTGAGCCCCAGTTATCCCCAAACCCTCGGGCTGTCCACGGTCTTCTTCAAGGCCGAAGGCGTGTCCAAGTCGGCTAACATGCCTTACGAAGGGTTTAGGGTTTAGGGGTTAGGGTTTAGGGTTTAGGGTTTAGGGTTTAGGCTTAGGGCTTAGGGCTTTGGGATTTGGATGCCCCTCGTGACGATGCAGTGGACAGATCGCCCGGGTAGGCGCATGCATACGCAACGCTGCATTTTTTGTCAGTGCTTCTCATTGGGCTTGCCCAACCTGCAGCCCACCCCGACACTCCGTGTAAGGGTGGGCTACTGGATTTTTCATCCTTCCTGGTCTGAGCCTACCATAACAGCATGTATTGAAATTGTTCATCAAAGACTTCCTATCGGATCCAAGAGTGAGACATCTGGTATGCTCGAACCACCCTCACCGAAAAAAAAAGAACGACGCGCATTGTTCCTCCACTTCACCCCTTGAAGGTGAAAGCTGCCACCAAGATAATCTTCAGCCAAATGCCAGCAGCCAATACAAGCCCAAAGGCTGCAAGACTTGGCAGATCGTAGTGGTCATCGAGTTTGTGGACGCGTCAATCGCCTGGGGGGAAGTGGATAGAGCTGTCTCGTCGCCAGCGCATACCTGGCAACCCTCAGATGAACACAGGTAATGGGCGTAAGGCGATGAGGACGAAGAGCTTGCCTCTTCATTGAAACAACACTGACATGTGTGTTGTTGAGTCCTACCAACTTTCACCACTCCGCTTGTCCAGCGTGAATCGCCTGCATTTTTGCAGTAGAGATTGCACAACCAAGGAAACTCCTGCATTTTTGCTCCAGCATTGATGCTAGCTGCAATGGCCACATTTGTCATGCCAGAATGCAGAACGCACGACTCCAGCAAGACGTGGTAAGTGTAAGCCACAGCTGTTGGAGAGTCTAACAAAAGTTGTTCACAGGCTTCTTCAGTAACGCCCCTGGTTTCTGACTCTATCAGGGTGTCACTTCCGAACATAATATTGCTTTCCCTGACCACACTCGCATCACGAGACCCTTCGCGGTCTTCACTCACCATGGGGATACTCTGCGACGAACATCCGCAGTTTGTGGACGTCGGAGTCACTGTAGTGGTCGTCGAGGTCGTTGATGGGGCTGTCACGTCGCCAGCGCATAGCTGGCAACCCTCAGATGAACACAGGTAATGGGCATAAGGGGATGAAGACGAAGAGCTTGCCGCTTCATTGAAACAACACTGACATGTGTGTTGTTGAGTCCTACCAACTGTCACCACCCCGCTGGTCCAGCGTGAATCGCCTGCATTTTTGCAGTAGAGATTGCACAACCAAGGAAACTCCTGCATTTTTGCTCCAGCATTGATGCTAGCTGCAATAGCCACATTTGTCATGCCAGAATGCAGAACGCACGACTCCAGCAAGACGTGGTAAGTGTAAGCCACAGCTGTTGGAGAGTCTAACAAAAGTTGTTCACAGGCTTCTTCAGTAACGCCCCTGGTTTCTGACTCTATCAGGGTGTCACTTCCGAACATAATATTGCTTTCCCTGACCACACTCGCATCACGAGACCCTTCGCGGTCTTCACTCACCATGGGGATACTCTGCGACGAACATCCGCAGTTTGTGGACGTCGGAGTCACTGTAGTGGTCGTCGAGGTCGTTGATGGGGCTGTCACGTCGCCAGCGCATAGCTGGCAACCCTCAGATGAACACAGGTAATGGGCATAAGGGGATGAAGACGAAGAGCTTGCCGCTTCATTGAAACAACACTGACATGTGTGTTGTTGAGTCCTACCAACTGTCACCACCCCGCTGGTCCAGCGTGAATCGCCTGCATTTTTGCAGTAGAGATTGCACAACCAAGGAAACTCCTGCATTTTTGCTCCAGCATTGATGCTAGCTGCAATAGCCACATTTGTCATGCCAGAATGCAGAACGCACGACTCCAGCAAGACGTGGTAAGTGTAAGCCACAGCTGTTGGAGAGTCTAACAAAAGTTGTTCACAGGCTTCTTCAGTGACCCCCCTGGTTTCTGACTCTATCAGGGTGTCACTCCCGAACATAATATTCTTTTCCCTGACCACACTCGCGTCACGCGACCCTTCACGGTCTTCACTCACCATGGGGATACTCTGTGACGAACATCCGCAGATAGGGGCATCCACAGATGAGGGTGTCGCAGTCACCTTGGCTGCACTTAGTAGGGTAGCGATAAACTAAACTTTTAGCTGCCTTAGTAAGAAACCCAGTAAACCTAAAAAAGGCTCTAAGGATCTAAAGCCACAGTATTAAGCGCCACAGAGTCACTGTAGTGGTCAGTGGTCCATCTCCTGCTACCCATTGCGCCAAACATGCCGCAAAAGCGGCAGCAAGAACTGCAACCATGGCCCAGCGAAAGAGTTTCCCAAGGGTCGAAGGACTCAACTTTGCCTGGTGATTATGCCAATAGTGGTCATTATATAATCAACGTAATCAACTACATTTTTATGTATATGTATATGTATATGCAGTTAAAGCCATTGATCATCAGCAACCACAACAAGAATATTGCAAAGAGTCACTTTCCATATGTGTTCTTTCCGGCAGCTTTCGCAATTGGCTGGAAATGCTGCACATCGATTGAATGATGAATTATGCCCCCATCCGCGAACTGAAAAGGCAGGTCTACCTACTACCTTGACACTGGCAAGTAACCTGACATACGTACTGTGCACATTCAGGTGTGTTGATAGCACCTATGCATCTGTGCGAGTTCAGGCATACATGTGTAGACATACGATTCACATCCACATGTTGCTGGTCATCTGATGGCTTGCTATGTGTACCTCCTAGCAGGCTTGACCCCACGGCTCTTGAAGACCCCCCGCTGCATGTAGGGAATATACCATGTGCAGGGTTTAGGGGTTTAGGGTTCGAGGGTGTTGGGGTTTGTTCTGCACTTGCAAGCCCTCTTGACTTAGGAAGCAGGGGTAGTAAGCCGGGTCGTGCGGATTAGAAGACGGTTTCGCGGGGATACCAAGCAGACTTACCAAGTAAAAGGGCTGCCAAGTAGGATTTATGGTAGGCTTTTTTGGTCAAGCTTCGGACGTTTGCAGCTGGAAGGCGTGGCGACCCTACTTGGAGGCTCTTGGGGGGTTGTAAGTCATTAGCGTTATACTTCGGGTAGTTATCAACCCTGATGAGAACGACCCAAACCCTAAACCAAAAACCCGCAAGGAGGGGCTATTCTGAGGGAGGCGCTGTTCATGCCGTTCATGAACCGAAGCCCGAAAACCTTGGCTGCATGGGGGATCGGACGACGACGGGACTTTTTGGGTTGATTGGTTTAGGGTTTGTAGGGTTTAGGGTTCAGGGTTCAGGGCTTGGGGTTTAGGGTTTAGGGTTTAGGGTTTAGGGTTTAGGGTTTAGGGTTTAGGGTTTGGGGGGGGGGGGGGAGGGAAGGGGGGTGGCCGGGGGCAAGGGGGGCGGGGGGCGGGGTTGTGTGGGTTTGGTGGAGCTAGCAGGTTAGGGCAGTGAGGCTCCGAAAGTTTTTGGGGTTTAGGGCGCGAAGTTTTCATTGGCTTCGACATTCAGGGTTTAGGGTTTAGGGTTAAAAATTTGGGGTTTAGGGTTTAGGGTTTAGGGTTTAGGGTCCTTTTTTTGCCAAGAAGGACCCATCACAGCCTCTCTTGCTTTCATCGGCCTTCAAGCTTTTGCACCCAAAACAGACCCAGACCGCCAAACCCTAAACCCTAAACCCTACACCCTACACCCTAAACCCTAAACCCTAAACCCTAAACCCTAAACCCGGAAAGGTGAGAGCCAGGCGGACTTGGGCGACTTGAAGAACTGCTTCAGGCCTGGGGCCTCAGACGCAGGTTTAGGGTTTAGGGTTTAGGGTTTAGGGTTTAGGGTTTAGGGTTTAGGGTTTAGGGTTTAGGGTTTAGGGTTTAGGGTTTAGGGTTTAGGGTTTAGGGTTTAGGGTTTAGGGTTTAGGGTTTAGGGTTTAGGGTTTAGGGTTTATGGTTAGGGTTTAGGGTTTAGGGTTTAGGGTTTAGGGTTTAGGGTTTAGGGTTTAGGGTTTAGGGTTTAGGGTTTAGGGTTTAGGGTTTAGGGTTTAGGGTTTAGGGTTTAGGGTTTAGGGTTTTCTAGCGTTTAGGGTTTGGGGCGGATTAAGTTTAGGGCATGAGGGCTCAGGGGGTTTGCAAGGCTTTTTGCGGTGTCGGGGTTCGAGGTTCAAGCTTCCAAGGGTTTGGGGCTTTTTGGGAGCCTTCAGGGTTTAGGGTTTAGGGTTTAGGGTTTGGAATTGAGGGTGCTTACCAGGGTTGTAAGGGTTTTCGGGGCTACAGTGGTTGTTGCAAGCGTTGTAGGGCGTTATGGGGACTTGCAGGGCTTCAGAACGGAGTGCCTACCATGACAAACCCTAAACTCTAAACCCTACACTCTAAACCCTAAACCCTAAACCCTTACGGCTCCGGGCCTCGTCCATGATCGTGTCGTGGATTGCTTCCCCAACCGCTTCTCGTGATCCCATCTTCGCGATGAGAGCCTTCGGGGAGAAAAAATCACTTAGGGCTGAGGGCCAAGGCTTCCGGGTCTTAGGGTTTAGGGTTTAGGGTTTAGGGTTTAGGGTTTAGGGTTTAGGGTTTAGGGTTTAGGGTTTAGGGTTTAGGGTACAGGGGCCTTCATGAATTAGAATAGGGTCTTGGGGGCTACTATAGTATAGTTATCAGGGGACCATGCGGGAGTACTATTGGTAATTCTTCCGACCCCTATATAAAACCCCTAAACCACTACATTCAACCCCTAAACCCCTGAACGCCTATATTAAACCCCTAAACCTCTAAACCCCTTTTCTAAACACCTAAACCCCCCTATATTAGGCTCAAGGGTGGAGCCCAATACTCCTTAAAGGAACTGCCCTTCCTTCATGATGACACGACCCTGTATGATCTAAGGTCGGTTCCGTGCAGGTCGGGGTGTGAGGGGTCTTCTCTTGGTGCTCAGGGTTTAGGGTTTAGGCTTTTTGGGTTTTGGGTTTAGGGTTTAGGGTTTAGGGTTTAGGGTTTAGGGTTTAGGGTTTAGGGTTGCAGGTTTAGGGCTTTGCCCGCCCCAGCCTGCCAGGTGTCTTTGATCTCCGTGGAGACCTCTGGAGGGAGGCAGAGCTCCTCGAAGGTAGCGTCGTAGACCAATGAATACCGCTGGAAGACCGCCTGAGAAGGCAAGCAAGGGTGCCCTTGTTACAGGGATTTTTTTAGGGTTTAGGGTTTAGGGCTTAGGGTTTAGGGTTAGGGTTTAGGGTTTAGGGTTTAGGGTTTAGGGTTTAGGGTTTGGGGTTTCGGGTTTCGGGGCGAAGCTCCAGCCGCGAAGGGAGAGGGCTACAGTTGACTGGAATTCGAGTGGATAAACCCTAAACCCTATACCCTAAACCCTAAACCCTAAACAGGGAATGCTATTGCACATGGGGAAGTCTGTGGGCTCCCGCCGGTGCAATCGGAAGTTGGGTGGTCCCTGAATGCTTGGCAGCCCAGCAATATCGGGGCCTTAAAAAGAATAATTAGGGTTTAGGGTTTAGGGTTTAGGGCTACAAGTTTAGGGGCCTCAATAATTAGAATAGGGTTTTGGGGGTTAGGATAGTATAACGATACGGGGACCATCAGGGAATAGTATTAGCAATGATTCCGACCCCTATATTAAACACATTGTAGTAAGGGTACCCTTTTTGGATTTAGGGGGTTTAGGGTTTAGGGTTTAGGGTTTAGGGTTTAGGGTTTAGGGTTTAGGGTTTAGGGTTCAGGGTTCAGGGTTCAGGGTTCAGGGTTTAGGGTTTAGGGTTTAGGGTTTAGGGTACTGGGCTACCAAGAATGCCAAAGAGCGGCATGCTGGACGAGACCCGTTGCGTTGCTGGAATCGCTCTCCTGCTCCTCGTCCATCAATTCCATTTCGTTGGATTCATCCTGACTGTTGTGCCTAAACCCTAGACCCTAAACCCTAAACCCTCAAACCTTAAGCCCTAAACCCTAAACCCCTACCGGGTTCCCCCTAACGTGCTCCTGACGGGGCCCTCTATATCCCAACAGGGCTTGTTCAAAAGAGTTCCCAAGATCAAGGCCGTGCGAGGCAGAGGCAAGAACCACCTCGCATTGACTTCCTAGATTAGTACGATTTGCTTGAGAACCCCCCCACCCCCCCACAAAAAAAAAATCATGATCCCGATGTGGCCCAAAAAAAGGAAGGACATCTGGCTTGTTTCTTTGCGGGGTGCTCTTGAGCAAATGGTAAAACTCGAGTTGCTAGCGACCCAAAACAGAAACCCGAAAGACGAGGCAGCACAAGCCGACCGGACGATGATGCGCGCGCTTGCTTGCGCTTGCGGACCCTGGGGTTGCTTGGCATCCGTTGCAGCGCTGCTGGAACAGGCCTGGGGTTTTGTTTTTTGGGTTTTGATCTGGTCAGTTCTCGAAAATATTGTCCGTCCGTTTTTGGGGTGCCCTAAATAGCAGGCCCTGCCCTATCATAAGGACCCCAAAAGGGGCCATTTTTTGGAGAAGTGACCTTCCAGGGTTCAGAAGTCCCAAAAACTGCAACAACAGCCCCCCAGACTCCAATACCCTTTAATTAAAGAATATTCCTTTTAAAAATATGTATATACATATAATATATATATATATATATAAGGCAGTGGGTCAAAATTCGGGTTGTCGCGGGGGGTCCCCCGCCCCCTCTGTTACAAGCCTTGTCGCGGGCAGGTTGTTTCATACGTTTGTCGCACCGCTACTTTGAACCCAATTTTCTTATTTGGGCTTTGTAAGGGTTCAGGGTAAAGGGTTTAGGTTTAGGGTTGGGGTTTCGGATGAAGGGTTTAGGGACCGCAGGGATTTTACCGGAGAGCCATTAAACCCTGAACCCTGTATATAACTATAAACCCTGGGCTTCTCGTTCAAGGTTGTCCTACGGATGGGCACCTGCTGGCTCGAGCAGTCGCGCGGGTTGTCGCGGGTATGTCGCGCCCTGTCGCAGGCCTTGTCGCTGACTGAGAGTGAAAGTTGCTGCAGACACGCATCAAGGTCGCATCGAGTTTGGCAATGAGAAAATTCAATGGTATTGTAGCCTTGTCGCGGGGGAGGGTTGTCGCGGACGGGGCCTGTCTGTTACAAACCTTTGTCGCGGAGGGACCCCCCGGCGCCTGTTACAAGCCCGGAAAAAAACTCACTCCCAAGGGTTCCTAGGGGTATTGGAGTCCCTGGCCAAAGCGCCAGAAGAAGTCAACAACCTGGCGGCGTTCCCGCCTCGTACGTCTCTTCGCCGACGGTGGCCTGACAAGCTGTTCTACAAACATCCACAAGCCCCAAACCCTAAACCCTAAACCCTAAACCCATTCAAACCTCAAGCCTACACTCTGAACCACAAACCCTCAACCCTTGCACCTTGCCAGGACATGCGGCAGCACAGCCGTTTGGTGCCAGAACATCCTCATATAAACCAATAAGGAACCCTCTTATATGTTACGTCGTCAATGTGTTTCTTTGTTTTTCCCTCTCCCTCTCTCACCGAGAGCATTGATATCGCTCGGAGGCTCTCAAGGCTTACAACCCTCTTATATGTTGAGGAATGCTCCTGAACTAGGGGGCATGGGAATCCCTGGGTATGATCAGGGTTGGGGCTTACAGTTCCTTAGGGATTCTAGTGACTAAAAGTATAAAAATATTTCCAAGTACCCCTACTAAGTTCAGGACTCGGGTGACAACCTGTTTTGGGGCCTGTCCAGGTCCTGGCAGGTGTAGGGTTTAGGGTTTAGGGTTTAGGGTTTAGGGTTTAGGGTTTAGGGCTTAGGGTTTAGGGGTTAGGGCTTAGGGTTTAGGGTCTAGGGTATAAAGTTGAGGGTTTAAGGTTTAGGTTTTAGGGTTGGGGCTCAGAGATTAGCCTCAGGGGTGACGGGGTAGATCCTGAATTAAAATTAGGGGGTTTTGGAGTCTCTGGGAACTCTAACCCTTAAATCCTAAACCCGAAACCCTAAACCTCCTGGCCTCTACCATCTCCAGCGTTTCCTTAGAAGGCACGCTGTCAGTTGAAGCAGACGCAGGTGCGATCGGGGGGGGGGGACCATGGTATACTTAGAAAAGGACCATAAGGGAACATGAGCATCTGCAAATACTCCGACCCCAATATTAAACCCCTAAACCCCTGAACCCCTCAACCCCCAACTTTCGGTTCTTTAAAGTGTCGAGAGGTCGGTTTCAACTGCGAACGCGATGGGATCCGTCAAGGGGTTCCCTGGCGGCTGTTTATGACCCAAAGAGCCCAAGACCCCTTAGACGCAAGGCCTCCGACAATTTGTATATATAGTGTTTAGGGTTTAGGGGGTTTAGGGGGTTTAGGGGGTTTAGGGGGTTTAGGGGGTTTAGGGGGTTTAGGGGGTTTAGGGGGTTTAGGGGGTTTAGGGGGTTTAGGGGGTTTAGGGGGTTTAGGGGGTTTAGGGGGTGTAGGGGGTGTAGGGGGTTTAGGGGGTTTAGGGGGTTTAGGGGGTTTAGGGGGTCTAGGGGGTTTAGGGGGTTTAGGGGGTTTAGGGGGTTTAGGGGGTTTAGGGGGTTTAGGGGGTTTAGGGGGTTTAGGGTTTAGGGTTTAGGGTTTAGGGTTTAGGGCTGTGCTTTTCTCAAGCGTAATGCAAGATACCCAGAGACAGTTCTGTCATGGCAAGAGGGATCTGAGCATGAGGAAAGTGGGATGTTCCTGAGCGAAGGGATCTCGGAGTCTCTGGATGAAGGCTTTAAAAACTCTGGCTAGCCATGAGTGGGTTTAGGGTTTGGGGTTTGGGGTTTAGGGTTCAGGGTTCAGGGTTTAGGGTTTAGGGTTTCGGGTTTAGGGTTTAGGGGTTTAGGGTGGGTCAGAATAACAAGTATTTTTTTTGCAAGCAGTTGCGAAAGAACTCCTTAAGTCAGGCCGCGCTTTCGTGCTCGGCGCCGGTATTTTCTCGTCCGCCACTGATTGATTCGGATCTCTCCGCCTGCACCCTAAACCCTAAACCCTAAACCCCAAAGCCCAAAGCCCAAACCCCAACAGCTATACTCACAGCAATAACAATCATAACCAACATTTAAAAAAGGAACAGCAAGAATAGCAATAACCTAGGACGGCCTTTAAGGCCCTCTGAAAAAAGGGTCCCTGAATATAGCGGCCCTCTTAAGACCAACAAGGGACACATGCAAAACATCCCCGTGGGCCCGTGGGCTACCTAGCTTACTGTCGGTTAGTAGGGAATGGGGGAATGAGGTACCCTGTAGAATCTCTTAAAGTGTTTATATAGGGACCTAACTCCCTCATTCCCTGATAGTCAACAGACAGGGGAGCATTGGCTGGTTCTTGAAGGCAGCACCCCCAGAGCTCTCTTAAAACGGCGGGCGGGGGGGGGGGGGGGGGAACTCTCAAGATACAGAGCGCTTAGCGGTCCGACTCCCAGAGTTGCGGGTTTTTGGGTTTAGGGTTTTAGGGTTTAGGGGGTTTAGGGTTTAGGGTTTTAGGGTTTAGGGTCGGGTTTAGGGTTTAGGGTTTAGGGTTTAGGGTTTAGGGTTTTAGGGGGTTTAGGGTTTAGGGTTTAGGGTTTAGGGTTTAGGGTTTAGGGTTTAGGGTTTAGGGTTTAGGGTTTAGGGTTTAGGGTTTAGGGTGACTGCGAAGGTGGGAAGAGTCAGTCTATCCCCTGCACAACTAGGGGTACCTTATTGGCTTAGTTGTCCAGTAACCTGGGGGAAGTAAAGGTTAACCTTTAGGATTCTAAGGGGATTATATTACCCCAAAAAGGTTAAAGGTTACCTACTCTACTACTAAGTTGGGGTCCTTATTAGATCTTATTAGAAGGGCATCCTACTATTTGGGGGGACTGTATTGGGGGTCTCTTGTTTTCGTAAACCCCCATGTGCAGCGAGGCTGGTCTGGATCAAAGAGGAAATAAAGTGATGATCTTATGAGACAATCTTCTGCAAAGGATGCAATTGATAAGTATCGGAACCAAAACAACGAAATTGCGGAATTCTCGTGAAGAAAAGAGTCAAAAGAAGTTAGATGACAGCGCAATGGATGAACCGATTGTGATTGATAGTAGTGATGATGAAGAAGATATTAGAATGTCGGAGATTAGGGTGTCAAGGAAACGATCTAGAAATGAGTCTTCGGGAGAGTATGGCGACCTTTCGCATGTTGACGCAATCATGCTCTGGCCCTCAACCCTCAACCCTAAACCCTGAACCCCAAACTCCGGGACCCTACACCCTAAACCCCAAACCCTAAACCCTGAACCCCCAAAACACCGGGACCCTACACCCCCCCACCCCCCCGTCCGGGAGGAAGTCCATGGCTGCAACAGCCAAGGCGCTTGGGCGCGTGCGAAAGCTGTGAAAGATGCTTTTTCTGATGGTACTGTTCTCCGTATTTAGTTGCTGTTAACCCTAAACCCTAAACCCTAAACCCCAAAAAGACCCCCCTGCAAAGAGAGGCCGTGTCTTCGACGTGAGTTGCGGTCTCGCTGTTCTGCGTCCACCAAAGTTGCACTTAAGCAACAGCTGCAGGAAGAGGACTTAGGGTTTAGGGTTTAGGGTTTAGGGTTTCGGGTTTAGGGTTTAGGGTTTAGGGCTTAGGGTTTAGGGTTTAGGGTTTAGGGTTTAGGGTTTCGGGTTTCGGGTTTAGGGTTTAGGGTTTAGGGTTTAGGGTTTCGGGTTTAGGGTTTAGGGTTTAGGGTTTAGGGTTTAGGGTTTAGTGGATGCTTGGTCATCCTAGGAATGATCTGGGGCGGAGGGCTGCCCAGGCCAAGGGCCGACCCAGAAACGTCTAAACCCTAGATCCCAAATCCCAAACCCCAAACCCCAAACCCCAAACCCTAAACCCTAAACCCCAAACCCGGAAGCCCTGAACCCTGAACCCTAAACCCAAAAAGAACCTCAAACCCCAAACCCGAACCCCAAACCACACTTGGAGGTTCATGGGTAGTTGTAAGTAGGGTTGGAAGTGCCCAAAATGGAGTCAGAAGTGTAGCTACCATACTTACAACCCCACTTATAACTACCCATGAACCTCCAAGTAGTAGCCCTAAACCCTAAACCCTAAACCCTAAGGGCGTAGGGCTTAGGGTTTAGGGCACGCAGCATCCGAGGCGGGAGCGGCACGAACAGTTCTTCTGGGCAACGGCACCTGGAAAGGAACTAAAGGAGGGAACCTTCTAAGGGACCCTAGGGGTTCTTTGGGGTTTAGGGTTTAGGGTTTAGGGTTTACGGTTTAGGGTTTAGGGTTTAGGGTTTAGGGGCTACTTAGGTATTTAGGGACTATATAAGGTGTTCATTCTACATACATATATATATATGTAGTATAGGGGAATAGGATTCAGGGTCCCTTCTAGGGTCCCTCCTTATACCCCTTAAGGGTTTAGGGTTTAGGGTTTAGGGTTTAGGGTTTAGGGTTTAGGGTTTAGGGTTTAGGGTTTAGGGTTTAAGGACCCGGAAAGGACTGCACCGCAACTCACACGAAGCTAGTTTGGGGTGAGGGCTTCGGGTTTATGGGGCTTGTACGGTGTTCAGTGTTTAGGGGCGCGTACTTCCTGCGAAACACCGTGGTGCTCATGTTCTTACCCTAAACCCTACACCCTAAACCCTAAACCCTAAACCCTAAACCCTAAACCCTAAACCCTAGCCCCCGAGACGTCACCCGAAACCCGATCTCCCCGGGAGCCACCGGAGCAACGAGGCCATCAAGGACCGAGGCAGCCTCAGCCGGTCTATTGGGGTGGTCTAGGTTTGGGATTTAGGGTTTAGGGTTTAGGGTTTAGGGTTTAGGGTTTGGGGTTTGGGGTTTGGGGTTTGGGGTTTGGGGTTTGGGGTTTGGGGTTTGGGGTTTGGGGTTTGGGGTTTGGGGTTTGGGGTTTGGGGTCTGGGGTTTCGGGTTTGGGGTTCAGGGTTTAGGGTTTAGGGTTTAGGGTTTAGGGTTTAGGGTTTAGGGTTTAGGGTTTAGGGGCTTCCGGCTTGCTACTGTTGATGACGCAAATCCTGCCTCGGCTTGACAGCCTCCTCCCCTTGCAAACCGTTAAGGCGGACAAGGGCTCTGTGGGATGTTCACCCGTTTACTAACAGTCCTCAACAGGGACTATAATATGGAGTTTAGGGTCTAGGGTCTAGGGTCTAGGGTCTAGGGTCTAGGGTTTAGGGTTGAGGGTTGAGGGTTTAGGGTTTAGGGTTTAGGGTTTAGGGTTTAAGGTTTAGGGTTTAGGGTTTAGGTTTTAGGGGTACTATCATCCCTATTAAGGACTGTAAGTCTAAGGGGGATCCCAAGCTTCATAGTCGTTTTGCTGACGGGGCTTTTAGGGGTTCTGTTTTGTCAAGGGGTTGTGTCAGAGTTTGGGGGTGGTTCTAAGCTTGGTACCCCAGGAACCATATTATCATAAGGGCACCCTTTGTTGGTTGGTCATTTTATAAGGGAACCTTGAACCAAAAAAAGGGAAAAGGGTACCACTGGGCTACCAAGTAAGTAGATTTAAATGATGTTAAAAGTATGGCAACTGTACTGATAACACCTGAAAACCCTACTCATAACTCCATAACTACCCATCTCCAAGTAGACCCGGAACCCTGAACCCCAAAACCCCAAGACCCCAAACCCTAAACCCTAAACCCCTAACCCTGAACTCTAAGACCCAAAACCCTAAGACCCTCTTCGGCCGCGCGGCATAGGCTGCCCGGGCTGCGCCGGCGCCGCGCGGGCGCTGCACTTGGGCCCAGCCCAGGTCCTAGGGGTTTTAGGGCTTTAGGGACTCTAAACCCTAAACCCTAAAACCCCAAAGCCCCAACCCCTAACCCCTGAGGGTTGGGGGGTGACGGCCATGGCTTCTGACTCGTTGCAAGACGCGATCAATACCTTAACCCCCCCAAAACCCAAAGCCGTAAACCCCAACTTTCAACCCCAGCTTTCAACCCTTAGCCGTAAACCCTAAGCCCTAAGCCCTAAGCCCTAAGCCCTAAACCCTAAACCCTAAACCCTAAACCCTAACCCAAGTGGTGCCCAGGCACCTCGGCGGTACTCGAAGCCAGGGCCTGGATGTATCGACCCCAGAGCCGTCTCAAAGGGACTTGGGCTGGATTGTAGGGTTTAGGGTTTAGGGGTTAGGGTTTAGGGTTTAGGGTTTAGGGTTTAGGATTTAGGGTTTAGGGTTTAGGGTGTAGGGTTTAGGGTTTAGGGTTTAGGGTTTAGGGTTTAGGGTTTAGGGTTTAGGGTTTAGGGTTTAGGGTTTAGGGTTTAGGGTTTAGGGTTTAGGGTTTAGGGTTTAGGGTTTAGGGTTTAGGGTTTAGAACATGGTTTCCGAGTTTGGCAATAGACTTTAACAGCGACCTCAGAGTGCCCAAGACCACTGACGTAAGGACCATCAGGATAAGAATCCCGACGTTTAGGGTTTAGGGTTTAGGGTTTAGGGTTTGGGGTTTAGGGTTTAGGGTTTAGGGTGATGAAAGGTGTGGAAAGAGATGCACCTGTGGCTTTGGCTGTTGTGGTTCCAGGACATGCCGTAGGCATCGGAACACAAGAAGCAGTGGCAGCATAAGACATGCAGGCAACAGGTCGCATGTGCTTTGTGTCTTTGTGCGTGGTGGTCGCGTGGTCGCCTTCTGTGGTAGAGGTAGGACCGCCGGACCGGCCAATGGACTTCGTGCTGCAGTGTGAGGAAAAGTGAGCCTCTGGTGGTGCAGCTGTGTTCGTACAAGGAGCAGAGCCACAGACAAGAGCCAAGCAACCTCCAAGCTACCATGTCGTTTGCTGGACCTCAAGAGCCCCGCGCTCTTGAGGTTATGAGCCCAAGCGGCCTGGGCGCAACCGCTGGATTGTTGAGTTCCCCTACGCTGGTTGGTGAGACAGCTGGGCCGAACTACGGATCTTTGACAGTTGGTGCTGGTACAGATGGTACTGGTGCAGTTGGTGCTGGTACAGTTGGTGCTGGTGCAATTGGGACTGGTGCAGTTGTTGTGGGACCGGTTCAGGGTGGAGACCTGAGTACACCTGCTGTTGCCGATGGGCAGACAAATAGTGGTGTGCTGGGCAGTGGAGACCCTGGTGTTACTGGTGGCCTGGAGATGGAGCAGGTCAATGACAACTGGCCAGTGGTGGAGCAACCTAGGGTTTTGGAGTCCAGCAATGGTGGCTTGGAGACTGCAGTGGCAGCGAAAGATTTGGTGCAGTGCAGATGGTGCAGACAGCCATGGAAGGCACTGCAAATGCTGGTTCGCCGACAGCTGCGTCGCGTACAACTGGGCTGGAAATGAGGTATGTCCAGACTGGAACGGGCGCCTATGGATGGATGACAAGGCTGACGGACTTTCTGCGAGCGACGACGACTGGTGGTGGTGGTTTAGGGGATAGGATGTTAGGGTCTTTAGGACTAACACCCAATCAGGCCCCGGGAACGCCCCGCAGCCACAGCAGCAGAGCAGCAGCCGTAGCAGCAACACCGCAGTCGGCAGCCAGGCAATCGCCTTGGAATTTCTCCCCGCCGGAAGAGCTCCAGGTGATGACCCAGCACGTGGAAGGTGGGGGTCACTCAGCGTTGTTCGACCAGAGGGCGGTGGAAAGAATGAACAGTTGGCCTTCTCGTGGACCTCTACTTCATGGAGAGCAAACGTCGCAAGGGTCTACGGGATCGTCAGAAATTCGGGTTGAAGTGCAACGTCAGCTGGGACAGTACATGAGGGATCGCAGAGACCAGGTGCAGACCGAGGTGGTGGCTTTGCGACGACAGGTACAAGAGCTGATGAATGCTGGTTTTGGGAGACAGTCTGGGGGCGAGGCCGAACAGGGAGTTGGTCGAGTTCCAGGAGGTCCTCAGGTGCCAGGGGATGATCCACTTCACGGAGTACCTCATGGAGGAGGTAGCTCACTTCACGGGACATCTCGAGCACAAGGTGGCCTTTCTGGAGCTGGCGTTCCTCAAGTTCCTCAAGGTCCTCAGCTTCCTGGTGGTTCGGGAGGTCCACATGGTCCTCAGCTACCAGGCGTTTCGGGAGGTCCACAAGGTCCTCAGCTTCTTGGTGGTTTGGGAGGTCCTCCTCAGCTACCTGGTGTTTCGGGAGGTCTACAAGGGCCTCAGCTACATGGTGGTTCGGGAGGTCTACAAGGTCCTCAGCTACCTGGCGTTACGGGAGGTCCACGTGGTCCACATGGTCCTCAGCTACCTGGCGTTCCTCAAGTTCCACAAGGTTTTCAGCTACCTGGAGGGCACCAGCAGATTGGAAGTGGTGGTGTGTAGGGAGTTGGCCAAGTTCCTGGAGCTCCTCAAGCACCTGGAGGTCCTCAAGCGTATGGAGGTGGACCGCAAAGTGCAGGGGAGTGCAACTCGTGGCCCGAACCAGTCGGCTGGTTCTGGGGCTGGAAATGTGGGCGGTTCCTCGTTTGGTGGAGGGATCGGAGATCAGCCGGGACTGGTTGGAATGCTGGCCGCAGGTATCCAGCAGCTCCAGCAGGCACAGCTGAACATGATGAACCAGAAGGTGGGTCAGCCGGAGCAGGTGAAGCCTGGGATTGCAGCTTTGCCGGCATTGGATCCTCCTGGCGCTGAGGATAGCCCGGTCGTCATTCAAGACTGGATGGAGCTGATTGACGGGCCGATGCGAGACCTCAGTGATGGAAGTGGTGCTTGGTGGGAGGCCGTCAAGAGTGAGGTCTCGTTGCACTACGCGAAGTGGGTGGCAAGTACGCCCTACCAGAGGTTGGCTATGCACGGGCCCTCTGGAATGGATTTGGACGACGGGCGGTACGCTCGTGTCAATGCCCGAGCTGCTGGAATGTTGCTGGCAGCGTTGGCACCGGAAGTCCGGAGGGACTTGGTGGCGAGGCAATGCACTCGCAGTGCGGTGAAGATCGTCTACCGGCTGTATGTTCAGTACTGCCCGGGGGGCGAGTCCGAGAAGCTGCACCTCCTGAAGTCGTTGACGGAGACTACCAAGGCGGCAGATGCAGAGCAGGCAGTGCGGGCCTTGCGTCAGTGGGAGAGATGGATGCAGCGAGCTCAAGGTATCGCTGTCACTTGCCCAGATCCGATGATCTTGGCTAGAGGGCTGTCGGTGATCGTGGCGGGCGTGCTGCAGAAGAATGCAGACGCTGCATTCAGGACATCCCTGGTCAAGAACACGTTGATGGTCGACACGTCGCCTACGTTGGCCACCGTCATGCAGTACCAGCAGCATCTCAAGGCGGAGATGGAGACGCTGGCAGGTGTGATGGTGATGGGAAGCAGTCGTGGTGCAGAGCCCAAGGCCAAGCCTATGCAGGTTGAGGATGGGGCTACAGACCGCGACAAGGACAAGGATCGGGACAAGGGCAAGGGCAAGGAAAGAGAGCGAGACAAAGGAAAGGGCAAAGGAAAAGAAGCCTTTGGAAAAGGGAAGGATGGCGAGCAGAAGATCTGTCCGTGGTTCGCCAAAAGTCCTGAAGGATGTCGCCGAGGGAAAACGTGTCGCTTCAAGCACTCCTTCGAAGGAATCTCCAAGCGTGGGCGTTGCCTTGAATGTGGAGGTGAAGGGCACATAGCGGCGGATTGTCCAACGAAGGCCTTAGCGTCGAGACCTTCGAGTTCTACTGGTGGAAAGGGCGGTGGTGGAGGCCACAGCCAACCGAGCCGGGCGAAGGAGGAGCCTGCAGCTAGAAGCATGGTGTCGGAACCTGAGCCACAGCCGACATCGCCGATGTCCACTACAACCTCAGCGTCAAGTCCCAACCCTGAGCTCCAGTCTGCAATGACTGATGCAGTGCAAGCTCTGAGGTCTTTGGTGGGAGAAGGAGCTGGAGGAGGACATCCAGGATTGGCATCGATCCAGAGGCAGCTGGATGAGCTTCGGTTGAGAGCCTTGAGGGTTGAAGACGTGGTGGTGCGACCTCGTGACGGAGATCCTCGGATGTTCAAGGCAGAATTGGATGTGCCAACGGTGCTCATTGACTCTGGGGCTACGAACATTCTTCGTCAACCTCGAGATCCTCGTGAGCTTCATGATGCAAACCAGGTGAGTGTGGTGCTGGCCAACAACGAGAGGACTCAACTCTACCAGACGCCAGCTGGATCTATACTCACACCGTCTACAACGACTCAGCCTTTGTTGCCCATGGGAGACCTCGTTCGTGCTGGTTGCGAGATATCTTGGGGACGAAAGGGCTTGAAGATTGTGCACCCAACACTTGGGGTGCTGCGAACCAGCGTGAAGGCTGGATGTCCGGAGTTCACCATGGCAGAGGCGGACAAGATCATCGAGCAGGTGGAGAACGCCAAGCTTCAAGAGTTTCGGGATGAGGTGCAAACCTTGCAGATGAAGCTGGAGGCCCTGAAGGTGGGAGGCGTTGATGGGGCCTGTGTTTGGGGAGCTACCTGAGGCTTTGAGGACAAGGTTGTGTTTGGAGTTGAACCTGGCGAAGGGCTGGGACTACCTGAAGGCCCTTCCACTTCCCCGACGGGTCAAGAAGTCCTTCTTGCAGGCGCCCGAGTGGATCCTGCATCTTCCTGCCCATGAGAACGAGGATGGCTTCCTGAAGGTCATGGAGCAGGAGGGACGTATGATGTTGAAGGTGGCTGGTAACATTGAGCAGGATGTCTACCAGGCCTTGCTATGGGCTGCGGTCAAGGGCAAGCTGAAATGCATTGTGGCCGGTGGGGCACATGGGCCTGCTCAGGATGAGGCCGTCTTCGTGAAGTCTGCCCAGGTGAAGTTGCTGTACTGCTTGGCGAGGCTAGCGTCGAAGCACCCTGAAGAGAAGACTGGTTTTGTGTGGTCGGGACCAGAGCGAAACCTGAACTGGGGTGAGTACAGCTATGGGCAGCAGCAAGTGAGGTTGGGGGAAAGGTTCTTGGTGGCGACTGCAATGGATCGGGTGCTTTGTGATCAAGGAGCACTTGGATTGGCAGTGACGAGGCCTACCGAGATCATCACCAACTACAACATGGAGGTCTTGAAGGACAAGCGGGTGCAACCTGGGGAGCCAATGGGAAGAGAAGTCTCAGATGGTGGTTTGGCCTCAGGATTGAAGCGAGTGGTGTTGGAGGCGGTATCCCGGGGTGACTTTGTCGTGGACCCTGCGACTCTCAGAGCCATGTCGCAGGAGCAGTGGCGAGACCACGTCAAATCGGGTCACTATCCGGCACGAAGAGACTGCTTGCAATGCACCACGTACGGTGCGACAGGACATCAGCACCGGCGAGTATCCCACCCGAGTTTGTTTGTCCTGAACATCGATATCGCTGGCCCCTTCCGCACCTTGGGGGCAAACCCACATGGAAGGGGGCGTCAGGAGCGAAACCGCAATCTTCGCTACATGCTGGTCGCGAAGTACACTCTGCCGGAGTCCTACATCACCAACGAGCTGGAGGAGACTGCGGATGACCCTGAGGTAGAGGTGCCTGAGGGTGAAGCAGACCCGTTTGCAGAAGACGAAGGAGGTGGTGTTGGTTTGGTCGAAGAGGAGGGGATCGACTGGGATGACTACGAGCCGGATCTTCCTGATGATGATGGTCCTGTACCTGATCCAGAGCAGGCTGAAGACCCTGATAAGGAGATAGTGGTTGGGACCAGCCCAAGGGAAATTCCGGAGGATGTGAAGGCGCCGAAGGCAGCCAATCTCTTGTTTGCACATGGACTGGCCGACATCAAAGGAAGCACTGTGGCCAGCGTGGTGCAGGGAATTGTCCTCTACCTCAGGAACCTGAACCTTCCTGTTCTTCGTTTCCATTCGGACAAGGCAGCACAGTTCACCAACAAGGGCTTGGTGCAATGGCTGCATGGTCAAGCGATTCGGGTAACTACAAGTGTGCCCGGAATACCTCAGGGAAATGGTGGCGCTGAGGCAGCCATCAAGACAATCAAGCAGAGAGCTAGGACAGCCTTGGCATCGGCGGGGTTGGACCTGAAGTTCTGGCCATGTGCAGCTGAAGCGGTGGCGGCACAACAAAGGGCCAAAGCGTTGTCACAGGTGTCAAAGCTGGCAACGACGTTTGGAGCTAAGGTGATGGTGAAGCGGAGAGCTTTCGCCTCAGGAGGAAAAACGGTTCGAAGGGAGTTTGAGCCTCGATGGGTCGAGGGAGTGTACCTGGGCTTGAGCAACTCGGTGGACGATGGCCACCTGGTGTATGCAGAGGACTCGTTTTTGCACACCAAGAACGTGAAGCCCAAGGCAGCCCTTGTGGATCCTGGACCTCCTGAAGTTGAACCTGGAGATGGTGTCTTCGAGTCTTTAGCGCCCCATGAAGGGGATGAGCCGTGCCGAGGAGGGGACGGTTCTGTGCGACGTCGCCTGACAGGAAAGGGTCCACCGCGTATGGCCCGTGCAGTGTCTGGCGAGTTGGTAGAAGTGGAGCAGCATGGTGGTGATGCTGTTTCGGAGGCTGAAGCGTTTGCTCGCGAGGTCTTGTACGAGGAGTGGGAGATCACGTCGGAGATCGTTGAGGAGCTGTTCGAGCTACTTCCAGGAGATCCTCCACCTCGAAAGTGCGAAGAGAGACCAGGTGAGGATATGGAGGAAGAGAAGGCCTGGTCGTCGGGGGCGTTTATCCGGGGGGGCATTGGTGGTCTTCGAGCCAACACCCGGAAGTTCCCGTATGTCACCAGGGTGATCAATCGCTTCATCGAGAACCACACTGCTCACTTGGACAGCAGGTGGAATTCGTTCGTGATCTTCAAGAACTCGAAGACGGTGATGCATCGTGATTCCCACAATTCCAAGTATCAGCCATCTTACCTGGTGCCAATTTCTCAGTTCACAAAGGGAGGTTTATGGGTTGAAGGAGTGCCCGAAGGTGAAACCCCAGTGGAGCTGAAGGAGAAGTTGGGCCACATCAAGGAGTTTGTGGACGATGGTGGTGGGAGACAACCAATTGTGTTTCTTCCGAGGAAGTGGCACGCTACCCAGGAGTGGGAAGGCAATCGGCTAGTGGTGGCAGCATACTCCATCAGGGACTTTCACCGAGTGAAGAGTGAGGAGCAGGAGGTGCTGAATGATTTGGGCTTCGTCACAGCGGAGGAAGTCCTGGATGAGGAGACGACTGGCGATTCGGGAGATCAACGTGGCTTCCGAGTACCTCAACATGCTACTGGGTCTGGTGGTGACGGGCAGCAGCAGGTTCGGTTGAGACCAATGCGAATGACTACTGACGTCAACGTCCTGGCAGCGTACTTGGAAGGGCATGAGGTTGAGCCGTTCACGGTGAATTGGCGAATGGACTCATTGCCGACTGAAAGGCAAGGGTTCCAGGCTGCTAGGAAGGAGGATCTGGCCTATCAGTTCTGGAAGCAAAAGGATCGCTTGGAGCTCATCTTGTCGGAGGACTCTGAGCCGGTGCTGGAGAGGAGAGTCACCGAGCAGGTGATTGGATCACCTCGGTATCGGTTGATCTACATGGCGACGGTCACCATGGTGTGGAATGGCCCCGGTGGTACTTCGGCAATCTTTGGGTACTATGTGGAGTCTAGGCGAGATACCAAGTATTTCTACGTGAGCTGGGTTGAGGCCACGCGGGAGGAGTACATCCACGAGACCGAGATGACTCGAGCGTTGCAAGAACTGCCAACACGTGGGGCAGCTTCTACGGTTCCTGCAGGTCCAGCGAGACCGGGAGCTATTATGTCCAACAATACCACCTTCACGGTGAATCCAAGGGAGAGGTCTAGATCGAGAGATCAGGAACCGAGAGATCCCAGCAGTTCGGTTCGCTTGAACAAGTTCACGGGACCGAATCCTCACGCCTTACCACTTCAGCCGGTGAATCGAAGAATGGAACTGATCACCAGGTTTGTGAGGCTTCAAGAGGATGAGTACGAACGATGGGAAGCGAACGTTCACAGTGGGCAAGAGGTGATTGACGCTTTTCGTGGACAGTGGGGAGAGATTTTGCCCGTGGATGACACCGTTGATGAGGTGGTGCCAATGTTGGTGTATAACAGCATGGAAGATTGGGAGACTGAGCCTGAGGTCTACATGGTCACGGAGGACGGTTTCCGAAGGCATTTGGTCACCATCATGGATGTGCAGGAGTTTCCGGTGGTGGACCCCACGCCTGAGAACACGTTGGACTGGGAAGAGCTGGTGGTCGTCCAGGTGTACAACATGTTCCTTGGAAGGGTGGAGTATCTCCTGTACTGGGACCGAAGGGTGGTGGTGGAAGAGGCACCATTGCCGGCGTTGCCATGGATGGGACGTAGGGACCCTCCTGGACAAGATGATCGCGAACCTCGCTTGGCACCAATGAGGGTGGAAACTGCGAGGGAGAACAAGCTCATCGTCGACGACATGATGTTGTTTGAGGAGGTTGAGTTTGAGGAGCTGGGCGAGCCAGAGGAATCCTGGATGGAGCCTATGCTTAGGAAGGCTACCTCTGAGGGCCTTTACACCCCGGGAATTGAAGCGTTGCTGAACGACTTGAAGGAGGACGAGGTGCTTCAGGTTGTGCACACTGTTGACCCCAAGGAGGCGAGTGAGGCGATTGAAAAAGTGGAAAAAGCCTATGGCCAAGGAGGTCGACTCGATGGTGGGCATGAACGCTATCCACAAGATTTGGGGTGAAGATGCGAGACGTTTCCGGGCTGATCCAAACTCAGTGGTGGTGCCGTCCAAACTCGTGTACACGGTGAAGCCTCCCACAAGGCCTGAGGAGGGGAAGTACCGACGACGAGTGAGGGCGGTGGCTTGTGGAAACTTCGCCAATGAGGGCCTGGAGGTGGGCGATTTGTATGCTGCAGGGGCTACAATTGATGGAGTTCGAATTGTGGTCGCAGAAGCCAGTGCCAACAAGTGGAGCATTGGAACGGATGATGTGAAGAACGCCTTCTTGGCTGCACCACTACCAGCGGGTCGTGGGTATGCAATGGAGCCTCCTCGGGCAGCGATCAGAGCTGGCCTGGCTGAGGAGGGGGAGCTGTGGGTCGTGGACGCTGCAGTCTATGGTTTCAAGAAATCGCCAAAGTGGTGGACGGACCATCGCAACTCAAGGGCAAGGCTTGCGAAGTGGAAGGACGATGATGGGAAGCCGGTGAAGTTGGAAGGCTGCTTGACGGACGTCAACCTCTACAAGGTCTTGAAAGAGGAGAAGCCGGGAACGTGGACTTTGACGGGCTTGGTGGTCTTCTATGTGGACGATGTCTTGGCGGCTGGGCCGGATTCCATCTTGCGAGGGTTCTTCGGACGGTTGGGCAGTCAATGGGAGACCAATGGCTGTAGGAAAACCACCTGTCCGGTTTCTGGGCCTGGAGATTAGCATGCTGGACGATGGGACCTACTGTGTGGGTCAGCAGGGCTACCTTCAGGAGTTGGTTCGAAGCCGGGAAGTCAAGTCCTTCAGCAAGCTGCCAATGGCGAGAGAGATCCCGGAAGGGAACGTGATGGAGGAGCAAGATCCGAGCATGGTGAAAGAGGCACAGCAGCGATGTGGAGAGCTGTTGTGGGCTTCCCAACGTGGGAGACCAGATTTGGCATTCCCAATGGCAGTGATGTCCTCGTTGGTCACGAGAAATGCAAGGGAGGCTGTGAAGATGGGCAAAAAGATGGTGGCCTATCTCAACAGCACCATCGACAAGAAGTTCTTCTTGCCGGGCCCGGACCACGAGCATGCCAACGACTTGGTCCTGTTTACGGATGCCAGCTTTGCACCCACTGCTGCTCAAAGTTACTCAGGGGCTGTTGTCTTTTGGAGGGGTCATCCGATCCTTTGGAAGGCTTCGAAGCAATCACTGACCGCTTTGTCGAGTGCCGAGGCGGAGGTGATCGCAGTGTCCGACGGAGTGGCTTTGCTTCGAGCGGTGAGGTCGGCGTTGGAAGACTTGGGGTTGAAGCCGGCACGGACCATCGTGAAGGTGGATTCCACAGCTGCGATTGGAGTTCTGACTGGCGAGGGATCGTGGAGGACGAGACACCTCAAACTCCGACACCACTGGATCCGGGAGATGATTGCCACGGGCCAGATCGAGTTGGAGCACCAGCCAGGACAGGGACAGCTCGCAGACGTTTTGACAAAACAAGTGCCCCAGGCGAGGCTTCAGGAGGTCTTCGACGAGTGGAGTTTGCGAGATGGGCCCCCTGAACTTCGTGTACTACGTGGACAGAAGCAGGTCAAGTTCGAAACCACGGCAGTCGACAGCAGTGTTGAAGCAGCAGAGGTCAACAGCAGTCGTGAACCCGCAGCGGCAGTCAGCAGTAGCAACAGCAGGACGCTAGAAGCAGGGGTGAAGTTCCAGGCTGATTGGGCGTTGAAGTTAGCTACGATGTGCTCTATGGTGTGTGGGGTTAAGGGTGACGCGACGACTTCTGTGCAGCTGAAAGAAGCTCTGGCTTCAGACTGGGAAATGTGGCTGGTGGTCTTGATACTGGTTACAGCTGTGGTGGCCGCGTGGGAATGCTTGAAGGGCTCTACGAAGAAAGTCGTGAGTTTGAAGGCGATGAAATCGGGAGAAAAGGCCGAACACCGTGAAGTGTTGGCGTTGCTGGCCAAAGCGAGGAGCCTGGAAGAAGAAGAGAGGCTTCGTCATTTGGCTGCGAAGTATTTTCCAGAGCGTCGTGAAGCTGGACCCTCTACATCAGTGCAGGTGAGAGATGGGGTGACCTCAGTGCGTGTGGGTGGTTTGGGCGAACCTGGTGGAGTTGGACCGAGGGCAAGCAGTGCTCCGGCCAATCGAGTGGTTGCCGTGGATCCTACAGCCCTATTTCCCGAACGTCCTGTACGAAGAGACATTGGGGTTCAGACGCAGGAGATGCTACCGGCTTCGACACCGACGGTGGTGCAGGTTCCGTTCGATGGGGTACTGTACCATGGTCCTGGAGGAGATTGCTACCACTGGCATCGTGAATGTTGGGGTCTTCGCAATGTGGGCCAGGTGTCGCAGAGGACGCTATGCAGATGCTGTCGAGAAGCTGGTGGACAGTCGCTATATGGGAATGGTGGGCAACAGCGAAGCTTGAGACCTACCAGAACGGGCTGAATGGGCTTGCGAGAAGAGCGAGCTTGTTGGGCCGTGGCGTGGAAGTTGGACGTTGGCCGTGTGAGAAGGGAGGCCAAAGGTTCGACAGAAGATGGTGTATAGGGCCATTGGCCAGTCTTGAGGACCCACCGCTTGGAGAGCATGGGTACCTATGGCAGTCAGTTGGATTGCCAAAACGCCTTGTGAGCCTACCTTGACAGGTGGCTCAAGGAGGGGTGATGAAAGGTGTGGAAAGAGATGCACCTGTGGCTTTGGCTGTTGTGGTTCCAGGACATGCCGTAGGCATCGGAACACAAGAAGCAGTGGCAGCATAAGACATGCAGGCAACAGGTCGCATGTGCTTTGTGTCTTTGTGCGTGGTGGTCGCGTGGTCGCCTTCTGTGGTAGAGGTAGGACCGCCGGACCGGCCAATGGACTTCGTGCTGCAGTGTGAGGAAAAGTGAGCCTCTGGTGGTGCAGCTGTGTTCGTACAAGGAGCAGAGCCACAGACAAGAGCCAAGCAACCTCCAAGCTACCATGTCGTTTGCTGGACCTCAAGAGCCCCGCGCTCTTGATAGGGTTTAGGGTTTAGGGCTTAGGGTTGAGTACATTCCTTGAGAGGTCTGGGGCCCTAAATCCTGAACTCTAAACCCTGAACCACAAATCTCTGAGCAAGCCCAAAACAACACCCTAAAGCCTGAACCAACAATCTCTTAAACAAAAACTAAACTCTACGGAAAACCCGAAACCCGAAATCTCAAACCCCCAAACTAAAAAATCTTTACACCCCCCCCCCTAAGCCAAGAACTAGAACATGATTTAGGGTGGTTTAGAGTTAGGGTTTGGGGTTTCCCTTAACCTCCTCCTACCCCCAAACCCTATCTAAACCCTGAACCCTGAACCCTTCTTCCTGGCCCCCGGCCCGCATTTTGCAAGGAGGCGCTTCCGCAAATCCCCCCGCGGCGGGGTGTTTGCGTATTGTGTGTGGGCTGAGTAGGGTTTAGGGTTTAGGGTTTAGGGCTTAGGGTTTAGGGTTGAGGGTCGAGGGTTGAGGGTTGAGGGTTGAGGGTTAGAGTTTAGGGCTTGGGGACGCGTCTCTGCTACAGCTTCAGGGTTCAAACCGGGGCTGTTTCGGATGCAAGATCCTACAACCTCTGAACCCTAAACCGATGGTGGGCGCACTCTGAACTGAGCGGTTTCCTAAGCTTGCGCCTGCGGCAGGAAATGGTCTGAAGGCTGACATAGGGTTTGGGGTTGGGGTTTGGTTTAGGGTTTAGGGTTTGGGGTTTGGGGTGTTGGGTTTGGGGCTTGGGGCTTGGGGCTTGGGGCTTGGGGCTTGGGGCTTGGGGCTTGGGGCTTGGGGCTTGGGGCTTGGGGCTTGGGGTTTGGGGTTTGGGGTTTGGGGCTTGGGGTTTAGGTTTAGTTGCCCCAATTGGGGTACGGGGTTCTCTGGGCCCTGAATTCTCAGGATTTAAGGAGCCAGGGCACCTCATGCAACAAAATACGAATAAACCCTAAACCCTACACCCCAAACCCAAACCCCAAACCCCAAACCCTAAACCCTAAACCCACTCTAAACCCTGTACGGGTTGGTGGGGTCGGGGGGCGGTGGGGGGGGGGGGAGGGGAGCGCGGTGGCGAAGCGGTGCGAGTTGGTGGAAGAGTCTTCACTGACGCCGCCCCCACTGGGGACCGGCGGATAAGGGGGAACATCCCAATACTGCGGTCTTTACGGGCCCATATGGTTGTAACCCTAAACCCTAAACCCTCAACCCTAAACCCTAAACCCTAAACCCCAACCTTAGACTGATGTGCTTCCGACCGTAGAGAGTTTCTCCCCCGGGTGAGTTTTGGGTGCTCTATCGATACCTTACAGGAACCCCGTCATATTGTTAAAGGAATTTTCCTAATTGAGGGTATTGGAGCCCCTGGGCTCTAGTCCCTAAACCCCAGACCCTAAACCCTAAACCCTAAACCCTAAACCCTAAACACGTCTGGGGATGTCGGACAGCCCAAGTTACCCCTTAGTCAAGGAATCTGCCTCAGTTCGTAGCACGGGCCCCAATATAGGATGCTTCATGAATTTGATGGTCCCTTGTGGGGATCCGAGAAAAGTACGGAGTCTGCTGCACACACACACACACATGCATACATGAAAAATAAATATATACAAATATAAATACATATAAATAAATATAAACAAATATGAATAAATATAAACAAATATAGATAAATATAAACAAATATAAATAATACAAATAGATGCAAATAAGTATAAATAAATAGAAAATGTAAATAGATATAAGTACATAAACACACACACACACACACACATATATATATATATATATAGATATATATATACATATTTATATATGTATATATACATGTGCACATATACTCCATATATACATATATACATACATTCATATATATATATATATACATACATACATACATACATATATATATATATATATACACACTACATAGGGCCAAAAAAGTGCCCAGAACGAAACAAAATCCCCAGAAAGTCGAAAAGTGCGTACTATTGGGCTCTCTGAAAATCTCTGTGCAAAACGGCCTTTTTCACCAAAAGAATAAGAACTTGGGCCCGTTCAAGCCACAACCGGCCGGGCCGGTTGCTCCCAAACCATCCAAAACCTGGACGACGCACAGCTCTAAAGTAGGGGGCACCTTGGATTCCTGGATAGGACCGGACACGATTTCTGGAAAAGTTCCCTTATGAAGAAAGGCGAAACATCAGCAACCATCTCTTCTAAAGCACCAAGCAAGCTTGGTAAGAAACAAGAGCAATGAGACTCGAAGAGAAGAATCAGTTAAAACAACTGGAGCTGCCATCGCTGCTGTCGCTACAGGTGACACATCTGTACAGGAAGGGGCAGTTCTGTAAACACCCGCGCACTCACGAATCAGGACCTCTTTTCCCTACGCCCTCAACCCACACGTGGCGAACTGCCTGGGGGCTTCTCAGACCTGCCAGTTTTGGCAGCCGCGCCTCGAAAATTGTATCTGGAAGACTCAGATGTTGAGCTCCTGACCAACCCATAAAGCCCTAAACCCTAAACCCGAACCCCAAACCCGAACCCTAAACCCTAAACCCGAAACCCTTTCGCTGGGGAGCACTGGGGTTTACTTGGAGGTTCATGGGTACCCTAAACCCTAAACCCTAAACCCTAAACCCTAAACCCTAAGCAAATAGTGGGGGGGGCTTCGGGCCTCGGCCGAGGTCACTCTTCCGCAGGCTGCGCGTCGAAGGCTTTGGGCGCCTGGCCCGGAAGATCCCCCAAAGCTTGAACCCTGGGTTGAGGGTTGAGGGTTGAGGGTTTAGGATTTAGGGTTTAGGATGTAGGGTTTAGGGTTTAGGGTTTCTAGGCGCTTGTAGGGTTTAGGGGCTTGTAGGGTTTCCAGCCACCCTAAACCCTCAACCCTAAACCCTAAACCCTTAACAACCTGCGATCCGCGGAGCCTTCTTGGGCTCTGGCCGCGCTGGCACCTTCGCGCCCTCCTGCGAAGGTTTCAGGTTTACTGGGTCACTGGGTTTACTGGGTCACTGGGTTTACTGGGTTGCTGGGTTTATGGGTTTACGGTTTGGGGTTTAGGGTTAGGTTTACTGGGCTTACTGGGCCTGATGTACTTGGCGTACTGGGTTTAGTAGGTTAACTGGGTTTACTGGGCTTAGTGGGTTAACTGGGTTTACTGGACTGGGTTTAGCGCTTAGGGTTGAGGGTTTAGGGTTTCGGGTTTAGGGTTTAGGGTTTAGGGTTTAGGGTTTAGGGTTTAGGGTTTAGGGTTTAGGGTTTAGGGTTTAGGGTTTAGGGTTTAGAGTTGACGGCTTAGGGTTTAGGGTTTAGGGTTTAGGGTTTAGGGTTTGGGTTTAGGGTTTAGGGTTTAGGGTTTAGGGTTTAGGGTTTAGGGTTTAGGGTTTAGGGTTTAGGGTTTAGGGCTTAGGGTTTAGGGCTTAGGGTTTAGGGCTACTTGGAGGTTCATGGGTAGTTATAAGCAGGATTCGAAGTACCCTAAACAGTGCCATAAGTATAGTTACTATAACTGTAAAGCCTTTGAACCCTGCTTAGACCCTTTTGCCAGTGGCTTTTAGTTCTAGGTTCCCTTCTCAGGTAGCCAATCCCCCTCCCCTCCTTAGGGTTTAGGGTGCAGGGTGTAGGGAACGAGTTGAAGTCTGGAGTGTTCATCAGGGTTCGCCCCCTCCCCCGGGTATTGAGTTTAACCCTAAACCCTAAACCCTAAGGCCCAAACCCTAAACCCTAAACCGTTTTTGGGGTGCAAGGAGTCCCCCAGGGTCCTTCGGCGACAGATTTGCCATCTGCTGCTTCGTCGCCTCTGCCTGAGCAAAGATCCGCGGCCCTAAACCCGAACGGCCCGAAAGTTTCGGGTTTAGGGCTTAGGGTTTCAAACCCGAAACCCTAAACCCCAAAACCTAAACCCGAAGCCCCAACCCCTCAACTCCACACCCTAAACCCGAAACCCCCAAAACGGGGCTTGAGAACTTTCGCAGCTGAAGGCTGAGCGGGCTCTGGTGAAGGGCTTGGCCCTCCGACTCACCAAGCTTCTCAAAGCCCCGCCGCATCCAGAGGGCCAATGCCCCTGAACTAAGGAATAGACCTTCGTAGACTACCCTAAACCCTAAAGACCCTAAACCCTAAACCCTAAACCTGCATAGGGATCCTGATCTGTGAGTCGAGGTATCTTCCTTAAGGGGCATAAACTTAGGGTTTAGGGTTTAGGGTTTAGGGTTTAGGGTTTAGGGTTTAGGGTTCAGGGTTCAGGGTTTAGGGTTACGGGGCTCTTGGGGCAATCTGGCCTCTTTCTCCCGGCGACCGCCAATGTCCTGCGCCTGGCCCTTGATCGCCAGCTCGATCTCCTCTGCTAGGGTTGAAGGTTTAGGGTTTAGGGTTTAGGGTTTAGGGTTTAGGGTTTAGGGTTTAGGGTTTAGGGTTTAGGGTTTAGGGTTTAGGGTTTAGGGCTTAGGGTTTAGGGTTTAGGGTTCAGGGTTTAGGGTACTTGGGCCCTTAAAAATTCGGGCATTCTTCCTGTCCTCAGCACTGAGAGTCTCGTACTCAATCAGGGCCTGCCACACACGACTCCACATGAAGGGCTTGGGTACTTGGGCATTTAGCGCCTTCAGGTTTCGGGTTTAGGGTAGATGGGCAACCGCACTGGAAGCCTGGGTAGCCCAGTCACCATGCCACAATATGGGCACCCTTTTTGGGTTGGTTACTTTATAAGGGTACCCATAACCAACAAAAGGGTCGAGAATACCTGGGCTACCAAGAAGCACAAGAGCGCCAGCAAGCCACATCTATTGAGGAGCGTGCTTAGGGTTCCAAGTCTGGGCCCTTCATTTGGGGACCTTGTTATATAACCCCAACCCTTAACCCTAAACCCTAAACCCTAAACCCTAAACCCTAAACCCTAAACCCACCATACACAAGAAGGGCCCATACTTCGGCCCAGGGTAAGGGACCACACTCAGGGCCCCTTAGATTGATTCAGGCTTTAGGCTGGCCCACTTGGAGGTTCAGGGTACTTATAACCCTAGTTATAACTGTACTTATAAGCCCCCTAAGTCCCCTAAGTAGGTTATAAGTTGACTTATAACTGTGGTTATAAGTACCCATGAACCTCCAAGTACAGGAACACCGCAGCATTGCAGCTTGCGAGGTTGGTTCCTACTGACCCCACGCTGAAAATCCCTTAAACAAAAAACCTAAAGCCAGCCTACAGCCTAAACCCTAAACCCTAAGCCCTAAACCCTGAACCCTAAACCCTAAACCCTAAACCCTTGCCCTACAAAGAGGAGAAAAACTCCTCACTCGCCAAACGCCCAAGACTCCTCAAAACTGGCCCCGAAACTCCCTCCGGCAAAGGCCCATGCCTGTTGTTTTAGGGTTTAGGATTTGGATGGTTGTCAAAATTATGATGCCTTTTGGGGTACCCTAAATATTAGGTGCCGTTTTGTAACAGGGATCCAAAAAGGGGTTTCATAATTTTGACAACCACCCATTTAGGGCTTAGGGCCCTTCAGGGGCCCTTCAGGGGCCCTTCAGGGGCCCTTCAGGGGCCCTTCAGGGTTTAGGGTTTAGGGTTTAGGGTTTAGGGTTTAGGGTTTAGGGTTTAGGGTTTAGGGTTGCCTTTGCCAGGTGGTGCAGTTCGTCACGGTGTGTCCTCGGCCAGTGGAGGAAGGTCACTCAAGTTCCCTTGAAACCCAAAACCCAAAACCCTCCCTAAACTCGGCCTGCAAAGGCTTTAGGGCAGGGAATTAGGGTTTGGGGTTTAGGGGTATTAGGGGTCTTAGGGTTTAGGGGTTTTGGGGTTTTGTGGTACTCAAGTTTAGGGGTACTATGGCTGAGGGTTGAGGGTTGAGGGTTGACGGTGGAGGGTTTAGGGCTAGGGTTTAGAGGACAGAGGGCCTTAAGTGGGTCAGGGGTTGAAAGAAGGATGTGCGGTTGAGGGTTGAGGGCTTAGGAGTTCGGGTTCAGGGTGCGCAGGGCCATCTTTGCTACTCGCTTGAGGAAACCGTTAGACCTCAGCGATACCCCTAAGCCCTAAATTCTCTTGAATTCAACCCATAAGCACTAAACCCTAGCTCTGAGCGCCTTGATCCCTCTCTAGCCCGAAACCCCGCAAGCCGCTCATGCGACTCTTCAAGGTCGAGGGCTTAGGGGTTTTAGGGCCTAGGGGAATGTTAGGGCTCATGGTAACTTAAGGTTCAAGGTATCTAGGCTTGGTAGCCCAGTAACCATATTATAATAAGGGCACCCTTATTTTCGGTTGGTAACTTTACAAGGGAACCTTCAACCAAAAAAAGTGTAAAGAGTACCGCCGGGCTACCAAGCAGGGTTCTCAAGCCCTGAACCCCAAACCCCAAGCTCCAAAGCCCCTAAACCCTGACCGACCCTTCAGCCCCCTGAACCCTAATACCCCTGAACCCTATAATACCCCTAAACCCTAAACCCTAAACCCTAAACCCTAAACCCTAAACCCTAAACCCTAAACCCTAAACCCTAAACCCTAAACCCTGAACCCTGAACCCTGAACCCTGAACCCTGACCGACGGAGTCAACTCCGGGCCTGAGGTAGTCGGAGGCTCGCTGATAGGCATCACTCCTTGGCGCGAGGAACTCTGAGAGGTATCCTCTGAAAAGCTGAAAGTTGGTGTTTGGGGTTTAGGGTTAGGGGTTTAGGGTTTAGGGTTTAGGGTTTAGGGCTTAGGGCTTAGGGCTTTGGGGCCGAGGGCCTGGGGTTTAGGGTTTGGGGCTTGGGGTTTTAGGGTTTCGGGGTTTCGGGCTCTCCTAGGCCGTCCTAACCCTAAACAATAAACCCTAATCCTAACCCTAAACCCGAAACCCTAAACCCTACACCCTACACCCTAAACCCTAAACCCTAAACCCTAACAGATCGAGTTGCAGCAGCGACTGGGTCTTGTGGTCGATGACCTGCTTGGCCTCTGACTTCTCAGCCTACTGCTACTAACTAATTAACCAGCTCTTGGCTGCACGGAGGGTAGCTGTAAATCTAGGGTTTAGGGTTCAGGGTTTTAGGGTTTAGGGTTTAGGGTTTAGGGTTTAGGGTTTGGGGTTTGGGGTTTGGGGTTTAGGGTTTAGGGTTTAGGGTTGAAAGTTTTAGCTGCCTTATTAAGAAACCCAGTAAACCCAAAAAGGCTGAGGATCTAAAGTTACAGTAAGGCACCACAAAGAACTAACTACCTAACTACCTAACTAACTAGTACTAATAGGCGGTAATGACTCAGATATTTGTGCGTAGCTTGCTGTGACATGGAGCTCCTTGCAGAAGCTGCCCCTTAGAATCAGACTCAGGCGTGTAAGCTTGAGACGGCTTTCTTGCGATACTGGAGGTGATTCGTACAATGTTGGATGCCGGTGCACGTCTTTTTACGTCAGCATACCTTGCGCCCCCAAACTAGCTACTTATGACTGTCCACGTGAACCTCCAAGTACCCTGAACCCTGAACCCTAAACCCTAAACCCTAAACCCTAGACCCCTAAACGTAGTAAGTTCAGCCCTGGCCCCGATATGTAGGGTTTGGCTTTTGAGGGCCAAAGTCCTCTGAAACCTTGCCCACCCAGACCCCTCTTCCGGTTCGTAGGGTTTAGGGTTTAGTGTTCAAGGTTTAGGGTTTAGGGTTTAGGGTTTCGGGTTTAGGGTTTAGGGCTTAGGGTGTAGGGTGTAGGGTTTAGGGTTTAGGGTTTAGGGTTTAGGGTTTAGGGTTTAGGGTTTAGGGTTTAGGGCTACTACCCCAAAACCCCTAGACCCTCAACCTCGTCGGAGAGTACTGCGTACTCATCCACGTCCAGGGACAGGAGGCCGGCCTAGGGCTCATGGGTTTCCCTACAAACTTCTAGAGTTTAGAGTTTAGTTTAGGGTTTAGGGTTTAGGGTTCAGGGTTTAGGGTTTAGGGTTTAGGGTTTAGGGTTTAGGGTTTAGGGTTTGGGGGTTTGGGGGTTTGGGGGTTTGGGGGTTTGGGGGTTTGGGGGTTTGGGGGTTTGGGGGTTTGGGGGTTTGGGGGTTTGGGGGTTTGGGGGTTTGGGGGTTTGGGGGTTTGGGGGTTTGGGGTTTAGGGTTTAGGGTTTAGGGCTAGGCCCCCATCATGGCTTCCCCCATTCAGTCACCTTACTTATCCCTAAGTGGCCTTAATTATGGGGGGAACCTGGGGTCCTTAATTAAGGGGTATTGGGATCTCTGGGAGGTTTAGGGTGAGAAACTCGCGTGAACCATCTGACAAAGGTCCAAAGTACATTCTGGGGGGGGGGGGGGGGGTTTGGGTTTAGGGTTCAGGTCCTGAAAGTATAAGGGTTCAGGTGCGAGGAATATCGAGGAGTTTCGCTTTTAACTTCAGAAGAACTTCAAGTTACAGGGGCTTGAGGGCTTCGGGCTTAGGATCTGGAAGATTGCTCGAGAAGGAACAGGGGTGAAGGCGGGCATTCGGGAAGAGAAGCCGGTTTTTTCAAGCTTTTGGGTTGAGGGTCCAGGGTGTCGGGTTGACTGAAAACACTCAAACCGCAACCCCTAAACCCTAAACCCCTTACACCCTTCAGTAAACCCTTGTACCCTTCAACCCCTTAACCCTTTAAAACCCTTAAACCACAAAGCCAGCCCCCCTGCCTCCTTGCCCCTTAATGAAGGAATGCTCCTTGAACCATATAAGGAACCCTCTTATAGCCTAATGAATATTCCTTTACTCTGGGTATAGTTTAAGGAATATTGCTGGAAGCATAAGGAGGGGGTGCCTTATAAGGGTTTCAGGAATATTCCTTAAAGTATACAGAGGGTTCCTTACGGGGTTTGAAGGAATATCCCTTAAACCCTAAACCCTAAACCCTAAACGGGGTTTTGGATTCCCTGGGGTCCCCTGCCTCCTTGCCCCCTGCCATGCCGAAGTTCATGACCATCCGTCGAGCCAGGCCGGTTGCCTCTCCATGGAGCAGTCTCTCGGGCCTAAGGGTGCCAAGGGTTTAGGAACCCCTAAGCCCTAAACCCTAAACCCTCAACCCTCAACCCTCAACCCTAAACCCTAAACCCTAAACCCCCTCAACCCTCAACCCTCAACCCTCAACCCTCAACCCTCAACCCAAAAAACCCTAAACCCTAAACCCAATATGCGAAGGCAAGGCTGGCGAAGACGACCTTGGGGGGCTGCGCCCACTTGCGAACCCCATAGACTAAACAGGAAAGGATGCCTCTTTTTCACTCCTGGGTTGTCTGCATGGGGGGGGAGAACCGAAACTCAGGATAGAAGCAACCCCATGCCCTAAACCCTAAACCCTAAACCCCTAACCCCTAAACCCCTAAACCCTAAACCCTAAACCCTAACCCCTAAACCCCTAAACCCCTAAACCCCTAAACCCTAAACCCTATTCTAGGATGGCCCTTCAAGCCCTCTGAAAAATATTCGTAGATATGATCCTCTTAAGCCCAACAAGGGAACATATAAAATATCCCGAGGGCCTACCTAGTATTGAACTTAAGGGACCATAAGACATACAGAAGCTTCTCGGGCCTAAGGGTGCAAGGGCTTAGGGGCCCCTAAATACCCAATTTTGATGGGCAGGTGTAAACAAGTCTCAGTAGATATCGACAGGAATATACATGTGAGTATATATTCTTGATGTCCCTACCATCCCAGAGACCCCTAGGGGTTTAGGGCTTAGCCTTTAAGGTTCAGGTTGAGGGGTTAGTAGAGGGGTCGGAGCAAATGACAAACAGTATTCCCTTATGGTCCCTTCATCACTATACTATACTAACCCCCAAAAAACCTGTTCTGATTATTAAGGCCCCTATATTAGGGGTTCGGGTTCAAGGTACACCCAGAGTTCGAAAAGATCTTTTTGCTGCGCTGGGGCGGTTCTCAGGGTTTTGCACCCCACTCGCGACCAGTTGCCGGTGACCGAGGTTAAAGAAAAAAAACAAGCTGCCTGAAACTCGGCCTCCACACCTGTGGGGTTTGCAGGGTTTTGGGGGTTTTGGGTTGAGGCTTTAGGACGGTTTTGAAGGCTTAGGGTTTCGGGCTAGGGGGTGCAGGTTGTCGCGGCTTAGAGAAGATGCACTCCCATCCCTGGCGGCTATGCTCAGCTACCTGACGCCTCTGGCCGCTTGGAGTTTACGGCTGGGGTTTACCGGGTTGGCCTCTAAACCTTTGGAAAAAATATTGATCTATAGGGTCCCTTATAAACCCAGATAAAGAAAATACAAGAGATCCCAAAAGCCAACCTAGCTTAGGGTTTAGGGCTGCCTTGCCCTCTGCACTTTGGCCTCGTGGAACTACCCTACACCCCACACCCTAAACCCTAAACCCCTAAACCCTGAACCTACACCCTTAGCCCCAAACCTATTGGCGTGGCCCTGCGACGTTAAGTTTCCATGGTTCTATGGGGAGGATGGAGTAGGGTTTCGGGTTTCGGGTTTAGGGTTTGGGGTTTAGGGTTTAGGGTTTGGGGTTTGGGGTTTGGGGTTTAGGGTTTGGGGTTTAGGGTTTAGGGTTTAGGGTTTAGGGCCAGAGACGTGCCGAACGAGTTATGTCTGAGTCCACACCCCAGTCCCAGCGTTGATCCATTTGGATGCAGGTCGAGTCGGCTTCTGTGGTGGATTCGGCAGGCCGCCAACCCTAAACCCTAAACCCTAAACCCTAAACCCTAAACCCTAAACCCTAGACCGGCGGAGGGGTTATTTTTCTAAAGGTGTGGCTCGGACGTGTTCTTTTTTTAAAGGTGTGGCTCGACTTGGCTTAGCAAATACTGTAAATAACAGCATTTCTGTGTTTTCAGAGGCGGCAAATGCTGTAAATAGCAGCATTTCTGTGCTTTCAGAAGCTGCAAATACTGCAAAATAGCAGCATTTCTGCGTTGTCGGGGGCTGCAAAACTGTAAATAGCAGCATCTCTGCGTTGTCAGAGGCTTCAAATGCTGTAAATAGCAGCATTTCTGACTTTGCAGAGGCTGCAAAGTACTGTAAACATACTGTACGTTGCAGCATTTCTGAGTTTCAGGCGCTGCAAATACTGCAAAGAGCGGCATTCTGACTTTGCAGAGGTAAAGACAGAACTGCACTGTAAACACACTGTACATAGCAGCATGCTGCAAATGCCAGCAGGAGACAAACAAACCGAAGGGAATCACATGCTTTGACGCAAGCTTGCACGGCCTAAAACAGCGGGTGGGTTGGGGGGCGCAGCCCCCCCCCCCCCCCCCCCCATTTGCAAACACAATGCTCGAATGATGGGTTTGGACAGGATTCTCAAATGGTGCACGGCTCACAAAAGCGGGGGGTTTGGGGTTTGGCAACCATTTGCAAACAGAAGCGCATGATGGTTGTAAGGGATTAATATGCGTGCTGAGGCATGCTTGCACGGCTGAAAAAGACCATTTGCAAACACAATGCCCGCACGATAGCTTGAAAGGGATCATATGCTGTGACGCGAGCAGCACGGCCTAATAAGCACGGGATTTGGGCTTTGAAGCGGTTTGGATGGATTCACAGGCATTGAAACAAGCTTTGTAGGGCTTCAGAGGACCACGGGACCAAGGGAACCACGGGACCAGGGAGACCAAGGGGACCATGCAGCGGACCACGGGGCCAGGGGACCAGGGGGGGTGGCAGGTGGGGGGGGGGGGGAGGGAGGAGGTACGAGCCACACCTTTTAAAAAAACGGAGGGTCGCACACCTTTTAGAAACAAAAACCCCTGCCCCCCCTCAACCCTAAACCCTAAACTCTACTACTGGACCCCTCAACATACAAACCAGGTCTTCACTTCCCAGGATCGGCAGAGCATTAACGCAAGCAGGTTTAGGGCCTTGGAACCCTACACCCTAAACCCTAAACCCTAAACCCGGTTTTGGGATTCTGCCGGGCCTGCCATTCTCAGGGCTAAATTTGGAGAACATCTGAACTGCCCCTTGGGGGCCGTTGAAAGCCTGGTGCTTCGACCTTATTCTGCGTGCCTTCTGGGTTTAGGGTTTAGGGTTCAGGGTTCAGGGTTCAGGGTTTAGGGTTTAGGGTTTAGGGTTAGGGTTATCCGAGTTGTGTGGCCCTCCTTCAGGGGCATGCCATCGCCTGTCTCTGTATGTCCGTGAAGAAGCTCCATTCGGGTCTAGCATTCCGCAACTGCGCCGCATTTCTAGCGCAGTGGAGCCGCTCCCGTGAGCAAAACGCTCAAGCACCAAACGCGGGCTCCAAAGCCCGCACACTTGAAGGTATCAACCTCGAACTACGTCAGACCGGCCGCTACCACTACTGCCTACTTGGAGGTTCATGGGACTTGGGATAACCCCTACAAGGCCCTTTAGGGGTATTATAAGTAGGGTTATAAGTATAGTTATAATTGGTTAGTAAGTCCCATGAACCTTCAAGTAGTACTGCCCAAGACATCACTGCTCGGAGTTGTGGTCGGACGGGGAGGTCCCAGAACCTGCAGATCAAGCAGCTCCCAGACCCGGAGGGGGTTCGGGGTCAGAGGTTTGCACCGTAACACATATCGGTGGCCGCAGTCTAGTTGTTAGAGGTTTAGGGTTTAGGGGTTAGGGGTTTAGGGGTTAGGGGTTAGGGGTTAGGGGTTAGGGGTTAGGGGTTAGGGGTTAGGGGTTAGGGTTTAAGGGAATTCCGGCCGGGTTTCAGCTCTCTACGGCTTTGATTTAGGATGATGGGTCCTTCACTGGACACGCTGGTGCCAGAAATTCACAAAGCCCCAAACTCAATGCGGTTTAAGGGCTTAGCGGCTTTTAATGTAAGATCCTAGGTAGAAACCCAGACGCTACACAGTGGAAACACCAACGCCAGGAATGGCCTCAACGTGTGGACATTCGCTGGCGCTGCATAGCAGCGACATGCGCGCATGCGACACAGCTTCTGACCCAAACTTGGTGGATGAAGCACATACCGAATATGACTCGAACGAAGACCGCGCGGTTTACAAATAGCAGAAGGCATTCTGGCCGTTGAACGCAGAACCCGTTGGTCATCAGGCAGAGGCGAGGATTATTGTGGCAAGCCCTGTTAGCATAGAGCCTCCAGTGACAGGCCCCCTCTTTCCGAGGGGAGGTTTCACGAAGGGAGGGCCCTGTGTTGGCCAGCAGTCTGACTGTTATTGGTACAGTTTCGGTGCTTTTCGTCTTGCACAGTCGGGTCTCTTCTGTGCACTGAGCACGCCGCATATCTTCGCCGTTCGCAAAAGCACGCCGCAAGGAAGGATGGTCTTCGTCGTCGTCTCAAGAGAACACAGATGAAGGTTCAAGAAACATATAACCCTAAACCCTAAACCCTAAACCATCCTAAACCCTAAGCAAAGAACGTGCACCTACCAAGATGTTGTGCCTTGTGGTGGTGCTCTCTGTGAAAAGTGGCTGCTTGCTTGCTCCTGCTTTGCACCCTACACCCTAAACCCTAAACCCTAAACCCTAAACCCGAAACCCTGAGCCCTAAGCCCTAAATTCCAAAGCCTACACGCTCTACGCCCAGTAACTTAGTGCCTAAGTTCATAAGCCCCAAAGTAAGCGTACTATAGGGATCGGAATCATGACTAATAGTATTGCCTTATGGTCCCGTTATAGTTATGCTGCAATAACCCCCCAAACCCTGTTCTAATTATTGAGGCCCCTAAACTTGCAGCCCTAAACCCTTAGGGTTTAGGGTTTAGGGTTTAGGGTTTAGGGTTTAGGGTTTAGGGTTTAGGGTTTAGGGTTTAGGGTTTAGGGTTTAGGGTTTAGGGTTTAGAAAACCCTAAATACAACCGAGGCGCTGGAGCCCATGGTCGAGGCCGCTGCCTTTTTCTTCTTCCCGCCTCGGCTTGTGTTTAGGGTTTAGGGTTTAGGGTTTAGGGTTTAAGGTTTAGGGTTTAAGGTTTAGGGTTTAAGGTTTAGGGTTTAAGGTTTAGGGTTTAGGGTTTAGGGTTTAGGGTTTAGGGTTTAGGGGTTTAGGGTTTAAGGTTAGGGTTTAGGGTTTAGGGTTTAGGGTTTAGGGTCCGCCGACCCTGGCGGCGTGTTGGATGGGAAAAGGAGGTGAAAACTTCCCTCTTTCTGGGTAGGGGGGGGTACCCCCCCAACGTTTCATAGAGGCTCAAGCAAATCAACTTTTGGCATCCTTTGAGCTGACGAGCACGTTTAAACCTTTCAACTATGCTCCAGCGGGGTCGGCGGCTTGAGCCGGAGGCTCTTAAATCCGGCCCCCGTGCCGCCCGTGGTCCAGGGCGGAGCCCGCGTCGCACTAAAGCACTAGCGTTAAGGGGCGAGCGCCCGAGCCGCCGACCCCGCCCAAAATTGCTTCAAATTCGCGCGGGGCCCTTCGGGAGGCCTCCAAAACGGCATCCAAGGGGACGCAACGCGCGGTGGTGCGAAAAGCACGAAAACCTCGTAAAAATCATGGGTTTTTGCGAAAAACCGAGGCCACAAAACACCTGCAGCACCCCATTAAACCCTCACGGGCGCGCATCATCGGCCCTAGCTTTTCACATGGGGCGCGCGCCAGGCCGAAACCACGTTTTTCAAGGTTTGGGGGGGGTACCGGAAGCCCAAAACCAGGCGAGCATCATGAGCATCAGCAGCCCTGGCCCGCGGCCCCAAGGCAATAAAAAACGCTGAAATCACCGTAAATACCGTGTTTTTATGAGGTTTTTCACGCGTGCCTCCGACCCCCACCCCTGTTGCCCTTGACCCGCCCCCAAAGTGCGCATCATCGAAACCCACGTCCGGGGGGGGGTCTGCTGATGCTGCTGATGCGCGGGGGTCCGGGCGCATCATCGAGCCATCGCTTCTCATGGGCTTCGTGGGCCTCCGGGGCCGACGGCCCAGAGACCCAGCTGATGCTCATGATGCTCGGTTTGGGGGGGTGTTCCAACAGCAGAAAACCTCGTAAATACCGAGTGTTTTGTGGGTCCACGTAAAAACGCCCCTAAAATCGCTCATTTTGCGCGCTCGAACGGCTTCGTGCCTACAAAACACCCGAACAGCAGGACCCCGAATGCGCTTAAGGGCATTCGGGGTCTTGCTTTGGGGGGCTTGGTGGGCACGCAAGCGTTCAAGCACATATAATCGGCGTGTTTCAGGAGGTTTCGGATGGCCTGGGGGAGGCCGCTGATGCTCATGATGCTTTCTCTTCCTCGGTTCCAAAAGGCTTCCCAAGCTCAAAAACACGTGTTTACAGCGTTTTCTGAAGGTTTTTCGAAGGCAAAACGCATGCTTAGAATGTCTTTTGGGCTCCCAAACCAACCCCAA
This sequence comes from Symbiodinium natans, assembly GCA_905221605.1. Classification (NCBI taxonomy): domain Eukaryota; class Dinophyceae; order Suessiales; family Symbiodiniaceae; genus Symbiodinium; species Symbiodinium natans. Next base: position 544,291 of record CAJNDS010001891.1, read on the forward strand.
TGATGCAATGATGCTCCTGATGCGGGTGCGCGCGCGCGCGCGTGGGGGGGGAGGGGAAGAGCGAGAGGGAGGGAGGGAGGGAGAGAGAGAGAGAGAGAGAGAGAGAGAGAGAGAGAGAGAGAGAGAGAGAGAGAGAGAGAGAGAGAGAGAGAGAGAGAGAGAGAGAGTGAGAGAGCGAGAGGGAGAGAGCGAGAGCGAGCAAGACAGAGAGAGAGAGAGAGAGAGAGAGAGAGGGAAAGAGGGACACAGGGAGAAAGAGGCAAAGGGAGAAAGGGAGAAAGAGTGGGAGCAAGAAAGAAAGCGAGAAACGAGAAAGGGAGCAATACATTGAATTGAAATGGAAACGGACAAAAAGAAAAGGAGACACCAACATAGACAGAAGGAGAGAGATGGTGAGAGAGGAGAGAGGGGGGGGGGTGACAGACAGGGCAGCGGAATAAAGACGGAGCAGAAAAACAAAAACAAAACGATGCCCGCTTCGAGGTTTCCTGTTTTGCGGGGCGGGGGCCGGCCCGTGCCGCTAGGCCTAAAATTTAGGGTTTAGGGTTTAGGGTTTAGGGTTTAGGGTTTAGGGTTTAGGGTTTAGGGTTTAGGGTTTAGGGTTTAGGGTTTAGGGCATAAGGTTGGTCCGAAAAAAGGTACCCTTTCTGGTACCTGTCATGGTAGCGGCTACAATTTGAGTGTACGGTTGAGGGCTAATGGCATAGGGATTGGCTCTAAAACCCTAAACCCTAAACCCTAAACCCTAAACCCTAAACCCTAAACCCTAAACCCTAAACCCTAAACCCGAGATTGCTCCTTCCACGAAGGACCCCAACAGGGAGGGGTTCGGGGGGATCAGGGTCGTTCAGGGCATAGGGCTTAGGGCTTAGGGTTTAGGGTTTTGGGTTTTGGGTTTAGGTTCAGAGTTCTTCCAAGAACTTGCACCCAACTGCGGACGCCGCCTGATCCGCGGACTTGGCAGAGCGCGCGAGCAAAGCTGAAGTTGCCTCGAGCTTCAAGGGACTGAAGTAGGATTAGGGTTCAGGGTTTAGGGTTTAGGGCTTAGGGCTTAGGGCTTAGGGCTTAGGGCTTAGGGCTTAGGGCTTAGGGCTTAGGGCTTAGGGCTTAGGGCTTAGGGCTTAGGGCTTAGGGCTTAGGGCTTAGGGCGTAGGGTTTCGGGTTTAGGGTTGAGGAATTAGTTTGGTATTATTGGGCGGTGGTTTTGGGTTTTGGGTTCTGGCTTTAGGAAAGAGCCTCAAAAGAAAAAGAGCTCAAAGCGTTAAAAGAGCGTTGGCTAGGAATTGGAAGCCAGACCTAGCGTGTCCAAACAAACATCGAAGCAAAACCCTAAACCCCTTTTTCCTCCTAAACCCTAAAAACCCTGAGCATTTGAAGGGGGGGAGGGGGGGGGGGGGGGGGGGGGGCAGGGTCAGCTTCCTAGAGGCGAAACCTTGAGCCCAAAAAACCAGTCAACCCTACTGCTCAAACCCAACGCCCGAAGCCCTAAGACCCGAACCCAAAGCCCTAAACCCAAAGCCCCAAACCCTAAGCCCTTGACCCTGAGCTCGAAACCCCAAAGACACAAAAAAAAAAAAAAACACCGCAGCCTTCGCCAACAAGAAGGATGCGACCAGACTCCTGTCAAGCTGACATCAGTGTAGAAGGTCTCAGGGTATAGGGTTTAGGGTTTAGGGTTTGGGGTTTAGGGTTTAGGGTTTAGGGTTTGGGGTTTAGGGTTTAGGGTTTAGGGTTTAGGGTTTAGGGTTTAGGGTTTAGGGTTTAGGGTTTAGGGTTTAGGGTTTAGGGTTTAGGGTTTAGGGTTTAGCCCCACATGGCCCAAACAGAGCAGTGGCCGTGCTTTCCCATTCTGGATTCTTGTAATCGTATGGATATTCAGGGTTTAGGGTTAGGGTTTAGGGTTTGGAAAAATTGGGGGGGGGGGGGGTGTTTTGTGGTTTTTGTTTTTCGAGGCGGATTGAACTTTGATTGAACTTTGCGAACACCCAGAGCCCTGAGAACCCCAAGGTCCCCCCAAGAAGCCGAAAGACCCCTAAACCCTAAACCCTAAACCCTAAACCCTAAACCCTAAACCCCTTAGCAGCCCCGAGAACCCGAAACCTCGGTTTTTTTTTTTTTAAGGCTTTAGGGCTCCAGGGCTTTAGGGTTTTAGGGTTTAGGGTTTAGGGTTTAGGGTTTAGGGTTTAGGGTTTCGGGGTTTAGGTTTCCAAGCCTAAACCCCAAAATTCCTAAAACCCTTACACCTAAAGCCGTTTTCCTCAAAACCCTAAGCCCTAAAACCCAAAAAGCCTCAGCCCTAAGCCCTAAACCCCTAAAACCCGAAGCTCTAAAGAGGCTTTGGGTTGCGGGTTTAATCTGCTGTATCTAAGACATACTCTGCACCAGGGCAAAATCTGCAATATTGAACATCTTTTATACCCCCAAATAAAACCGCAACCCGATGCCCAACCCTATGCTCTAGGCCTTAGCGTTATGGGCTTTAGGGTTTAGGGCTTAGGCTTTGAGGATTGTGGGTTCAGGGTTGGGGTTTAGGGTCTTAGGGTTTCAGGGTTTAGGTTTCCAAGCCTAAGCCCTAAATTCCGAAAACCCTAGGCTTTAGGTTTCGGGCTTAATCTGCTGTATCTAAGACATATATACTCTGCACCAGGGCAAAATCTGCAATATTGAACATCTTTTATACTTGGCGGCTCTGCTTGTCATGCTTCCACCTGTCAAAGGCGACTTGGCTGATCTCGAGAACCCTAAACCCTAAACCCTAAACCCTAAACCCTAAACCCTAAACCCTAAACCCTAAACCCTAAACCCTAAACCCTAAA
>CAJNDS010001891.1:547206-577038 GCA_905221605.1 Symbiodinium natans
CTCTCCTTCTCTCTCTCTCTCTCTCTCTCTCTCTCTCTCTCTCTCTCTCTCTCTCTCTCTCTCTCTCTCTCTCTCTCTCTCTCTCTCTCTTTTTATAGCCTCCGACCTCCTCCTGATCTGCCAGCTCCTCCAACGCCAGCTCCTCCTACCTGAGAACAGGACTTTCAGCTCTGTCTTTTCCATCGGCGCAGACTGCAAGCGAAAAGAAAAAACTACGAGCACAGGAAGCTGTGCCTTTTTCTTGGGCGAAGCCTCGGGAGTGAAGGCGGTCGCTAAAGCGGCTCAAGTTTTGCGACGGAGACTACCGAGAGCCAGCTTTCGGCTCAGTTGTGTGGCGAGCGGCCTCAAATCAAATGAACGAAAGGTCAAAAAAATAGAGCAGCTGCCGAGTCAGACGACTAAACTCGAAACAGCTAAAGCCGAGAGCCAGGCGGCCAGCGAGGTCAAAGCTGTGGTGGCCTAGGCGTGCGTTTTAAAAGCAAAAAATGAGGCAAGGCGCAGAAGTGCTGAGACTCAAAACTTGGTTGTCAATATCTCCAGGTCTTCGATGACCTGAATTAAGAGACCTACCGAAGGCATAAGCCAGGACACCACGGCAGTGCTGAGAGCCACACGGCGGTGGTCAGACACTCGAGGTTAGAAGCTATCTGCCAACGTTTCATAAGGCCCAAGCATACAGGCACAGAGAAGCTGAGAGCCAGGCTTCAGCGGCGCGGCCCTCAAGGCCTCCTCCTCACACCCCTCCCCCATGGGACCTAGGTGGAGACGTGAGGGCGCCGGCAAAGCTTAACACACGAGGTCCTTGCGCCCCGTTTCAAGATGTTATGCGTGCCGAGTATTCCTCTATGAGAACTTGCCTGCAGCTGCGAACCAAAGTCAGGTAGGAAAACTTGGTGTATATTCAAACGGGTGAGTTTAGCTTCTGTCCAAACGCAGGCTTTCGGCTCGGGAAAATGGTTTGGGTCAGAAGAGGGAGGGGTTGGTGCATAAGCAATCGCCCCCAGTCACGCAAGCCCAACAGGGCACGTGCAGCCCAATAAACCTCACCCCCAGCGAGGTGCGTGGCTCCTCATTCTCGAGCCCAGAAAATGGGGGTTGGGAAGGATGGCTTTGGCATGCTTAATTGTCCACCCACTCCTCTGCCCCTCTCTCAGACATATTCGTAGGGTTTGGTAGGGTTTGGTAGGGTTTGGTAAGGTTTGTTCGGGTTTAGTAGGGTTTGGTAGGGTCTGGTAGGGTTTGGGGTTTAGTCTAAAGGGGAACACCCTCCTGCCAAACAGATGGCCTCGCCTACCTCAACAACCTGAGGAGAGTTTACTTGGAGGTTCGTGGTACTTATCAACCCATCATAGCTGTACTTATAACCCACTTATAAGCCCCTTAAGTGCCCCAATATGGTTATAAATACAGATATAAGTACAGTAATAATTGGTTAAGAAGTACCATGAACCTCCAAGTAGAAAGAAAGCAGCGCGCAGCCTCAACAACGAGACGCTGCAAGTGCTTCCCTGTGTACATGCCACACGCCGCAGACTGTCCCCATAAGGACTGCTCGTAGAAGGGAGAACATCTTAAACCCTAAACCCTAAACCCCAGCTTTCTATGATGGACGCTTCCTTGCTTCGTCAATAGCTCGGATTGGATGATCCGCGCAAGGAACAAGATCCCCACGCAGCTCAGGCCAGTGTAGGCTTCCTGGGCAGAAGCACCAGCTGAATGTTAGGGTTTGGGGTTTCGGGTTTCGGGTTTAGGGTTTAGGGCTTAGGGCTTAGGGCTTAGGGCTTAGGCCCTAGGGTTTAGTAGTTTAAGGTTCAGTGCTTCGGGTTTAGTAGGTTTTAGCAGGTTTTAGTAGGGTTTAGTAGGTGCAAGTAGGTGTTAGTGGATTTTAGCAGGGTTTAGTAGGCTTTAGTAGGGTTTGGTAGGGTATGGGGTGTTGGGTTGCCAGCAGCCGCCAGCAGCTGGCAGTAACTATTCGTATTAGATAATGATAATAAGAAGAAGAAGAATGAAGAATAGACTAGGAAAAAAAGAAGAGGAACCTCATCACACTTTTCCTCAAGCCAAACGCCAAAAGACATCATCAAAAGTGTTCAGTCTCCTTACTCGCGTATTCGTTTCCGCCCCCCAACCACCCCCACCCACCCACCCACACACACACACAAAAAAAAACAGAAAAAAAAAAAAAAAAAATATATATATATATATATATATACATATACAAATATATGTATATATATAACGGAAACTTCAAGGCCGTGTTGAAAAGCACAAGCCGATCAACCCACGACAAAGACACCCAACACCCTGCGAAAAACGACGAAAGTGAGAAGCATAACCCTCAAAACCATGAACTCGAAACGAAAAACAAAAGGATAAAAACTGACCGAAACCATGAAATAATCCAAAGAGCCCTACGCCGAAAGCCAAGAGGAGGCTGCGAGATGTGCACAAAAAAAAACAGGGAAGCGGACATACAGAGCATACACACCCTAAACCCTAAACCCTAAACCCTAAACCCTAAACCTTAAACCCTAAACCCTAAACCCTAAACCCCAAAATTTCCTTAAGAACCCAAAACATGAAGCATAGTGGTCCCCATAATACTCTTATGAGGAAGAATACTTTGCATTTCTTGGGAAAAAACTGCAGAAATGAAAAAAAAAATCCGAAATCGCGCAGGTGAGATGGAGCAACTGTCGTAAAATCCTGAGCACAGTCACGAAGAAATGCAGGATTTAGCGCGGCCAAATCCGCGCCGCGAGTTTGATTGTTGGCGCTACTTGGAGGTTCATGGGACTTAATCACCACTTATAACTGGGCTTATAACCCTACTCAAAATTGGGATAACCCCTATAAGGCCGTTTAGGGGTATTATAAGTAGGGTTATAAGTACAGTTATAATTCTTTAGGAAGTACCATGAACCTCCAAGTATGCTCTCCTCCACGATACACACGAATCCTGGGATTTTGAGTCAGTAGTTGAAGCACATTTGCAAATGTCTGAGCGGAGCTAAGTGTGTGGCTAAGCTGGGATGTTTGAGATCTCGTTTAGGGTTTAAAGGTTTAGGATTCAGGGCTTCGTGCTGTTGGGACTTAGGGTGACATGAGAGGCGACTGTCCCAACTAGTCTGAAACAGCCATGCGTCCAGCTCGACACCTTGACAACGTCCGGTGAAGAGATGCAGCTCCTGCTTGAAGGTTCATGGTACTTACTAACCACTTATAACTGGGCTTAAAACCCTACTCATAATTGGGATAACCCCTATAAGACCCTTTAGGGGTATTATAAGTGGGGTTATAAGTACAGTTATAATTGGTTAGTAAGTACCATGAACCTCCAAGTGCTGCAGTTAGAATGTTCCTATATACCCTGCCCAACCCTTCGCCCTAAACACTGCCTAAACCCTACACCCCAAACCCTAAACCCTAAACCCGAAACCCTAAACCCTAAACCCGAAACCCTAAACAACCCTAAACCCTAAACCCGAAACCCTAAATAGCCCTAAACCCTAAACCCTAAACCGTAAACCCTAAACCCTAAACCCTAAACCCTAAACCCTAAACCCTAAACCCTAAACCCACCTTAAAGTGACGGTTCAGAAGGGCACAGCTGGGAGGAGCGCAACTCTGGCAGCAGCTGCCTCACTCCCCCGAGCTGTATTTAGGGTTTTGGGTTTAGGGTTTAGGGTTTAGGGCTTAGGGCTTAGGGTTTAGGGTTTAGGGTTTAGGGTTTAGGGTTTAGGGTTTAGGGTTTAGGGTTTAGGGTTTAGGGTTTAGGGTTAACGGAAACCAAAGGGAATGCAACGGAAATTTAAACCGAAAACCGAAACGGAAACCAAGAAAAATTGTAACGGAAATCACGCCCGCAAGCCTGCAAGCAGACGCAGGTGTAACGGAAACCAACCCTAAGATCTAAACCTAAACCAACCCTAAACCCTAAACCCTAAACCCTAAACCCTAAACCCTAAACCCTAAACCCTGAAGCCTAGACCCTAAACCCTAACCCCTGAATCCTGAAACAAAGAACCCGCGTTGGATACTGTTACGCCCCGGCAAGGTTTCTGTAACGGTTTCAAGCCGGCAGTTTCCGTTACAACCCGCCAATTTCTGCAACAGACTTTACTCTATTTAGGGTTTAGGGTTTAGGGTTTAGGGTTTGGGGTTTAGGGTTTAGGGTTTAGGGTTGAGGATTGAGGGTTTAGGGTTTAGGTTCAGGGTTCAGGGTTCTAGGGCGCAGGGCTTAGGGCTTAGAATTTGTCACGTTTCGGAAAAACCTGGGCCATTACACTGAAGCCAAACCCGACTTTGGCCAAACATTGAAGAAAAAAGCCTGGAGACCGGAAGAGTCGAACGCCTCAAGAATGTCTCGCCTACTTGAAGGTTCATGGTACTTACTAACCAATCATAACTGTACTTATAACCCCACTTATAATACCCCTAAAGGGCCTTATGGGGGTTAGCCCAACTATAAGTAGGGTTATAAGCCCAGTTATAAGTTGTTATTAAGTCCCATGAACCTCCAAGTATCCTCTCCTGAGCTATAGCAAATGGCCCTAAACCCTAAACCCTAAACCCCAAACTCCAGAATCTATACCAATCTGCATCTCCCTTCCCACCTCGGTTCCATCGTTCACCGCCGGAGCCTGCCATCAGAGTTGTTAGGCTCTTAGAAATATTCAACATACCCCTAGGGCTTAGGGTGTAGGGTTTAGGGTTTAGTGTTTAGGGTTTAGGGTTCAGGGTTTAGGGTTTAGGGTTTAGGGTTCAGGGTTTAGGGTTCAGGGTTTAGGGTTTAGGGCTTAGGGTTAGGGTTTAGGGTTTAGGGTTTAGGGTTTAGGGTTTAGGGTTTAGGGTTTAGGGTTTAGGGTTTAGGGTTTAGGGTTTAGGGTTTAGGGTTTAGGGTTAGGTTTAGGGTTTAGGGTTTAGGGTTTAGGGTTTAGGGTTTAGGGTTTAGGGTTTAGGGTTTAGGGTTTAGGGTTTAGGGTTTAGGGTTTAGGGTTTAGGGTTTAGGGTTTAGGGTTTAGGGTTTAGGGTTTAGGGCTTTAAACCCTTCGCCCAAACACCCCACAAAATGTCCCCAAGCCCGAAAAACCTGAGCCCGAAACCCTAAAGCCCCAAGCGGGATTCCCAGGCCTTGTCAAATGGTAGCATTATGTAGAAACAGAATGTTACTCTGTTGGAGACACGCTAAGAAAACGAGAAGCTCTAAAAAACAATAGAACAGATGGGATTCTCATTTTACAAATAGCCCATTCCCCTAAACCCTAAACCCTAAACCCTAAACCCTAAACCCTAAACCCTAAACCCTAAACCCTAAACCCTTAAAAGATTCCCATTCATAGCAAGGAGAGAGTCCCAGGCCTTGTCAATGCTGAAGAGTCCACACCAGATGATCGGCTCCAGCGAGAGCCTGAACCCACGGCGCGATGCATCCCTTCTTTGTGGGGTTTAGGGTTTAGGGTTGAGGCTTTAGGGTTTGGGTTTAGGGTTTAGGGTGTAGAGTTAGGGTTTAGGGTTTAGGATTTAGGTTTTAGGGGCTGAGGCCCCAAGAAGCCTCAGTTGAGGAAGACACCTGTCAAGACTATGTCCCGGATCCCTGCTTCGAATTCGTACTGTATATTCCACGCAATTCCAAATAGGGTTTAGGGTTTGGGGTGCTTAGGGTTTAGGGGAATGTAAGCCATGGACTTCTTTCGAATTAAGGCACGTAAACTCACCTAAGTGGCACCCCTCTTGCGTCTGACATCTTGCCTCTCATCGGAGAATTCAGGAAATACACCCCTAAACCCTAAACCCTAAACCCTAAACCCGAAATTAATTTAAAAATCAATTAAAATTATTTAAAATTAATAAAAATTAATCAAAATCAAAATTAATTAAAATTAATTAAAAGTAATTAAAAGTAATTAACATTAATTTTAATTGCTTAATATTAATTAAAATTAATTAAAATTAGTTAACATGAATGAAAATGAATGAAAATGAATGAAAATGAATGAAAATGAATTAAAATGAATTAAAATGAATTAAAATGAATTAAAAATGAAGCAAAATGAATTAAAATTAGTTACAATTAATTAAAATTAATTAAAAAATTAATTAAAATTAATTTAAAATTAATTTTAATTAATTTTAATTAAAATATGAATTAAAAATTATTAAAAACAATTAAATCAATTAAAAATAATTAAAATTTAAAATAATTTCAATTTAAAACCAATTAATTAAGTAAAATTAATTAAAATTCATTTAAAAAAAAATTAAAATTAATTAAAATTAATTAAAATAATTAAAAACTAATTAAAAATTAATTAAATAATTAAAAAAATTAAAAATTAAATTAATTAAAATTAATTAAAATAATAAATAATTAAAATTAATTAAAATTAATTAAAATTAAAAAATAATTAAAATTAATTAAAAATTAAAATCACAATTAAATTAAAAATTCAATAAATTAATTAAAAAAAAAATTAATAAAATCAATTAAATTAATTAGTTAAATTAATTAAAATCAATGAAAATCAATTAAAATTATTTAAATTTTTTCTTTAATTAAATTAATTAAAATTAAAATTAAAATTAACTAAAATTAATTAAAATTAATTAAAATTATTAAAATTAATTAAAGAAATTAATTAAAATTAATTAAAATTAATTAAAATTAAAATAAAATTAAGTAAAATTAATTAAAATTAATTCAAATTAATTTAAATTAATTAAAATTAATTAAAATCAATTAAAAATTACAATTAATTGAAATCAATTAAAAATTAAAAAATAAATTAAAATGAATTAAAATGAATAAAAAAAAAAAAATGAATTAAAATGATTAAAATGAATTAAAATGAATAAAATGAATTAAAATAATTAAAAGAATTAAAATGAATTAAAATGAACGAAAATGAATGAAAAAAATTTTAAAAAATGAATTAAAATAATTAATTAATTAAAAGAATTAAATTATTAAAATGACATAAAAATTAAATTAAAATTAAGTGAAATTAAGTGAATTTAATTAAAAATTATGAAATTAATTAAAATCAATCGAAATAATTAAAATAATTAAAATAATTAAAATTATTTAAAAATTAATTAAATGAAAAATGAATTAAAATCAATTAAAATTATTAAAAAAATGAAAAAGAATTAAATATTAAAATATTAATTAAAATTAATTAAAACTAAAAAATTAAAATTAAAATTTATTAAAATTAATAAAAAGGAATAAATTAATTAAAATTAATTTTAATTAATTTATATAATTTAAATTAGTTCAATTAATTAAAAGTAATTAAATGAATTAAAATAAATAAAATAAATTAATAGGAATTAAAACGAATGAAAAGAATTAAAATGTTTGAATTAAAATGAATTAAAATTAAAATGAATAAAATGAATTAAATGAATTAAAATGAATTAAAATGAATTAAAAATTAATTAAAATAATTAGAATTATTAAAATCAATTAAATTAAAATTAATGAAAATTAAAAATTAACTAAAATTAATTAAAATTGATTAAAAATATTTAAAATTAGTTAAAATTAATTGAAATTTAATTAAAATCAATTAAAATTAATAAAAAAAAAATTAATTAAAATGAATGAAAATAATTTTCAATTTAAAAAATTAAAAAATCAATTAAAATTGATTTAATTAATTGATTAAAATTAACTAAAAATTAATTAGAATTAATTAAAATTAATTAAAATTAACTAAAATTAATTAAAATAAAAAATTTAAAAAATTAAAATTAATTAATTAATTAAAATTAATTAAAATTAGTTAAAATGAATTAAAATTCATTAAAATGAAATTAAAAAAAATGCAAAAAATAAAAAAATGAATTAAATAATTAAAAAATTAAAAAATTAAAATTATTTAAAATGAAAAAAATTAAATGAATTAAAATGAATTACAATAAATTAAAATCAATTAAAATCAATTAAAATTAATTAAAATTAATTAAAATTAATAAAAATTAAAATTAATTAACATTAATTAAAATTAATTAAAATTAATTAAAATTAATTAAAATTAATTAAAATTAATTGAAACTAATTAAAACCCTAAACCCTTAACCCTTAAACCCTTGTCGCTGAAGGGTAAAAGCAAGGGGGATTTAAGGCTACCAATTCCCTTTTCTCCTTACGAAGAACTAGCAAGCCATGGCAGGCTACGGGGGCCAAACCCTAAACGACAAACCTGTTTAGGGTTTAGGGTTTAGGGTTTAGGGTTTAGGGTTTAGGTTTAGGGTTTAGGGTTTAGGGTTTGGGGTTTAGGGTTTAGGGTTTAGGGTTAGGGTTTAGGGTTTAGGGTTTAGGGTTTAGGGTATTTTAAGTACGTAGGGTTCTAAGTACCCAAAATGGGGCAATAAGAAAAAACTACCATACTTCGAACAACTGAGAACTACCCCCTGAACCTTCAAATAAACCCCCCCTGGGCGTGGCCCGGGCACATCGTCAGCAGCACGCACACCAGCGCCATCGAGCTAAGCTCGCGCGGGTGGCAAAGGTACTGCGGCAGCGGCAGGCCACATACACCTCGGACCCGAGAGCCGAAGATGGCATGGACCCCAAGGGGGTTGAGGGTGAAGCCTCAACCCTAGACCCCTAAAACCCCGAAATCCTAATCCCCGATAACACTAGGGTTTAGGGTTTAGGGTTTAGGGTTTTTGAGGGTTTAGGGTTTTAGGGTTTTTTAGGGTTTTGGGCTCTGGGTTTTGGGGCCCCAATTCCCTCATCAAAGATCTTGGGGTCACTGGGGAACCGAAGCGCTCACTCTCAGAAGCCTCGACGCAAAGCTGAGCGGGCTTTAGGGGGCTTCGGGGGTTCGGGGCTTAGGGGTTCCGGAGTTTTAGGGTTTAGGGTTTAGGGTTTAGGGTTTAGGGTTTAGGGTTTAGGGTTTAGGGTTTAGGGTTTAGGATCCAGGGTTTAGGGTTCAGGGTTCAGAGTTCAGGGGTGTAGTGTAGGGGTTTAGGGGTTTCAAAGGCTTAGGACCCTAGACCGACAAGATTTTTCAGAGAGCCGGGGCTTATAGGTTCCTCCAAGTAGCCCTAAGCCCTAAGCCCTAAGCCCTAAACCCTAAACCCTAAACCCTAAACCCTAAACCCCCCTACACCCTAGGCCCTACAAAGGGGCTCATAGGTTCTGAGGGCGAGTTCAGGGCCTTGCCGCCGGCGGGCGGACGAAGTCCTTTTGGGAGCAGTCCGCTGCCAGGCTCCTCAGCCCACGGGGGCCTAAGACCCCTCAATCAGGGGTTTAGAGTTTAGGGTTTAGGGTTTAGGGTTTAGGGTTTAGGGCTTAGGGTTTAGGGTTTAGGGTTTAGGGTTTAGGGCTTAGGGTTTAGGGTTCAGGGTTCAGGGTTTAGGGTTTAGGGTTTAGGGTTTAGGGTTTAGGGTTTAGGGTTTAGGGTTTAGGGTTTAGGTAGGGTTTAGGGCTTAGGGTTTAGGGCTTAGGGTTTAGGGCTTGGGGTTTAGGGGTTTAGCGTTTAGGGGTTTCTACTCGGGCATCGGTGGACTTCGTAAGTAGGTGCAAGGTAGATTCATTCAGCAACCCTAAAGAAATACCCTAATTTGAGGTCATCCTACTTGATAGTCCTACAATTCCCAAACCCGAAACCCCAAACCCTGAACCCTAAACCCTAAACCCCAAACCCTAAACCCTAAACCACAAACCCTAAACTCAAAGCCCACGTCCCAGGTTCTTGAGGTGGTTTTTCAGGAGAGCCCCTAGGCTCAACGTGTAGATCAAAGCCCGGCAGAGCAGGACCACCACGTTCTCCTCTGGCTTTTGATGGTAGGGTCTTCGGGCTTTAGGGTTTTTAGGGGTTGGGGATTCGGGTTGTGCATGCTTTGCGACATACATTGGTTTTTGGCTTGGGTTTTTGAGCGACAGGCGCTAAGGAAGGAAGAAGAGCAGAATAACCCTAAACCCTAAACCCTAAACCCAGGCTCATAACAGAGAAAAAGGCGCAGCCATGCTTCCAAAGAAACTGCTAGGGGGTATGCGCTGGGACCCCGAGAAGGGACCCTTCATTTTCTTCCCCTATATAATCCTACTTGGAGGTTCATGGGTACTTATAACCACAGTTATAAGTCTACTTAGAACCTACTCAGGGGACTTAGGGGGCTTATAAGTACAGTTGTAACTAGGCTTACAAGTACCCTGGACCTCCAAGTATACATACCTTACATCGCCCCTACATACCAAAGTAGCCCTAAATAAGTAAGGTCCCTTGTAAGGGTCCCTCCTTCAATCCCGTTTTGGGTGTTTTTTAACGTTAGAAAAACCACACCTTCCATAGACCTATATAGCCCCTACATACCAAAGTAGCCCCCTAAACAACCCGTATAGAACCCCTAAGGTCCCTTATAAGAGTCCCTCCTTGTCTCCCTTTTACCTGGCTGTTGGGTCATGGGGCTCCTCCGGGACAGCGACACACAACAAGATGGCAGGCCGAAAGAGGTCGTCCCTTGACGCTGCGAGAAGCTACTAGGCCAGCTTCTTTTGGAAGAAGGGACTTTATATCACCTAAACCCTAAACCCTGAACCCTGAACCCTAAACCTATATACCCTGGAGAATACAGGGTACCAAATTCCCGCATTCCCGACGAAGAACTCGTGCGAAAAGAACGCCCGCGAGCGCCACAAACCTGCTCTACTCTGGGCGCGCAGGGCGATCTAAACCCTAAACCCGAAGCCCGAAGCCCGAAGCCCGAAGCCCGAAGCCCTTCTCCACAGACAGTGCTGTGAGCAACCCAGAGGCACCCGAACCCCCACGCTTTGTGGCATGTTTCCAGAAGGGATTACTTGAAGGTTCATGGTACCTACTAACCAATTGTAACTGTACTTATAACCCTACTGATAATACCCCTAAAGGGCCTTATAGGGGTTGTCCCAATTATAAGTAGGGTTATAAATACATTGATAAGTGGTTAGTAAGTACCATGAACCTTCAAGTAGGGGCTTCGGGTTTAGGGCTTTGCCGTCCAAACCCTAAGCCCTAAACCCTAAACCCTAAACTCTCAACCCGCAACCCTAAGCCCTAAACCCTAAACCCTAAACCCTCCTGTTTGGCCCCAAAACCTCCCCCGGTTCTCCTCCAAGCTGTCCTTCCCGTCGCGACGGAAGAGAATGGACTGGCTGGTGACGAACCTTACTGTTGGCTAGGTAAAGAATGGGGCAATGAGGTACCCTACATAATCCCTTAAAGGGTATATATCGGGCCCTATATAACCCCTTAAAGGGTATATACAAGGCCCTACAGAATCCCTTAAAGGGCGTTGTATAGGTCCCTTATTCCCTCATTCCCTGCTAACCAACAGTAAGGAACAAGAGCACGGCGACCAGCAGGTAGAGCCGTCCTCGGCTCTTTCGGATGCGGAGGGCCGGGGTTTGAGATTCGGGGTTTGGGGGTTGGGGTTTGGGGTTTGGGGTTTAGGGTTTAGGGTCTACCCTAAACCCTAAACCCCAAACCCTAAACACAAACCCCAAACCCTAAATTAGGGTCCAAGCTCAAGAAGAGCTTCAGGCCCAGTTTTATTTGGACGGGCGGTTAAGGGTTTAGGGCTTGGGGCTTACTTGGAGGTTCATGGGTAGCTACAAGTAGGGTTTAGGGTTGAGGGTTGAGGGTTTAGGGTTTAGGGTTTAGGGTTTAGGGTTTAGGGTTTAGGGTTTAGGGTTTAGGGTTTAGGGTTTAGGGTTTAGAGTTTAGAGTTTAGAGTTTAGGGTTTAGGGTTTAGGGTTTAGCTTGGAGGTTCATGGTAGTTGCAAGCAGGGTTATGCGTAAAGCCCTGGGCCCCGAACCATAACCCCCACCCCAAAAATCGCCCCGAATTCCTTCACCCCTAGGCCCGAAACCCTAAGACCTGACTCTTGAACCGCCATAAAACACACCTTAAACCCTAAACCCAAAACCCAAAACCCTAAACCCTATAGCCCCGAAGCCCTATCCCCTCTGGTGCAGACCTTTGCGAAAGTTGCCGAAGTCACGAAGCGCCCGTGGCAACTATACTCGTAACTAACCCTATTTATGGTACGAAGAGCCCTCCTTCAGCTACCCATGAGCCCCCCAAGTAGGGCTTAGCGTACCTTCAACCCTAAACCTTAAGCCCGAAACCCTAAACCCTAAACCCCAAACCCTAAACCTTAAACCATCCAGGCGTCCCGCTATGAACCTGTACTGCGCAAAGCGGGCCCACATCACATCTGACACCAGCGACACGGCATCGTGGCGGATGACCTTCACAAGCAGCCTAATATAGGGGCCGGGATAATTACAAATGATACTACACCCTAAACCCTAAACCCTGAACCGTAAACCCTAAACCCTAAACCCTAAACCCTAAACCCTGAACCCTAAACCCTAAACCCTAAACCCTAAACCCTAAACCCTAAACCCTAAACCCTAAACCCTAAACCCTAAACCCTAAACCCTAAACCCTACTCAAAGAGAATGCCCAAAATCCCTGAACCACAGTTCGTTGGCAGCAGGAGCCTTGGGGTCGTTGTACTCCACAAGCCACTGCAGCGCTTGGCTGGGGCTGCCATCCAGCTCCTCGCAGGGGAGGGTTTAGGGTTTAGGGGTTAGGGGTTAGGGTGAAGGGTCTAGGGTCTAGGGTCTAGGGTCTAGGGTTTAGGGTTTAGGGTTTAGGGTTTAGGGTTTAGGGTTTAGGGTCCGCCGAGCCTGGCGGTGTGTTGGATGGGAAAAGGAGGTGAAAACCTCCCTCTTTCCCTCCTTACCCCCCCAAAACGCGGCGGGGGGGGGGGGGGGAGGGGGGGGTGGGGGGGGGTACCTGGGCAGCTTTTCATGGAGGGCCAGGCCACCCACACCGCATAAACTCAGTTTCGCACAGGACATAGGGGCCCTTTGGGAAAACCCCGCCCCCCCCCCTCTCCGGTTGTTGGGCTTTGAATTGATGGTTCAAGCTGGCTTCAGCTCCTGTTTGGGTCCTGGTGCTACCCCCTACCCCCCACCCCCCCAAGGTTTCACAGAGGCTCAAGCAAATCAACTTTTGGCATCCTTTGAGCTGACGAGCGCGTTTAAACCTTTCAACTATGCTCCAGCGGGGTCGGCGGCTTGAGCCGGAGGCTCTTAAATCTAGGGTTTAGAGTTTAGGGTTTAAGGGTTTAGGGTTTAGGGTTTATGGTTTATGGTTTAGGGCTTCTCGCCGCGCCGTGGCAGTAAATTTCATGCGGAGGTGGCGCCCCAACATTGAAGTTGGAGCAACAGAAAAGAAGCTTGGGTTGTTCGATTTTTCCCACCCCCTGCTTACACAGGCATCCACCCAACCTTTCTCCTTTTAGGGTTTCGGGCTAACGCCCTAAGTTCCCACTTCCCACCCCCGTCCTTTGAGCGGGAAAGCGGTCGGGGCCAGTCGGTCAGGAGGGGCCGAAGGGGAGGGGGTGGGGGGGGGCAGAAGGGGGGGGGCCCAGGCGCACCCCTGCACAGGCTGCCAGGTTTAGGGTGCCAAGCATCCGCACGCAGATGGCAAGAACCGCAACTACCTCCAAGATGGCAGAATGAAGCTGCCAGGACAGGCCTGTGTGCTGCTCCGTGCTCACTGCCCCGGCGCCCAACGCCGGCGCGGCCAAGGGTTCTGCAGCCACTCTTCCGCCAAAAAGGGTTTTAAGACACCTGAATTGAGGTTTTCTACAAAGAGCGGCATCGATCGACTTGCTTTCTGGTTCTGATCTATGCGGGCGTCGGAGTTCTGTAGGAGGCGCCAGTAGCGTTCTCGTGGCTTCGAACGGTTGGGAAACGCACGGCTGAATCTTCTGCGGTTGGAATCAGTGGATTCTTCATGAGAATCGGAGAAGGGAGGCGGGGGTGCCCCAGGCGGGGCAGCTGGCCGTGGGGTGTAGTTCTGTCCAGGCACCCTAGAAAAGGGTGGCCTGGGTGGGAATCTAGGGTTTAGGGTTCAGGGCTTAGGGTTTAGGGTGTATAGAAGGGAAGCTCGCTGGTGCTAGAAGCACCCGGGCCGCTCGCTTGCGTTAGCATGTAGCCCGCAAACTATTCTCATTTCGGGTTTAGGGTTGGGCTTTCTTGCTTTTTACAGAGAAAGAGCAGGGTAGGGCCTCCCGAGCTTTGCGGAGCCTGTCAGTGGCTCGTAGGCTTCTTGGAGCTTTCACGGAGGTGCCCAAAACCGTCGATTGCAATACAAAAAAACTGGATCGCGGGGCTTCAGCGTCCAGCCACTCAGGAGGGTCTGGAAGCTGAGGGGGGTCCTAAGGGATCCTCAGACAAACCAAAGCCTTGCAGCAGCAAATTTCCAGCCCAGGCAGGGAGGTCCGGGGTGCCAGACTCCCAGGGCCGTCCTGGCCCAGAAAGGGGGGGGGGGGGGGGGGGGGCCCCTGGAATCAAAAAGACCAGAATGCCTGAAATGGTGCACTATTTGTTAGGGCTTACGCCCTAGGTTTGAGACGTAGCCAGGCACTGCAGGCCCCGTCTACCGGGAGGCTTTACCCTCCCACACCGTTCTGTGGAGACGCTCGGTCGGGGACCTCCGTCGAAGCCTCGAGCGCCCATGTAAATGGACAGCGGCGCTCTCGGCAGTCAGGGTTTAGGGTTTAGGGTTTAGGGTTTAGGGTTTAGGGTTTAGGGTTTAGGGTTTAGGGTTTAGGGTTTAGGGTTTAGGGTTTAGGGTTTAGGGTTTAGGGTTTAGGGTTTAGGGTTTAGGGTTTAGGGTTTAGGGTTAGGTTTAGGGTTTAGGGTTTAGGGTTTAGGGTTTAGGGTTTAGGGTTTAGGGTTTAGGGTTTAGGGTTTAGGGTTTAGGGTTTAGGGTTTAGGGTTTAGGGTTTAGGGTTTAGGGTTTAGGGTTCAGCATCTCAGGTCCAAGCATTCTCTTGTCAAGAAATTACTCCAGAAAAACACCCACCCGCCCGAAGAATCCCACAACATTATGAAAATATTTCACTTATGGAACGACCTTGCCCAGTAAAAAAATGACCTTGCCCAGTAAAAACATGACCTTGCCCAATAAAAAAATGACCTTGCCCAGTAAAAAAATGACCTTGCCAAGTAAAAAAATGACCTTGCCCAGTAAAAAAATGACCTTGCCCAGAAAAAAATGACCTTGCCCAGTAAAAAAATGACCTTGCCCAATAAAAAAAGGACCTTGCCCAGTAATGACTTTGCCCAGTAAAAAATGACCTTGCCCAGTAAAGAAATGACCTTGCCCAGTAAAAAAATGACCTTGCCCAGTAAAAAAATGACCTTGCCCAGTAAAAAAATGACCTTGCCCAGTAAAAAAATGACCTTGCCCAATAAAAAAATGACCTTGCCCAGTAAAAAATTACCTTGCCCAGTAAAAAAATGACCTTGCCCAGTAATGACCTTGCCCAGTAAAAAAATGACCTTGCCCAGTAAAAAAATGACCTTGCCCAGTAAAAAAATGACCTTGCCCAGTAAAAAGATGACCTTGCCCAGTAAAAAGATGACCTTGCCCAGTAACATTTTTACTGGGCAAGGTCATTTTTTTACTGGGCAAGGTCATTTTTTACTGGGCAAGGTCGTTTTTTTGGACGAAACGACCTTGCCCAGTAAAAAAATGACCTTGCCCAGTAAAAAAATGACCTTGCCCAGTAAAAAGATGACCTTGCCCAGTAAAAAAAATGACCTTGCCCAGTAACTCCTTAACATTTAAACTATATATGAAAGAGAGGTTTAGGGTTTAGGGTTTAGGGTTTAGGGTTTAGGGTTTAGGGTTTAGGGTTTAGGGTTTAGGGTTTAGGGTTTAGGGTTTAGGGTTTAGGGTTTAGCGTTTAGGGCTGTTGTCAAGAGCTTTCGGATCGCGAACTCTAGCAAGCCCCAAACCCACGAGCCCATCTCGGAAGATCGCGTGAGCCACGAGAACCCGGGTCCTGCACCAAGTACTTCACATAGTAGTTCACCTGAGGCTTGAGTACCCTAAACCGTAACCCCAAACCTACACCCTAAACCCTACACCCTACACCCTACACCCTAAACCCTAAACCCTAAACCCGAAACCCTGCTTACCCTGAGCACTTCTGCAGATTGGGAGCTCTAAAGGGTGGACGGCTTTTGTGTTTAAAGTGTGCTTCGGCAAGGAAAACAGCCCTCACCTGCCCTTCCAAGGGGGGTATGGTTATGCAAGCCACAAGCCGAAACTAAGACATTGAGAGTAAAAAACGAGAGAGAGAGAGAGGCATAACATATATATATATATATATGCATACAACACATATGTATCTATATATACACATATATATATATATGAGGAGAATAGTATAGGACTTATGACCATCATAACCATCGTCATAATCATAATTTGACCCTAAACCCTAAACCCTAAACCCTAAACCCTAAACCCTAAACCCTAAACCTCCAGACCAAGCCGCGCGCCGCAAGCCCCGGCTCGTGAGCCTGGAACGCCAGACGAGGCCATCCAGCAGGGTGTTGAGCAGGAAGGGCGCGCCTCATTGGGGTTTAGGGTTTAGGGTTTAGGGTTTAGGGTTTAGGGTTTAGGGTTTAGGGTTTAGGGTTTAGGGTTTAGGGTTTAGGGTTTAGGGTTTAGGGTTTAGGGTTTAGGGTTTAGGGTTTAGGGTTTGGGGTCTTAATAACTTAAGACACCTAAAAACCCTAAAAGCCTTGTGAACCCTAAAACAATAACCCGAAGCCCCTGTAGAACCCTAAACCCGAAAAGCCTAAATCCCTAAACCCTAAACCCCCAACCCTAAAACCCTCAACCGGTTTGGGTTTAGGGTTTAGGGTTTAGGGTTTTTGGGGTTAGGGTGTAATTAGGGTTTAGGGTTTATGGGGTTGAGGGTTGGGGGGTGGGGGGTCTAGGGTTTAGGGTTTAGAGTTTAGGTTTCAAGGAACTAGGGTAATAGGGTAATTTAGGGTCTTTTTGGGTGTCGGGATTTTAGGGACTGGGGTCGTAGGCTGACTTTTTGGCAGAACGAAGGGCGAAGATTTCCGCCAGGTCGCTCATGCAGAGCTTGTTGATAACATCCCGGTGCCTCGTGAAGAGCGCATCAAATCCGAAGTAGTAAACGTCGCGATCAGCACGAATAGTCATCAGGTCCTGGACCACAAGCCCTCCAATACATAAAATCATCTACAGGCCCACTAAGAACTCGCGCTGCACTCTACGGATCTCTGGATGTTTAGACTTCGTTTGGAGCACCTCCCTGTGCATGTGAGGCAGCTACCCAGACTCGAACACCCAAGATACGGGAGTTTCCGAAAATTAGGGACCCCAGATATGGACCCCAAAAAGTCGGATTCCATCACAACAGGGACCCCAACAAGGTACCCCCCGAATTTCGGAAACCCCCAGATGGTAAGGCGGCTCTGGGAAGGCTCCTCGATCATTGCCTCCGCACACAGCAGAGAGCCCGACTCGATGGCCCAATACAGGGGCGAAATGGACTGTGTGCCAACCTCAGTAGCAGGTCGGCTCTAGGAACACTCGGGATGTTCCCCCCCTATACGAAAAGGTATACCAAGAGCTGCTTATTAGGAACTCGAAATAGGGGGGGCTGGTAAAACCCTAAACCCTAAACCCTAAACCCTAAACCCTAAACCCTAAACCCTAAACCCTATTCAGGGTCTGTTAGGAACAGGGGGGAACATCCCTAAGGAAGACCCGTGAGCCTCTCAGAAGACGAGCGCAAGCCCTAGGGCCCAAGGCGAGCCCTGGGAGGTTCATGGTACTTAGGAGCCAAGTAGAACTGCACCTATCACCCCACTCATAGTACCCCTAAACCCTAAACCCTAAACCCTAAACCCTAAACCCTAAACCCTAAACCCTAAACCCTAAACCCACTCATAATACCCCTAAAGGGCCTCATAGGGGTTAGCCCAATTATAAGGGTTATAAGCCCAGTTATTAAGTGGTTATTAAGTCCCATGAACCTCCAAGTACTAGAGCAGCATGCCTTTGCTTGTATAGGACTTCTTGGTATGAGCTAAGATACTCTTCTTTCGTCCCCAGAGACTCCAATACCCCTTACTTAAGGAAAATTCCTTAAACCATCTAAGGAACCTATGGTAGCCTAAGGAATATTCCTCAACTAAGGGATATTGGAGTCCTGGGTCACAGGGTACTAAAAAGCTCTCTGAAGAGTCGTTGCAGATGCTGGGAAGAACTGTCTGGTTCTTGGGGAATGAGGGAATGAGGTACCCTGTATAGTCCCTTAAGCGGTATATATGGGGCCCCAATTCCTTCATTCCCTACTAAGAACCAGGGGAAGAATGTCAGAGGCGCCGGCTGTAATTTCCAGGAGCTGCTTTGCTCGCTCCACGCGAGGCGACACAGAGATGGCCTGGTTTGGGTAGGACTTCTAAAGTTTAGGGTTTAGGGTTTAGGGTTTAGGGGTTAGGGGTTAGGGGTTAGGGTTTTAGGGTTTAGGGTTTAGGGTTTAGGGTTTAGGGTTTAGGGTTTAGGGTTTAGGGTTTAGGGTTTAAGGGTTAGGGTTTAGGGTTTAGGCTTAGGGTTTCGGGTTTCGGGTTTCGGGTTTAGGGTAACCCTACAAGTACATGCGTACATGCAAAACCCTGTATCGCGACTGGTCTGAAAACCAGACCTGGAATAGAATCTTGAGAGCAAAAACGGGGGTGTCCCGAAACTTTGGGTTTAGCGGGCCCTTGTTGGGAGATTTTTGTGGGAGGTTCCTATACGAAGGATCGTAGTATTTTGAGGGTACATTGGTGGTACCCCTATTTTTGGGACATGCACCCCTCAACACTTACGCTGAGGCCCTAAACCCGAAACCCTAGCGCCCCCTCGAGGGGGCAGCACCTTCTTCAACGCCAGCTTCTCGTTGGTATTGATGGCTTTCATGACAATGGTAGACCCTGCAAATGCTGCAGTGTAGGGTTTAGGGTTTAGGGTTTAGGGTTTAGGGTTTAGGGTTTAGGGTTTAGGGTTTAGGGTTTAGGGTTTAGGGTTTAGGGTTTAGGGTTTAGGGTTTAGGGTTTAGGGTTTAGGGTTTAGCGTTTAGGGTTTAGGGTTTAGGGTTTAGGGTTTAGGGTTTAGGGTTTAGGGTTTTGGGTTTTGGGTTTTGGGTTTTGGGTTTTGGGTTTTGGGTTTTGGGTTTTGGGTTTAGGGTTTAGCTTGGAGCTTCGGAGTTCGGAAGGAACTTTGTAGTTTGGCATTCTCAAGTTTTGGGTTTCAGCCTGTAAGGTTTTAGGGTTTCTCAAGGCCCTTAATAGGGGATAGGATTTAGGGTTCAGGGTTCAGGGTTCAGGGTTTGGGGTTTAGGGTTTAGGGTTTAGGGTTTAGGGTTTAGGGTTTAGGGTTTAGGATTAGGGGGACCCTTGGGGATATAGACCCTCTGAATAAGGTCCCTTGTTAAGAGCCAGAAGAGGGTTAAGAAGGGGTTCCCTTGCAAGGGGCCCCCTTATCCCACCTAGGACTTAACTATGGAGTACAGTGGGCCTTGACTCATGACAAGAAACCCCAATACCGTTTAAGAAATAAGGCATAACGCATAAGAAGAATCCCCAGCTTGTTGGGGCCTTAATCCCAAACCCTACATCCTATTCATGAGCGTAGGAACTTTCAGTTGTGTGGCTCTCTGGTAAGCGCCTTGAGTTACTTTGGGAGTGCGGGGCTCGGGCCTCGTGCCCGCGCAGCAGCTCAAACTCAAAAGCTACTCTCGACGCAAGAGGAACCTAGGAATGAACAGGGGTGCCCTTTTAGGTTAGAGGGGGCTTGTAGCGGAACCTGTACCCTAGAACAAGGGAATAGGGGCCTACTCTGGGCCCCAGTGACCCGACACGTCCAGGAGGTGCGCGGCTGGGGCTTAGGGTTTTGGGACATAGGGTTACTTGAAGGTTCATGGTACCTACTAACCACTTATACGTGTACTTATAACCCTACTTATAATACCCCAAAAGGGCCTTATAGGGGTTATCCCAATTATAAGTAGGGTTATGAGTACATTGATAAGTGGTTATTAAGTCCCATGAACCTCCAAGTATAAGGATCTTCAGCAAACCTACGAAACTTGGGATTATCAAGGTGGAAGGCTTTCCACGCAACCCGGATACCTCCGTAGATAACGAGCTTGGCAGATTCGTGAATAGTCCTGTCCCAACAGACCCCCTAAACTGTAAAGCCCTACACGCCTCTAAAACTCCGGACCCTAAAGCCTTGAAACCGAAGACAACACGCGCACACACGCACACACACACACACACACACACACACACACCCACACAGAGAGCCCGAGCGAAGGAGCTCATGTGCACTCAGGGGCACCGAAAAAACAACCATGAACCCTAGCAGGATCCTTAAACCGCGACTGTAGAGCCACAAACCCCTAAACCTGAAAACCGTAGACCCTTAAACCTCTACACCCCTCAAGCCTCAGACCTAAACCAATGAACGCTCAGCGCTACCCCCCTCCCGCTCATAAGCCCCCCCCCCCCCCGACCCCCGAAAATTAGATACCCCCCCCAAGTACTATAACATAACTATACTGGAGGTCTTTAATATTAGAACACAACCCTGGGAATTACAACCCCGGGAGCTGGGTCCCCGCACCCTGATGCACTACCCGTGCAGTGATCTTGGCGATGAGACCCAGCGCCCATCGATAGGCCTGCAACCGCTTTAGGGCCCTCAGGGTTGTTTGGGGCTTAGGGCTTAGGGTTAGGGTTTAGGGTTTAGGGTTTAGGGCTAAGGTTTAGGGTACAGCCGGTATAGCGTTTCGTTTCTTTGTGTGCGTGTGTGTGTCTGTGTCCATCCCTGTTTCACAGCGACTTGGGATCTTAGGACGTGTACCTGCATTTCCGAGTTGGTTCCTGATGTTTAGGGTTCTGTGCTTCTCATTGTCCGTAGATATCTGGACCCCTGAAGTGCGGGTGTGCGGGCGTGCGGGCGTGCGGGTGTGCGGGCGTGTGGGCGTGCGGGCGTGCGGGCGTGCGGGCGTGCGGGCGTGCGGGCGTGCAGGCGTGCAGGCGTGCGGGCGTAGGTGGGGTGGGTGATAGGTGGGTGGGTGGGTGCGTGCGTGCGTGCGTGGGTGGTCCGTGGGTGGTGTGTGTCTGTGTGTCTGTGTGTGTGTGTGGATGTGTGTGGATGTGTGTGGGTGTGCATGTGCGTGCTCGTGCGGGTGCGGGTGCGTGTGCGGGTGCGTGTGCCTGTGCGAGAGCGTCTGGGCGTGCGCGTGAGCGCGCTGGCGTCTGCCTGTGCGAGTGCCTGTGCCTGTGCCTGTGCGTGTGCGTGTGCGTGTGCCTACGCGTGTGCGCGTGCGTGACACACAGCACACTTTTTGGAGTCTTCCTGCCGGACTGGGAGAAGGCAGAATCTCATAACGCGGATTCTCATCAACCATTCAAGTGGAAGTACATGAGATGTATGTTTGCGCACAGGCGGCGTGAACGTTCGTGCCCGGCTGTGTGTTCGTGCATCTCAAAACCGCAAGGCTTTCAAAAACGCCCGCCAAACACGCCAGTTCGCAGGAGTACGGGTTCTGAACCCTAAACCCTAAACCCTCAACCCTATAAACCCTAAACCCTAAACCCTAAACCCTAAACCCTTTCTGAAACGAACATTCGATTTGAAAACGCCCGACTCAAACAAGCGATTCAAGTACGTTTTCACGGGTCTTCTTCTGGCCCGGACCTCATCGGCGCTGTCTGGGCCCCCTGCATTTCACTTGTTTTTTAGGACTGACACTGGCTATATCACATGGCCCCGAGACACTTAAAACATTTGATGGCCGACAACAGGGTGTTACTCATAGACGCGCGCACACACACACACACACGCACCCTTACTTGGAGGTTCATGGTACTTACTAACCACTTATAACTGGGCATATAACCCTACTTATAATTGGGATAACCCCTATAAGGCCCTTTTGGGGTCTTATAAGTAGGGTTATAAGTACAGTTATCATTATAAGTAGGGTTATAAGTACAGTTATAATTGGTTAATAAGTACCATGAACCTCCAAGTAGAACCACAATGCAAGTAAGCGGGGCAAGCCCGTGAACTGCGCAACAGATATTTCTGCCCACCCCTCCGAATTAAAGTCGGGGTTTAGGGTTCAGGGTTCAGGATTGAGGCTTTATAGGGTTTAGGGTTTAGGGTTTAGGGTTCAGGGCTTCGGGGCGGAGACCCGAAACCCTGAACCCCAAACCCCAACTCCCAAGCCAAAGGCCTCGATGATCTCAGTCGCTGTAGTGATGGTCCGGAGGACACTCACCGACGCTTCCACATAGCGCGGGAAGAGCTCAGTAGGCACCTGGGACTTTTGGCAAACACCTTTTGCCCAAGGGTTCAGGGTATAGGGTTCAGGGTTGATTTCGGGTGTAAGGTTTGCTTGGAGGTTCAATGCATCGCTGTAAGTCGGGTTAGAAGTATGGTAACTCCACTGATAACCGGTAAACCTACCTGGGGACTTGTAACCCTACTTATGACTACTCATGAAACTCCAAGTAGAGTTGAGGGCGGACGGCGGATTACCCTAAACCCAAAACCCAAAACCCAAAACCCAAAACCCAAAACCCAAAACCCAAAACCCTAAACCCTAAACCCTAAACCCTAAACCCTAAACCCTAAACCCTAAACCCTAAACCCTAAACCCTACCCCATCTTGGAACATCCAGAAAGACCGCTGGCCGTGGCACGCCATAGCCGACATGGCGAAGGCCGATGGCCGAGATCTCGTCCACCAGGCCAAGCGGGTTCCTGGGGCTGATCTTGGGAGGTTCCCCCTTACAGTCCTTGAATCATTTGCGGTTTAGGGTTTAGGGCTTAGGGTTTAGGGTTTAGGGTTTCGGGTTTAGGGTTTCGGGTTTCGGGTTTCGGGTTTCGGGTTTAGGGTTTAGGGTTTAGGGTTTAGGGTTCAGCAGCTTCGGATCGAGCAATTTTATGCTAGTGTTATATTTACGGCTTGGATATAACACCCACCCACCGAGAGAATCCCATAACATTAAGAAACCATATAAAGTATCTTCATACAAAAGTTCTTTTCAACGAAGACTACGGCTACAGAACAAATTCGTTCTTAAAAATCCGCATTGCATCACACAAAGATGAGCATTACAAGAAAAAGGGTTGGGGGTGGCGGGGGTGGGGGTGGGGGGGTGGGGGGGGTGGGTGGGGGTGGGGGGGGTGGGTGGGGGGGGTGGGGGTGGGGGTGGGTGGGGGGGGGGTGGGGGTGGGTGGGGGTGGGGGTGGGGGGTGGGTGGGGGTGGGTGGGGGTGGGTGGGGGGGGGTGGGGGTGGGTGGGGGTGGGTGGGGGGGGGGGGGGGTGGGGGGGGGGGGGTGGGGGGGGTTGGGGGAGGTGGGAGGGGGGGGGGGTGGGGGGGGGCGGGGGGGGAGGGAGGGGGGGGGGGAGGGGGGGGGGGGGAGGGGGGGGGGGGAGGGGGGGGGGGGGGGTGGCTGAGCAAAATAGGGTCTATTTAGAAGCTGGGGCTTGTGATTGTCAAGCAGGTTTAGTTAATAACATCCCACAATCTGAGACTCCACAACCTGCATCTGAAACTCGCTGTATAATCGGACTCGATGACCTGCATCTTAAACTCTAAGTCTGATTTTAAACCTTAACCGAGCATTCACACGCACGCTTCGGCCGTGCCCATCTGCCACCCCCAGGTTTCCAAAAATCGAGGTCTCCGGTGTGGGTGTATTTTTTATGTTTCGCTACAAAAAAACGAGAAAAAAGGGACACCCGGAACACTCTAAAAAAATCTTGGACACCCCTCCTTACATAATAAAGTAGATTTTTATACTTAAATTAAACGGGACAGAGAATGAAACGAACGAAAGGGGAGAGTGGACAAAAAAAGCACCTGTTCTTTCAAGGTTTCATGGGGTCTTTTTTTCCTCCAAAGAGCCAAATCGCAAGCCCTGGTCCCTAAGATTTTGGATTCAAGTTTTCCTCCAAAGAGTCAAATCGCAAGCCCTGGTCCCTAAGATTTTGGATTCAAGTTTTCCTCCAAACAGTCAAATCGCAAGCCCTGGTCCCTACGACTTTGGCTTCAAGTTTTGCTCCAACGAGTCAAATCGCAAGCCCTGGTCCCTAAGATTTTGGGTTCAAGTCTTGCTCCGAGCATCATCTTCTTCTCAAACCTTAGGTCTTCGGCCTGCTTTCCTTCAAGGTTTCCAAAATCGGAGTCTCTGGCGCGAATGTCCTTTTAAGGTGGGTTTCGCTACAGAAAAAGGAAGAGAAGGACACCCGAAACACTCTCAAAATTTTGGACGCCCTTTTTTACACATTCATTCATACATTTTATACTTAAATTTAAGGAACAGAAAATGAAACGAACGAAAAGTGAAAGTGGACAAAGAAGCACCTTTCTTTCCAGGTTTCCCAAAAATAGAGGTCTCCGGCGCGGTTGTCCTTTTAAGGTGGGTTTTCCTACAGAAAAAAGAAGAAAAGAGCACCCTCACTTTTTGGTACATGTAACATCATTTCCTTCTGTAATTTCCCTTTGCGCAAAGAAATAAAACGACAGGCAGGACCCTTTTCCTTCAAGCTTCCAAAATCGGAGTCTCTGGTGCGGGTGTCCTTTGAAGGTGGGTTTCGCTTCAGAAAAAGGAGGAAAAGGACACCGGAAGCACTCTATATCAAAATCTTGGACACCCTTTTGTACACATTTATATATATATTGTTTTTATACGTAAATTAAAGGAACAGAGAATGAAACGAACGAAAGGTGAGAGTGGACAAAGAAGCACCATTCCTTCCAGGTTTCCAAAAATAGAGGTCTCCGGTGTGGGTGTTCTTTTAAGGTGGGTTTTGCTACAGAAAACAGAAGAAAAGAGCACCCTCACTTTTTGGTACATGTAACATCATGTCCTTCTGTTATTGCCTCTTGCACAAAGAAATAAAACGAAAGGAAGGCAGCAGTGGAAAAAGCGAGCGCCTTTCCTTCAAGGTTTCCAAAATCGGAGTCTTTGGGGAAGCCAAAGTCTTAGGGAGCAGGGCTTGCGATTTGACGTTTTGGGGTAAAAGTTTAACTGTTTAATTTAAGTAGAAATATCTAATTTATTATGTAAAGAGGGGTGTCCCAGACTTTTAGAGTGGTCCGGGTGTCCCTTCTTTTTCTCCACAACCTGCGTCTGAAACTCGAAACCCTCAGCCCCAAAGCCTAGCCTTTCAGTCACATGCACTGTATAGTCGGACTCGATGACCTGCATCTTAAACTCTAAGTCTGATTTTAAACCTTAACCGAGCATTCACACGCACGCTTCGGCCGTGCCCATCTGCCACCCCCAGGTTTCCAAAAATCGAGGTCTCCGGTGTGGGTGTATTTTTTATGTTTCGCTACAAAAAAACGAGAAAAAAGGGACACCCGGAACACTCTAAAAAAATCTTGGACACCCCTCCTTACATAATAAAGTAGATTTTTATACTTAAATTAAACGGGACAGAGAATGGAACGAACGAAAGGGACGAGTTGACAAAAAAAGCACCTGTTCTTTCAAGGTTTCATGGGGTCTTTTTTTGCTCCAACGAGTCAA
Organism: Symbiodinium natans; assembly: GCA_905221605.1. Classification (NCBI taxonomy): domain Eukaryota; class Dinophyceae; order Suessiales; family Symbiodiniaceae; genus Symbiodinium; species Symbiodinium natans. Next base: position 572,656 of record CAJNDS010001891.1, read on the forward strand.
ATCGCAAGCCCTGGTCCCTAAGATTGTGGGTTCAAGTTTTCCTCCAAAGAGACAAATCGCAAGCCCTGGTCCCTAAGATTTTGGGTTCAAGTTTTCCTCCAAAGAACCAGATCGCAAGCCCTGGTCCCTAAGATTTTGGATTCAAGTTTTCCTCCAAAAAGTCAAATCGCAAGCCCTGGTCCCTACGACTTTGGCTTCAAGTTTTGCTCCAACGAGTCAAATCGCAAGCCCTGGTCCCTAAGATCTTGGGTTCAAGTCTTGCTCCGAGCATCATCTTCTTCTCAAACCTTAGGTCTTCGGCCTGCTTTCCTTCAAGGTTTCCAAAATCGGAGTCTCTGGCGCGAATGTCCTTTTAAGGTGGGTTTCGCTACAGAAAAAAGAAGAGAAGGACACCCGAAACACTCTCAAAATCTTGGACACCTTTTTTACGCATTCATTCATACATTTTATACTTAAAATTAAAGGAACAGAAAATGAAACGAACGAAAGGTGAAAGTGGACAAAGAAGCACCTTTCTTTCCAGGTTTCCAAAAATAGAGGTCTCCGGCGCGGGTGTCCTTTTAAGGTGGGTTTTCCTACAGAAAAAAGAAGAAAAGAGCACCCTCATTTTGGGTACATGTAACATCATTTCCTTCTGTAATTTCCCTTTGCGCAAAGAAATAAAACGACAGGCAGGACCAGTGGAAAAAGGGAGCCCTTTTCCTTCAAGCTTCCAAAATCGGAGTCTCTGGTGCGGGTGTCCTTTGAAGGTGGGTTTCGCTTCAGAAAAAGGAGGAAAAGGACACCGGAAGCACTCTATATCAAAATCTTGGACACCCTTTTGTACACATTTATATATATATATATATATTGTTTTTAATACGTAAATTAAAGGAACAGAGAATGAAACGAACGAAAGGTGAGAGTGGACAAAGAAGCACCATTCCTTCCAGGTTTCCAAAAATAGAGGTCTCCGGTGTGGGTGTTCTTTTAAGGTGGGTTTTGCTACAGCAAACAGAAGAAAAGAGCACCCTCACTTTTTGGCACATGTAACATCATGTCCTTCTGTTATTGCCTCTTGCACAAAGAAATAAAACGAAAGGAAGGCAGCAGTGGAAAAAGCGAGCGCCTTTCCTTCAAGGTTTCCAAAATCGGAGTCTTTGGGGAAGCCAAAGTCTTAGGGAGCAGGGCTTGCGATTTGACGTTTTGGGGTAGAAGTTTAATCAAATTTAAGCCCCAAAATCTTAGGGACCAGGGCTTGCGATTTGGCTCTTTGGAGCAGAGCTTGAACCCACAATCTTAGGGCCAGGGCTTGCGATTTGACTCTTTGGAGCAAAAAAAGACCCCACGAAACCTTGAACGAAAAGGTGCTTCTTTGTCCACTCTCACCCACCTTTCGTTCGTTTCATTCTCTGTTCTGTTTAATTTAAGTAGAAATATCTAATTTATTATGTAAAGAGGGGTGTCCCAGACTTTTAGAGTGGTCCGGGTGTCCCTTCTTTTTCTCCACAACATGCGTCTGAAACTCGAAACCCTCAGCCCCCAAAGCCTAGCCTTTCCGTCACATGCACTGTGTAGTCGGACTCGATGACCTGCATCTTAAACTCTAAGTCTGATTTTAAACCTTAACCGAGCATTCACACGCACGCTTCGGCCGTGCCCAGCTGCCACCCCCAGGTTCCCAAAAATCGAGGTCTCCGGTGTGGGTGTATTTTTAATGTTTCGCTACAAAAAAAGGAGAAAAAAGGGACACCCGGAACACTATAAAAAATCTTGGACACCCCTCCTTAAATAATAAAGTAGATTTTTATATTTAAATTAAACGGGACAGAGAATGGAACGAACGAAAGGGGAGAGTGGACAAAAAAAGCACCTGTTCTTTCAAGGTTTCATGGGGTCTTTTTTTGCTCCAAAGAGTCAAATCGCAAGCCCTGGTCCCTAAGATTGTGGGTTCAAGCTTTCCTCCAAAGAGTCAAATCGCAAGCCCTGGTCCCTAAGATTTTGGATTCAAGTTTTCCTCCAAAGAGTCAAATCGCAAGCCCTGGTCCCTACGACTTTGGCTTCAAGTTTTGCTCCAACGAGTCAAATCGCAAGCCCTGGTCCCTAAGATTTTGGGTTCAAGTCTTGCTCCGAGCATCATCTTCTTCTCAAACCTTAGGTCTTCGGCCTGCTTTCCTTCAAGGTTTCCAAAATCGGAGTCTCTGGCGCGAATGTCCTTTTAAGGTGGGTTTCGCTACAGAAAAAAGAAGAGAAGGACACCCGAAACACTCTCAAAATCTTGGACACCTTTTTTTACGCATTCATTCATACATTTTATACTTAAAATAAAGGAACAGAAAATGAAACGAACGAAAAGTGAAAGTGGACAAAGAAGCACCTTTCTTTCCAGGTTTCCAAAAATAGAGGTCTCCGGCGCGGGTGTCCTTTTGAGGTGGGTTTTCCTACAGACAAAAGAAGCAAAGAGCACCCTCATTTTGGGTACATGTAACATCAATTCCTTCTGTAATTTCCCCTTGCGCAAAGAAATAAAACGAAAGGAAAGCAGCAGTGGAAAAAGGGAGCTCTTTTCCTTCAAGCTTCCAAAATCGGAGTCTCTGGTGCGAGTGTCCCTTTAAGGTGGGTTTCGCTTCAGAAAAAGGAAGAAAAGGACACCGGAAACACTTTATACAAAAATATTGGATGCCCTTTTGTACACATTAATATATATATATATTTTTTTTTATATTTGAATTACAGGAACAGAGTTGGGAACGAACGAAAGGTGAGAGTGGACAAAGAAGCACCTTTCCTTCCAGGTTTCCAAAAATAGAGGTCTCCGGTGTGGGTGTCCTTTTAAGGTGGGTTTTGCTACAGAAAACAGAAGAAAAGAGCACCCTCATTTTGGGGGGCCTTTGCTTCCCACCGCAGCCCCAAATTTACGCTGCTGCGAGAAGAGAACTCCGTACTTTTGCTTACGATTTTTTTGATGCCGCGAAGAGCAAAAGCCCAGAACCCGTACTTTTGCTGAGGACTTTTCTCGACTCCGCGGAAGCAAAGGCCAGGGAAAAAGCGTGGAAGCGGCAACACTCCTGGTTTGTGCTGGCAACACTAAAACGACAATTTCCAAATCCGCGAGAGTTTCGTCCTGCCCGAAGGCAAGATAAAATAGATCAGGATTACATTTCTGCACCATTTTTTGGCAATGTATTCTCGAAAGACACTGCGTCGAGCGCATCTGCACAAAAAACCGCCAAAAACTCCAAAAAGCGCCAAAAGCGCCAAAAGCACCAAAAAGCTCCAAAAAGCGCCAAAAGCATCAAAAAGCGCTAACATTGCTACAAATGTCAAAACTACTAGTTTTAATTTGCAGGAAATGAATCATTGTAATAATTTAAACATTTTAGTAATTTCAAGTTCCCAGGAGCCTCTGAAGGCAAAAACAAAAATGATAATCGCTGGAAGCCCTGAGAGGCTCCCGGAAAATTAAAATTATTAAAATTATTAAAATTATTAAAATTATTAAAGTTATTATTGTCTGCCCTGAGAGGCTCCCTCAAAATTAAAATTAGAAAAAATATTAAAATTATTAAAATTATTAATTTCTGCCCTGACAGGCTCCCGGAAAATTAAAATTATTAAAATTATTAAAATTATTAAAATTATTAAAATTATTAAAATTATTAAAATTATTAAAATTATTAAAATTATTAAAATTATTAAAATTGTTAATTTCTGCCCTGAGAGGCTCCCGGAAAATTAAAATTATTAAAATTAATAAAATTATTAAAATTATTAAAATTATTAAAATTATGCCCTGAGAGGCTCCCTGAAAATTCAAATTAGAAAAAATATTAAAATTATTAAAATTATTAAAATTATTAATTTCTGCCCTGAGAGGCTCCCGGAAAATTAAAATTATTAAAATTATTAAAAATATTAATTTCTGCCCTGAGAGGCTCCCGGAAAATTAAAATTATTAAAATTATTAAAATTATTAAAATTATTAAAATTATTAAAATTATTAAAATTATTAAAATTATTAAAATTATTATTTTCTGCCCTGAGAGGCTCCCTGCAAATTAAAATTAGAAAAAATATTAAAATTATTAAAATTATTAAAATTATTAATGTCTGCCCTGAGAGGCTCCCGGAAAATTAAAATTATTAAAATTATTAAAATTATTAATTTCTGCCCTGAGAGGCTCCCGGAAAATTAAAATTATTAAAATTATTAAATTATTAAAAATTATTAAAATTATTAATTTCTGCCATGAGAGGCTCCCGGAAAATTAAAATTATTAAAATTATTAAAATTATTAAATTATTAAAATGATTAATTTCTGCCCTGAGAGGCTCCCGGAAAATTAAAATTATTAAAATTATTAAAATTATTAAAATTATTAAAAATATTAAAATTATTAAAAT
>CAJNDS010001891.1:577138-579638 GCA_905221605.1 Symbiodinium natans
ATTAATAATTTTAATAATTTAATAATTTTAATATTTTTAATTTTCGGGGAGCCTCTCAGGGCAGAAATTAATAATTTTAGTAATTTTAATAATTTTAATAATTTTAATAATTTTAATAATTTGAATAATTTTAATAATTTTAATAATTTTAATAATTTTAATAATTTTAATTTTCCGGGAGCCTCTCAGGGCAGACATTAATAATTTTAATAATTTTAATAATTTTAATATTTTTTCTAATTTTAATTTGCAGGGAGCCTCTCAGGGCAGAAAATAATAATTTTAATAATTTTAATAATTTTAATAATTTAATAATTTTAATAATTTTAATAATTTTAATAATTTTAATAATTTTAATTTTCCGGGAGCCTCTCAGGGCAGAAATTAATAATTTTAATAATTTTAATATTGTTAATAATTTTAATTTTCCGGGAGCCTCTCAGGATTATTAAAAATATTAAAATTATTAAAATTATTAAAATTATTAAAATTATTAAATTATTAAAATTATTAATTTCTGCCAACGTCCTTTTGAAATCCGACCGTAGGGTCTATTTAGAAGCCGTGCTCTTCTAGGTTTATTACATTTAGGTATATGGACCTGTATTATAAATCACAAGCCCCAGCTTCTAAATAGACCCGGTTTTGCTCACACACGGGGGGGGGGTCTTAGCCACGAAGAAATTACCCTTAGCCACGAAGAAATTACCCTTAGCCACGAAGAAATTACCCTTAGCCACGAAGAAATTACCCTTAGCCAACCCTTAGCCACGAAGAAATTACCCTTAGCCACGAAGGAAATGACCCTTAGCCACGAAGGAAATGACCCTTAGCCACGAAGAAATGACCCTTAAATGACCCTTCAAGAAATTGCCCTTAGCGAGAAAATTGCCCTTAGCCACGAAGAAATGACCCTTAGCCACGAAGAAATGACCCTTAGCCACGAAGAAATGACCCTTAGCCACGAAGGACTATAGGGTTTAAATATATATAGAAAGAGAGGTTTAGGGTTTAGGGTTTAGGGTTTAGGGTTTAGGGTTTAGGGTTTAGGGTTTAGGGTTTAGGGTTTAGGGTTTAGGGTTTAGGGTTTAGGGTTTAGGGTTTGGGGTTCGGGGTTTAGGGTTTAGGCTAGGGTTTAAGGTTTAAACCCTACACCCTAAACCCCAAACCCTAAACTTAGGGAGCCAAGAACCCCGAAACCCCTAAACCCGAAAACCCTCCAAACCCACCTTCCTGATCCCCAGAACGACCGAACCCCCTAAACCCTAAACCCTAAACCCTAAACCCTAAACCCCTATAAACCTCAAACCCTGAACCCTTTTTGAACACGAAAATCCCACACCCTCTGCTCCTGAAGATGTCCAGGGTCATGAAGATGATCTTGTCGGCGATGAAGAACCTTTTCAACATGCTTACGGTTTGGGGTTTAGGTTTAGGGTTTAGGGTTTAGGGTTTAGGGTTTAGGGTTAGGGTTTAGGGTTTAGGGTTTAGGGTTTAGGGTTTAGGGTTTTGGGTTTTGGGTTTTGGGTTTTGGGTTTAGGTTTGGGGCTGAAGGGTGGTAGGGTTTAAGGGTTGAGGGTTTGGCCTTCGGACTTTGGCCTTAAAGCTTAGGGCCAAGTCACGAGTCAAGGTGCAAGTTTGGGCTTTTGGGGATGTAGGGTGTGTGCGTAGGCACCTTCTTGCTATCCCTAAACCCAAGCCCCCAAAGCCTAACCCCTAAACCCTAAACCCTAAACCCTCAACCCTGAACCCTGATCCGCCATGCGGCAGGCGAGTACTGGACTGCTTGAACAAGTCCTGCCCAGAAGGTGCCAGCTCAAAGAAGGAGGTGTACACTTCCTTCCTGACAGTGTTTAGGAGGTTGAGGGTGTGGGGTTTAGGGTTTAGGGATTTAGGGTGTAGGGTGTAGGTTTTAGGGGTTTAGGGTTTAGGGTTTAGGGTTAGGGGTGCAGGTTTTTGGGAAGTTTAGGGTTTCGAGGCGCCCCAAATCATCAAACCCGGCCTTTCGGCTCTCGACCATTGCCTTCTCCCTGCCTTACGAAACCACTCTCCAACTTTTGGGGGCGACTCTACACCCTAGACCCGAAACCCCAAGCCTCTAATATTTGGCGTGCCCGAAACAGGGACCACCACCTTGGGAACAAACCACCTCTGGTATATAAAAAAATAGACTATTCAAGGGATGAAGGCTCGTACCCCGAAGGTTGTTGTACCCCGAAAGGCTCCCCGTAATGTACTCCTAGTATGGACCTTACACTCTTTTCGGGATCCTCAAGAAGGGACCCCAAAACCCAAGAGTACAACCTGAAGGGTGCAAGGTAGAACCCCTAGAACTATGTTGCGATCTTAGTTTCTCTTCTTGCTTATCTGGGCTGGCCGCTAAGCGCTTTGAAAAACATCTGTATCTAGGGCCCCTTATCAACCCCAAAAGGGAAAATGGGAAAGTATCCCACAAGGCGCAACCTAGTTACTTCAGTACCCTAAACCTTTGAACCCTAAA
>CAJNDS010001891.1:582138-592138 GCA_905221605.1 Symbiodinium natans
GGTCTAGGGTCTAGGGTCTAGGGTCGAGGGTCGAGGGTCTAGGGTCCAGGGTCTAGGGTCTAGGGTCTAGGGTCTAGGGTTTAGGGTTTAGGGTTTAGGGTTGTGGGCGCCGCGGAAGTCGGGGCTCCCCTCCTTTACAAGCCACCCAAGTTGGTCTGAGAGTAGCGGCCGAACGACAACGCACCTACACCTTGGGATGTTCCTCCTCAAGAGGGATGATAGTAGGACTGTTATATAAGGGGGGGAACATCCCAACCTAAACCCTAAACCCCAAACCCCAACCCTAAACCCCAAACCCTAAACCCTAAACCCTACACCCTAAACCCTAGGCCGTAAACCCTAAACCCTAAACCCCTAAACCCCCAAGCCCCATCCCGATGCGTCCGGCGGGCCCAGTCTTTCGGGACCAGCGAGCGCAGAGCTGCCAGGAGAACGGACCTTCACTTGGAGGTGCATGGTACTTACTATGGGGGTTTAGGGTTTAGGGTGTAGGGTTTAGGCTTTAGGGTTTAGGGTTACTAACGAATTATATAAATTAATAAATCTGTACTTAGAACTGTACTTCTAAGCCCCATAGTACTTACTAACGAATTATACATAACTGTACTTGTAGCTGTACTTATAAGCCCCTTAAGTGCCCCACTATGGTTCGAAGTACAGTTATCAGTACGCCAACCTTGAACCGTAAACCCTAAACCCTAAACCCCCTAAACCCCCTAAACCCTAAACCCTAAACCCCAAACCCGGCACCCCCTAAACCCTAAACCCTAAACCCTAATCTAAACTGTAAACCCTTATAAGTACGGCCAAAGACCGTCAGTAAGTACCACGAACCTTTAGGCGCACAAGCCAAGATCTTCCAACAACATCGTGTCATGTGAAGCCACAAAACATCCCAACTTAAACCCTAAAACCTAAAACCCTAAACCCTAAACCCTAAACCCTGGCTAGGGTTTGGGGCGGTTTGGAGTTCAGAGCTCGAACCCCCACAGTGGGCAGCTCCCTACGCAAGGGTCCCTCTGGCGGTACCTGTTCTACAGCGGAGCCTTGCAGCTCCCTAAACCCTAAACCCTAAACCCTAAACCCTAAACCCTAAACCCTAAACCCTGAACCCTGAACCCTGAACCCTGAACCCTGAACCCTGAACCCTGAACCCTGAACCCTAACTCTAAACCCTGAAGGCTAACCCCTGAACCCTAAACCCTGAACCCTAAAAGCCCTAAGCCTAAACCCGAAAGAAGGGCTCACGCTTCGGCGACTTGCCCATACCTTGACAAAGCTGCTCTGGAACCCTACCCCGAACCCCGAACCCTAAACCCTAAACCCCGAACCCGAACCCTGAACCCCAAACCCTAAACCCCAAACCCAAAAAACTGGGAACATGGCGCATGCATAGAGCAGCCTCCCGAGTAGGAAACCTCTTGCCCGAAACCCCAAACCCTAAACCCCTAAACCCTAAACCCTAAACCCCCAAAACCCTAAACCCTAAGCCCCTAAACCCCCAAAACCCTAAACCCCAAAAACCCTAAACCCTAAACCCTAAACCCCTAAACCCTAAACCCCCTAAACCCTAAACCCCCTAAACCTTAAAAACCCTAAAACCCTAAAACCCTAATCCTAAACCCTAAACCCCCTAAACCCTAAACCCCCTAAACCTTAAAAACCCTAAACCCTAAACCCCCAAAACCCTAAACTCTAAACCCTAAACCCCTAAACCCCCTAAAACCCTAAACCCCTAAACCCCTAAACCCCTAAACCCCTAAACCCCTAAACCACCTAAACCCCCTAAACCCTAAACCCCCTAAACCCTAAACCCCTAAACCCCTTAACCCCTAAACCCCAAACCCTAAACCCTAAAACCCTAAAACCCTAAAACCCTAAAACCCTAAACCCCTGAACCCCTAAACCCCAAAAGCCGGGCGGCTTGAACTCAGGGAGGTTTACCGTCTCCTGCGCTATGGCAGAGCTTCGGACTGACAGGCCCCAAGATCAGGGTTTAAGGTTTAGGGTCTAGGGTTTAGGGTCAGGGTTTAGGGTTTAGGGTTTAGGGTTTAGGGTTTAGGGTTTAGGGTTTAGGGTTTAGGGTTTAGGGTTTAGGGTTTAGGGTTTAGGATTTAGGGTTTAGGGTTTAGGGGTGTAGGGCTTGGGGTTTAGGGTTTAGGGTTTAGGGGTAGGGGTTAGGGTTTAGGGCTTAGGGTTTAGGGGTTTAGGGGTTTAGGGGTTAGGGGTTTAGGGGTTTAGGGGTTTGGGGGTTTAGGGGTTTAGGGTTTTAGGGTTTAGGGGTTTAGGGTTTAGGGGTTTAGGGGTTTAGGGTTTAGGGGTTTAGGGGTTTAAGGGCTTAGGGGTTTAGGGGTTAGGGTTTAGGGGTTTAGGGGGTTTAGGGTTTAGGGGTGTAGGGCTCAGGGTTGTAGGTTTGAGGGTTCAGGGCCCCAGGAATCGACCATGAATCATAGGTCGATTTAAGGTCTCTTCATCAATTGAGGGTTGAGGATTGAGAGCTCAAGGCATTAGGGAGTAGAGCGATAGACTTACAGATAGACAGATAGTTCGTTCGTTAGCTAGTTAGTCAGTGAGCGGGTTACTGAATTTTGTATACTTGCAACAGACAAACACATTATGCACCAATGCTTTTCTATCTGTAGATGTATATATGCACATGTGCACATAAGATATGGGGAAAAGTCGAATACAGGCCGTACAAGATAGATTAGACATAGACTCATTCTGCACCCCCCCCCCCCCCCCCCCGACATACCACCCAGGAAGCCCTGCAACTCTCCTGTCCATGGGTTGTACCTTGGACCCTTCAGGTTGCACCCTTAGGTTTTGAGGACCTTCTTAAACAGATCCTTAAGGTAGCAAAAGGGACCATATCTAAGGGGAGCACGTTAGGGGTACAACCTTAGGGCTACTTTAGGGTTTAGGGTTTAGGGTTTAGGGTTTAGGGTTTAGGGTTCATCCCATGACTCCTTGCACTTTGCCAAGACGAGGGATAGCACGTCGCACTCCTCCTGTCCGACAGCACGCCAACATCCCCAAAGAGCCGCTATTGGCACCCTACAAAAACGCCAAACCCTTTTTAAGCCCTAAAGCCCACTCCAGGGGCCTAAAGAATTAGAGTAGGGTTCTGGGGGAACCCTACAAAAACGCTAAACCCTTTTTAAACCCTAGAGCCCTGCTCTAGGTACTAGGGGCCAAACAGAATTAGAATAGGGTTTTAAACCCTAAAGCCCTTCTCTAGGTACTAGGGGCCTAAAGAATTAGAAGAATTAGAGTAGGGTTCGGGGGGAGGGGGGGGGGGGAGGGGGTGGACTATAGTATACTTCTAAAGGGACCACACGGGAATACTATTACTAATTCTTCCGGCCCCCGTAAGCCCTAAACATGGGTGGCTGAGTGTTCTGTGAGGCTCCCTCCTCGCTGTGCACCTGCTTTAGGGGGTCTGGGCTTTGGGGTAAGGACTCCTTGTCAACATGACGTTGAAGTACGGTTTATGTTGCTTGTATCCCTATCAGAACACCCACTTTATACTCTTACCAACACTTATGGCTTATGAGGAACCACTCACCAAAAACAGCAATATAAACAAAGCTTGATCCATGACCCAATGGTTCAGGGCTTCGGGTTGCGCTTGATCCGATTGGTGGCTGTTCTTGCCTGGGGTCTCGTTTCAGCAAACAGGAAATATCTCGCACAATCACAGGGGAGACTTACTTGAATCCTAAGCCCTATAAGCCCTAAGCCCTAAACCCTAAACCCTAAGCCCTAAACCCTAAACCCTAAACCCTAAACCCCAAACCCTTAACCGCAAGCCCCGGCATGGTGGCCTGGAGTCGGAAGGAGTTGGCGCAGCCGGTCGCGATGGCATCAAACTGCCGGAGGATGATCTTCCTCGGACCCAGGGAGTCCATTACTGCTTAGCTAAGGAATGTTTAGGGTTTAGGGTTTAGGGTTTAGGGTTTAGGGTTTAGGGTTTAGGGTTTAGGGTTTAGGAATTAGGGTTTAGGGTTTAGGGTTTAGGAATTAGGGTTTAGGGTTTAGGGTTTAGGGTTTAGGGTTAGGGTTTAGGGTTTACTGTAGGGTTGAGGGTTTACGGTGCAAGGAACCCTTTTTATATTTTCAGGAATATTCCTTATGTGAGTCCCTGGGAACTCGAGCCCTAAACCCTGGATCCTAAACCCTTGCCAGCAAAGTTAGGCGCTTCTCGGCCTAGGTTTTTATGCGCTAGGCCTGCTATCTTGGGATTCAGGGTTTTGCTTAAAGGGCTTTGAAGGGCTTTGAAAGGCTTTGAAGGGCTTTAAAGGGCTTTGCGGGGCTGAAGGGGCTTCAAAGGCTTTAAGGCGCGTTTTTGCGTTTCAGTTTTAGGGTTTGCGAACAGTCCGTAATACGGATGTTCGTCCCCCCTATTAAAATCCAAAAAAAGGCGGTTAGTAGAAGGGGAAGCATCCCAAGTTTGGCGGTTTAAGGTTTCAGGGCTAACCCTAAACCCTAAACCCTAAAACCCTGAACCTTGCAAGCTCAGTCGAAGACCCAGGTCCGCAAAGCCCGGCACAAGCAACAAATGATACGTACCCTAAGCCCCATTTCCCCAGAAGCAGTACCCCCCGCCCTAAACCCTAAACCCTAAACCCTAAACCCTAAACCCTAAACCCTAAACCCTAAACCCTAAACCCTAAACCCTAAACCCTAAACCCTAAACCCTGCCCCCAAAGCTCCCACTCCGAAAGCTTGTTGAGCCCCTGAGCCTTTCTATTTTTCCATTTAAATTAGGTAGTTCTTAGTGGCGAACTTTGGGAATTAAGCAACTTATGCCCCCACTTAGAGGTTCATGGCAATTATAACTGTACGTTTAACCCTACTTATAATACCCCTAAAGGGCCCTATAGGGGTTATCCCAATTATAAGTAGGGTTATAAGCCCAGTTATAAGTGGTTAGTAAGTACCATGAACCTCCAAGCACCCTTTACAACCCTTAAAGGGAAGGCCCCCTTACGGGAAGGCCCCGCTTAAAAAAGGGGGGCTACATAGGCCTGGTAGCCCAGTAACCATATTATCATGAGGGCACCCCTTTTTTGGTTGGTTACTGTATAAGGGAACCCGGAGCAAAACAAAGGGTAAAGGGTACCACTGGGCTACCAAGTAGGGCACGTGATTCAACCTGACTACGGTCTGAGGTACGTTTGAGGAGCCAAGCACTCAACCGCTCGCGTGGCACTCTCTTGCTGCACAAACCGCACCCCCCGACTCCAACATTTCTTAGTTAAGGAACTGTTAAGGAACATCCTGAGATCATATTGGGATCCGTACTGCAAGTCACCTCGGAAAATCGTCCCCCTAACGTAATAATGGAGTGTCTGGGTATGTCTTACAGAACTCGACTTAACGCGTACCGCAAGAGCCTAAATAATTCAACAGGTTTTGGGGCTCTCGTTCGTCGTTAGACTAATAGTATTCCCTTATGGTCCCTATATAAGTGTACTATAACGATTAGAAATTATTCCGAGCTCTATATGCGACCTGCGTGGGTGATGCCGAGGTTCATCCAGTCACTCTCGCCGAAGCCCATCACTGCCGCATTGAAGAGAAACATCTCCTACATCCCGACCCGTCCCCTCAGCCCTAAACCTAAACCCCAAACCCTAAACCCCAAACCCTAAACCCTAACCCTAAACCCTATAGAGGGGGATTAGTAGCCGAACCCGTGAGTAGCGAAAGGAATGGGCATCCTAGACACCTTGCAGTCGGAGCTTGGCTCGGGCATGACCACCAAAGCCCTCATTGGCTTTCAGGCACGGCCCCGTAAAAACCCTAAACCTAAATCCCGAATCTCTAAACCCTAAACCCTAAACCCTACTTGTCTCCACCCCCCTCGAAAACCCAACATCCGGAGCAGCTCGCTCTGAGGCTCCTCGAAGGTGGTTGGAACATTCACCTGGCCATGGATATTAGGGTTGCGGATTTAGGGTTTAGGGTTCAGGATTGAGGGTCAAGGGTTGACGGTTTAGCGTTTAGGGCTTAGGGCTTAGGCTTTAGGGTTCAGGGTTCAGGGATATACTGCGCCTACTCTTGCTCCTCGACATACTCTTCGTACTCTTGCTACTCTTACGAATCTTAATACTCTCGCTAGTCTTGCTACTCCTACTCTAACTCCTCCTACTACTACTACTACTACTACGACGACGACTACTACTACTACTACTACTACTACTACTACTACTACTACTACTACTACTACTACTACTACTACTACTACTACTACTACTACTACTACTCTACTACTACTACTACTACTACTACTACTACTACTACTACTACTACTACTACTACTACTACTACTACTACTACTACTACTACTACTACTACTACTACTACTACTACTACTACTACTACTACTACTACTACTACTACTACTACTACTACTACTACTACTACTACTACCACTACCACTACCACTACCACTACCGCTACCGCTACCACTACCACCCCAAACCCTGAACCCTGAACCCTGAACCCTGAACCCTGAACCCTAAATCCTAAACCCCAAACCCTAAACCCTAAACCGTACCCCCTCACACTACCCATGCACCTCCCAAGCTAAAAAAATGCGCGGGGGGGCCTTGTGCTTCTTGCTGCTGGAGTTGGGCCCGGCATCCTGCACATGCCGGCTGTGGCTCTCAGAATATAGGGTTCTTAAGGGAGGTTAAGGGGTTTAGGGTTTAGGGTTTAGGGTTTGGGGTTTGGGGTTTTAGGGTTTAGGGCTTAGGGCTTAGGGCTTAGGGCTTAGGGCTTAGGGTTTAGGGTTTAGGGTTTAGGGTTTAGGGTTTAGGGTTTAGGGTTTAGGGTTTAGGGTTTAGGGCTTAGGGCTTAGGGTTTAGGGTTTAGGGGGGGTTCCAGCGGGGTAGGTACCTTGGGAGGCAACCTTAGGGAAGGTTAGGGAGCCTTAGGGAGTAGTAGGGAGTACTAGGGAGCCTTGGGTTACATACCCCCCTTGAAGCCTCCCTTTAGGAACCCTATAGTCTCAGGTTGGGCGCCTTGACCCCCCCCCCGCCCCCACTTGTTTGATCCACATATTCCTGTTATGATGAAAAAAGAAGTTTCCAGCTTGAGCCAGAATTTAGTACTGTTTATGTACCAATGCCAATTCTCAACCAAAATGCATGCGAAACATGTTTCAAGTTTGGTCTGTTGGAGTGCCCATATTGCTTGACTCGGCTTTTCGGAGAGGTTTTCTGCGACTTGTCTGTCGGTTAATCATGTTTTTTCGTCAGTTGCCTTGTCATTCTTGTCATTCCGCTTCGGCTTCTTCCTTTTTTGTGTCATTTTTCTGTGTCGTTGGGCTTGCCGTTGGGTCTTGGAGTGTTGGCGCGACGCGGCTTTGTGTCACACTCTTGTCTTCTCCGTGCCCCTGTCGGCCAGGAGGCAGAGGGTTCAAGGGCTCAAGGGTTCAAGGGTTCAAGGGTTCAGGGTTGAGGGGTTCTGGATGGGGCTTTTGGGTTTAGGTGTTATTGTGGGTTTAGGGTTTAGGGGTTCCGGGCGTTCAGGAACTTTACCGGCGTGGAAGGTTCAAAGCGCAGAGAATACGACAATCGAACGATGAGCGACAACAAGATGGCAAGGCAGAAGCAGCAACCAGGAAGAAGAACAACAAAGAACATGGCAAAAGACAATAGCCAAAAATGACTGTTCGAAAATGACAGAAAATATGTCAGGCAAATGACAGAGGGATTATAGTACCCCCTGTTATACTCCCTATTCAGGACTGCTAGAATAAGGGGGAACATCCCAAGAGGCAGACGACAAAAATCGACAAATAAATTACACACAAGAATAGTTCGGGGACATGCCGCAAGGTCTGCAAGCAAGATTCTTCTTGGCTGCACTTAGTAGGGCAGCTAGAAAACTTAACTCTTGGCTGCCTTACTAAGAAACCCAAGAAACACCCAAAGGCTCAGGATCTAAAGTTACAGGAAAGCACCACAGATTCTTAAAACCCCAGCACCCTTAACATGGCCCTGGTAGATTGCTAGCCTTGCGTACCCACTGCCTCGTGGCTAGACTCCCCATTAGCTAGTAGCAATATTGCTTGGAGGTTCATGGGAAGCCATAAGCAGGGCTATATGTAACCTCAATAGGGTTTATAATGTTAACCTCAGATTTATAAACCCTCCTTCAATTAAGGAATCGCAATCCCGGAGCTCAATTAGACACCCCCTTAAGGAATCCCGGCCCAGGTTCCGATTTTTTTTTCTACGGGCCCTTTTGGGTAGGTCAGGACTTGGGGGCGGCTCGGGACAGCCCAACCCCCCCCTCTCAATAGGGGGTCGGGGCGGAAACAAAAAACAAGTGAGACGGGGGGGGGTGGGGGAATATTAATTCGAGACCAACACTGAGTACAGTTTCCACAATTCTACACCTACTTATAGCTACCCATGAGCCTCCAAGCATGTTCAAACCTAGGTTCAAGGTAAACAGAAAGACCACCCACCACCCTGAGGGTTTAGAGCTCAGGGTTCAACGCTAAACCCTAAACCCTAAACCCTGACACCCGAACACTCTTGAACCCTGAGCCTCAGACCCTAGAGCCTTACCTCTAAAACGCCAAACCTGGACCCTAAACACCTCCCCAAACCTGGACCCTAAACACCTTAAACACCTTAAACCCTTTAAACCCTTTAAACCCTTTAAACCCTTTAAACCCTTAAAACCCGTTAAATCCTTTAAACCCTGGAACCCTGAAACCCTTAAACCCTGAAACACTCAAACCCTGAAACCCTTCATGAACACTTGGATTATGGGAGTCCCTGAGGGAGGGGGGGTTCAAGGGGGGCATGTAACCCGAGGTTCCTAAACCCTAAACCCTAAACCCTAAACCCACTCCCCACTTCCCTAAGGTTCCATAGGTACCTACCCCCCTTGAACCCCCCTCCCTTAAGAACCCTTCAATTAGGTACCTACCCCCCTTGAACCCCCCTCCCTTAAGAACCCTTCAATTAAAACTTGAAATGAACACCTCAACCCGTAAATAAACCCTGAACCCTGAAAAAAAAACCTTAAACCCTGAAGCACTGGAATAAGCGAATAAGCGCTTAAACCTTAAAAACCCCTTAAATAAACCCTTAAAACCCCTTACATAAACCCTCAAACCCTTAAAATCCCAAACCGGGCTGAGGGCCTGGATTTTGTCATTGTTCGCCTTCTCGTCTTCGGCAGCGGTCTCCTCCTTCTGCTCCTGTGCCGCGTCCTTGTGGGCGCAGGTTTTAGGGTTGAGGGTGCAGGGGATAGGGTTTAGGGTTTAGGGTTTAGGGTTCTGGGTTTAGGGTTCTGGGTTCTGGGCTTAGGGCTTAGGGCTTAAGCCTTAGGCCTTAGGCCTTAGGCCTTAGGCCTTCGGCCTTAGGCCTTAGGCCTTAGGGTTAGTTAGGGCTCTGAGAAAAGAAAAGCCTGAACCTGACTTCGACACATTTTCTGTGGCAACAACGTGTTCACAGGGTCCTCAAGCGCCGCCTGCTCATGCCCATCCGGGCTCATGTCGGCATCCTCCTCTTTCCTTCAGCAACTTTGGCAAACTACGGCTTGGAGGGCTTGGGGTTTAGGGGTTTAGGGGTTTAGGGTCATGCCTTTAGGGAGGGCTTTTGTGTGTTGACATCTGGGTCCGCCTTTGTTGCCGAGGTGCACTTTGCCAGCAGCGGCTGTATCCCTCTTTGAGCAACACTCTTCAGCCTATGTGCCACGCTCTAACACCGCTGAAAAAATTTGGTGTACCTGAACATGCCTGGACCCCTAACCCTTAAACCTTCAACCCTAAACCCAATTGGCGGATCAGGGGACTGCGTCAGCAGGTATTAAGCAGGCTTCTGGAGCCGTATCAAACCCAGACGGAAAAGCCCAATACCCCTCCCTTCCTCGCGGTATGGATCCGTATATGGTTTATGCGCCATGCCAACGATAGGTTGTGCCATAACTGTGGCAGGCATGGGGGGCCCGGCACGCCGTTTTGGCACAA
>CAJNDS010001891.1:597138-602138 GCA_905221605.1 Symbiodinium natans
CAGGGTTTAGGGTTTAGGGTTTAGGGTTTAGGGTTTAGGGTTTAGGGTTTAGGGTTTAGGGTTTAGGGTTTAGGGTTTAGGGTTTAGGGTTTAGGGTTTAGGGTTAGGTTTAGGGTTTAGGGTTTAGGGTTTAGGGTTTAGGGTTTAGGGTTTAGGGTTTAGGGTTTAGGGTTTAGGGTTTAGGGTTTAGGGTTTAGGGTTTAGGGTTTAGGGTTTAGGGTTTAGGGTTTAGGAAAATCCTAAAGGCCTTAAATTTTAAATGAGCCCACTGGGTCGAGTTGCCAACTGCATCTGCCAGTCTCAGAACCAGGATAGGTCTGGGGGTGACGAAGTACTTCCTCGGAGGTGGGGCTTAAGGTTCGGGGAGTTGGGGGGGGGGGGGTTCCCTCCGGAGACCGGAGAGTCTCCAGATGCCACCGATATTCTACTTGTATGATCATACAAATACGTGTATATATACATATATATATATATATGGACATATATGCATATATATATATATACATATACAGATACATGCAAAGGGTACGAAATTGGTCATCACGTAGGCTCCTGTTGCAGTCTGCCCCCAGCTGCCCCTGCCCCTGCCCGCCCTGATCCGACCTCCCACATCTCCTCGGCACATGAATTTAACCGGCCTGTATCCAGCTTTGTCCTTGCCTGACTCTTAGAGCCTTAGGGTAGTTGCATGGTCCCTTTGTGTGGGCCCCTTTGGAGGGCCCCTCAGAAACCCCGTACAACCCGGGGGCCCATGCTTCAGAACCCGTTAAAGGAGGTAAGGGACCGCATTCAGGGACCACGCAACTACCCTTGATGCTTCCTGTCCAACGACACCCCTTCTCCCCCCCCTCCGCCTTTCTTGGTGGTTCTTCAAACTTAAGAACCACCCAGAAAATGGAACATCTTCTTCCTTATACAGGCTATAGGGGATTAATGTTTTTTTTTTGTCCATTGGTGGCTCTTAAGCAAACAGCAACATGCTGTTTGCGATTGGACCGCCTTTTAAGCACCAAATATACTCCGCCTAAGCCCTTGGTACACTCGACTTCTCAACCTCTGAACTCTGGTGATGCTGAAGGCTCCGAGCATAGGGCACATTCTCCAACAGCGCATCCTCAGCGCAAGTGTCCCTAAACCCTAAACCCTAAACCCTTAGGGCACTCCTGGTCCCGGAATATCTTGGCAACACATTCAACAAGTGAGTTCGGCAGGACACCCTACACCCTAAACCTAAATTAAGCCCCAAACCCTAAACCCAGACCCAAAACCCTGAACTCTAAACCCTAAACCCTAAACCCTAAACCCTAAACCCTAAACCTAAACCCTAAACCCTAAACCCTAAACCCTAAACCCTAAACCCTAAACCCGAAACCCTAAACCCTAAACCCTAAACCCTAAACCCTAAACCCTAAACCCTAAACCCTAAACCCTAAACCCTTGCCCGAATCCCAAGCCGGGCGACGTAAACAACATCGCCGAAGGCGGTTGAGGACGTTTTCTTGATGTAGGTCTCTGCAGTCCTCCGCTGGCTCCCCTGCAACCGCCCTTTAGGGTTTCGGGTTTAGGGTTTAGGGTTTAGGGTGGTTTAGGGTTTAGGGTTTAGGGTTTCGGGTTTAGGGTTTAGGGTTTGGGGTTTAGAGGGTCACTGTCCTAGCATTCCTTAGTCATTAGGGGTTCCAGGCTTACGAACAAACCCACCCATCCAAAGAATCCCATAAGCTTAAGAAATTTACAGGTTCACTCCAACGGTGCCGACGCACCCAAAAATGGCTCAAGAACGGTGCCAACGCACCAAAAATGGCTCAAGAACGGTGCCGATGCAGCCAAAATGGCTCAAGAACGGTGCCGAGGCAAAAAAAAAATGGCTCGAGAACGGTGAAGACGCACCAAGAACGGCCAAAAATGGCTCAGGAACGGTGCCGAGAACGGTACCAAACATGGCTCAAGAACGGTGCCGACGCACCAAAAATGGCTCAAGAACGGCGCCGATTGCACCAAAAATGGCTCAAGAACGGTGCCGATGTGCACCAAAAATGGCTCAAGAACGGTGCCGAATGCACCAAAAAGTGCTCAAGAACGGTGCCGACGCACCAAAAATGGCGCAACAAAAGTGTCGACGCACCAAAAATGGCGCAACAACGGTGCCGACTGCACCAAAAAGTGCTCAACAACGTGGGATAAATGCACCAAAAAGTTAGTAGGGTTAAATCTACAAGAGATAGAGAGGGTTTAGGGTGTAGGGTTTAGGGTTTAGGGCTTAGGGTTTAGGGTTTAGGGTTTAGGGTTTAGGGTTTAGGGTTTAGGGTTTAGGGTTCCACGGAGACAAGCGAACCCGCAACCGCGCTGGCAAGCAACTCTTGGATCTCGTGCACGAAATCGGGAGGAAGGACCAGCTCTTCAATGGGAATGTCGCAAACCGCCTGCAAGTTTGAGGGTTTCAGGGTTTGGGGTTTGGGGTTTGGGGTTTGGGGTTTAGGGTTTAGGGTTTAGGGTTTAGGGTTTAGGGTTTAGGGTTTAGGGTTTAGGGTTTAGGGTTTAGGGTTTAGGGTTTAGGGTTTAGGGTTAGGGTTTAGGGTCCGCCGACCCTGGCGGCGTGTTGGATAGGATAGGTTTCTGGAGGCTAAAACGCGGGGGGGGGGGGGGGGGGGGGGGGGTAGGGGGGGTACCCCGGCAGCTTTTCCGTGGAGGGCCAGGCCACCCACACCGCGTGTACTCATGGACCATAGGCGGTTTCGCACAGGGCATAGGGGTTTTTGCTCCCCCCCCTCCCCTTCTGCCCCCCCCCCCAACCCTTCCTCCTTCCTGCAGTAAAAGCTTAACCTGCACCCTAAACCCTAAACCCTAAGCCCGGCTAAGCCCTCCCACCCTTAACCCTAAGCCTGTGGTCGTTGGGCTGTCCTCGGTTTAGGCTTTGGGGGTTTAGGGTTCGGGTTTCGGTTTAGGCTTTACTTTGGGGTTTAGGGTTCGGCTTTAGGGCTGAGGCTTTAGGGTTTAGGCTGTAGGGGATAGGGTTTCGGCTGTAGGGTTTAGGGTCGGGTTTGGGTTTAATTAGGGTTTCGCCGGGGCACGCTGCGCCGCTTGAGCCCTGAACAATGCTCCGGCGGGGTCGGCGGCTTGAGCCGGAGGCTCTTGAATTTAGGGTTTGGTGTCGGACGAAGGAGTACTGGGATGCATTGCGGGCACCCTGCCCCTCACGCCCCGACACCCGCCAGCCCTAAACCCCTTGAGCCCTTAGGCCCCTAAACCCTAAACCCTAAACCCTAAACCCTAAACCCGAAACCCTAAACCCTAAACCCTAAACCCTAAACCCTAAACCCTAACCCCCCTAAACCCTAACACCTAAACCCTAAACCCCCCTCAACCCTTACAAACCCCTAACCCCTTAAACCCAGACTGCTCGCAAACTAGACCCGAACCTTCAAGAGGGTAGTTGTCAAAATCAGGGTCCCTTTTTGGACACCCTAAATATTAGGTGCCGTATTGCATAGCCCTAAACCCTAAACCCTTAACCCTTGACCCTCGGAACCACAATTTTGACAACCACCCAAGAGTGCTTAAGCCCCTAATTAAAGCCCTTCAACCCCTTCCAAACCCTAGACCCCTGAAGCGGTCTGGCTCCTAGACGTACTGGTTCTTAGTTCTTAGTAGGGAAAGAAGGAATGAGGTCTCTAAACCCCAACCCCTAAACCCTAAACCCTAAACCCTAAACGCCCTTCAGCCCCGAGACCCTGGCTTGCCCCACACCTTGTGACGCTCAAACTTCTAAATCACCCTCTTTGCCCCGACATCTCCCCTCAACCCCTGGGTTTTGGGTTTTGGGTTTAGGGTTTAGGGTTTAGGGTTTAGGGTTTAGGGTTTAGGGTTTAGGGTTTAGGGTTCCGGGTTTAGGGTTTAGGCTTTAGGGTTTTGGGTTTTGGGACCCTAAACCCGAAAAGCCGTTCAATTCACTCTCATACCCCAAATCCCAAAATAGCTGCTGGGGGTCTGGCTTGTAATTTCTCAATGACCTGGGCGATTCAAGGACTAAAGGAGAGTCTAGGGTTTAGGGCTTAGGGTTAGGGTTTAGGGTTTAGGGTTTAGGGTTTGGGGTTTAGGGTTTAGGGTTTAGGGCTTAGGGCTTAGGGCTTAGGGCTTGGGGTTTAGGGTTTAAGGTTTGGGGTTTAGGGTTTAGGGTTTAGGGCTTAGGGCTTAGGGCTTAGGGCTTAGGGTTTAGGGTTTAGGGTTTGGGGTTTCTAAAGGAGGGACCCTCGGAAGAGACCTTCGCGGTAATGTAGGGGGACGATATGGGTATATAAAACCCTAAACCCTAAACCCGGGACTAGGATTAAATTCCCTTCTTGGGTCCCTCCCTATACGCCTTAATCCCAACCCTAGACACTGAACTGAACTCACTTTTTTCAGCGCAATTGGGCTCTTTTGGGAGGGTTGGGGTTTGTTAAGGGTGCCACCGGGCCAGGGTTTAGGGTTTAGGGATGCTGGGTTCCGGGCGAAGAACGGACTCGGGAGATCTAGCCATTTACTTTGCTGGCACATATTCAGGCAACCTGCTTCAAATTCACCCTAAGCCCGAAACCGTAAACCCTAAACCCGAAACCCTAAACTCTAAACCCTAAACCCTAAACCCTAAACCCTCTGAGACCAAAGAAGCCACCCGGCACGTTCTAGAGCCACGCCACCGAGCGGAAGTGGTCGTCTATGCCCATGTCATCTCTTCCCTCCTTGGACGGGTCTAGGGTTTAGGGTTTAGGGTTTAGGGTTTAGGGCTTAGGGCTTAGGGCTTAGGGTTTAGGGTTTAGGGTTTAGGGTTTAGGGTTTAGGGTTTAGGCTTTAGGGTTTAGGGTTTAGGGTTTAGGTTCAGGGTTTAAACCCCCTTGAAGCCCTTGAGGGTTTAGAGCTTGCTTGAAGGTTCATGGGTAGTTATAAGTAGGGATATAAGCGGCCAAAAAAAGGTTCCCAGTGTAGTTACCATACTTATGACCCTAACTACCCAGGAACCTCCA
>CAJNDS010001891.1:607138-738615 GCA_905221605.1 Symbiodinium natans
GTCCGGCGCCTGTATCCTAATTGCTTAAGAACCCCCAAAAATAAAAATGTACTTCCTTATTGAGGGTAATATAGGGATTCTTCTTTCTTCTTTTGAGGTTCTCAAACAAATAGTAGCTGTAGAATCCTAGCCACTCGTCAGGCTACTGAGTTAGGGTAAACTACTTAGAGGTTCACGGGTAGTTACAAGCAGAGATATAAGTACCCTAAAGAGCGTTACGAGTAGAGTTTCCATACTCATCACCCTAGTTATAGCTACCCAGGATACCCAGTAGTACCCTGGTTCCCTTGTTTAGGGCTTTGGTTCCATTATGAGCCCCTTTTAGCAAAATAGGCGCCCTTTTTGATCCTGAAGGTTTCTGGGCAACCGGCCAACGAACCTCCGAGTGGCACAGGTCCGATCCCACAAGGCTTGGCGCCAGCAGCAGCCCGGTTGAAAGGATCCAACGCATCCCGAAACCCCATAAACCCTATATACCCTGTAAACCCTAGAAAGCCTAGAAACCCTGTAAACCCTATAAACCCTGTTAACCCCAATAAAAACCCACAAAACCCTAAACCCTAAACTCTAACCCTAAACCCTAAACCCTAAACTCTAACCCTAAACCCTAAACTCTATACCCTATAAACCCTAAACAGGAGGCCCGGAACCCCGCCGCCTCGGCAGCTTTGCCACCCATGAGGACGTCCAGACGCGCCTAGGGCCAAGGGCGTACGAAGCTTGTGCAGGGTTTAGGTGTATCCCTTTAAAGGAGAACTTAGGGTTTAGGGTTTAGGGTTTGGGGTTTAGGGTTTAGGGTTTAGGGTTTAGAGTTTATTTAGGGTTTAGGGTTTAGGGTTTAGGGTTTAGGGTTTAGGGTTTAGGGTTTAGGGTTTAGGGTTTAGGGTTTAGGGTTTAGGGTTTAGGGTTTAGGGTTTAGGGTTTAGGTTTAGGGTTTAGGGCTTAGGGCTTAGGGCTTAGGGTTTAGGGCTTAGGGCTTAGGGCTTAGGGCTTAGGGCCATATCTTACAGGGCGTCATGAGACGGTCCCCTTACATTCCGGCTTTAGGGCTTCTGGCTTAAGGACCCGAAGCGGGCCGAAACTCTGAGAAGCCGACTTGGAGGTTTATGGCAAGTAGAGTTTTAAGTACCGCAAATACGGTTTAGGACTTAAGGTTTAGGGTTTAGGGTTTAGGGTTTAGGGTTAGGGTTTAGGGTTTAGGGTTTAGGGTTTAGGGTTTGGGGTTTAGGGTTTAGGGTTTAGGGTTTAGGGTTTAGGGTTACGTGCACTTGCCACAGCTATAACCCTACTTATAAAACTACCTATGAACCCCCAAGGAAAGACACCCCTACTTATAAAACGACCTATGAACTCCCAAGGAAAGACCCCCCCCCCCCCCTACTAATAAAACTACCTATGAACCCCCAAGGAAACACCCCCCGGAAAGGCCTGAAGTTCAAAGAGCCTTTCCGAGTACTTCTCGCGCTCCGGGATGCTCCACCTGGCATGTCCAAAAGGTTTAGGGTTTAGGGTATAGGGGTTGAGGGTTTAGGGGTTTGGGGTTTAGGGTTTAGGGTTTAGGGTTTAGGGTTTAGGGTTCAGGGTTCAGGGTTCAGGGTTTAGGGTTTAGGGTTTAGAAATTATGGTTTAGAAATTAGGGTTTAGGGTTTAGGGTTTAGGGTTTAGGGTTTAGGGTTTAGGGTTTAGGGTTTAGGGTTTAGGGTTTAGGGTTTAGGGTTTAGGGTTTAGGCCTGTATTTGGCACCTTTTTTTTTGCTTGACGCCCCCGCCACACCCCCGCCACCTCCCCCTCTTGGAGGTTCAGGGTACTGATAGCCCTAATGATAACTGTACTTATAAGCCCCCTAAGTCTCCTAAGTAGGTTCTAAGTAGACTTATAACTGTGGTTAGAAGTACCCATGAACCTCCAAGCGCCCCCCAAACTGCCATCCCCACTCTTTAACCGGTTGCCTCGCCGCTGGGCAGGCCCCGGCCCATGGTCGCGTAGCGGTAAATTACTGGCGGCTGGGTCAGCAGGGTTTAAGGTTTAGGGTTTAGGGTTTAGGGTGTAGGGTTTAGGGTGTAGGGTTTAGGGTAGGGTTTAGGGTTTAGGGCCAAGTTTAGGGTTTAGGGCTTCTTTTGGAGAAGGTGCCCATCGCAGTACCTGAAAGTAGAACAATCCCCCCCACCCCGGCCCCGCTCTCTGCATAGGGGGACTCGTGACTCGTGGGCCCTGCATCATCGACTGACCTTTCTGTGCACAAAAGGCGCCAGGCACACGTCACCCCCAACGCGTTCCCACCTGATGGATTGCATTGCCAAGAGCACATGGCAAAGCGCATGATGTGCTCTAGTGGACTAAACCCTTAAGGTTTGGGGTACCAGCAAAGAAATGATTTTACCTAACCTCCCCGTGAGTGCTGCAAACGTGGCCTGCAAACGTGGCTTGCAAACTCGCCTCCGCACCTCAAACTTAGTGGCTTCAAAAACAAGCTGCGGCACTTCAGGGATACTCTCCCTGGGATGCAGTGTGAGGATCTCTGGGTGTGATTCTCCGCGGCATTTCTGCAGCTTTTCTTTGCGGGGCCTGGGCACTCCCATGGAACTCTCTGCCACCAGGCCCTGCCATTCTGAGACCCCCGGCGCGGCATGATCGTGGCCTTGTGCACAGGGTCCTTGCAGCTGGTTTTGGGATTTGGGGATTCTGGTTTCGGGTTAGGGATTAGGGTTTAGGGTTTAGGGATTAGGGTTTGGGGATGAGGGTTTCGGTCGGGGCATAGAATTCTGGGCACTCTGGACTTTCCGAAATGCTGGGACACCCTGCCGCCCCTGCGTTGCCAATGGAGACCAGCGTGTGGCCGCCCTCGTGGTACCTGTAGGAGGTCCGATATATGGGTCGATGCAATCAGAATAGGTATCTTGCGATGTCTACATTACAAGTACACAGATACTTGTCTAAAGTGTTAGTGTCCCTCTGTGGGTCCTACGTAGAGTACGGCAAAAAAAAAAAGATGCTAGTTCGGAGAACTGCCCGTATATGGTGTGAAGGGTGGTGGTGGTACACCTTGAAGCTGCTGCATTGGGGTGTGGGGTTAAGGCCCTAAACCCTAAACCCTAAACCCCAAACCCTAAACCCTAAACCCTAACAGGGAGAAGAGCCATCTCGCCCCTGATCACACTTCCATTGCAACATACGGCGCCCCGTCAATACTCCCAGGAACGCTTAGGGTTTAGGGTTTAGGGTTTTAGGGTTTAGGGTTTAGGGTTTAGGATTTAGGATTTAGGATTTAGGGTTTAGGGTTTAGGGTTTAGGGTTTCAGCATGTACTCACTCACAAACAAGCGTGGCAGACAGTACCAGCAGTGACATACAACCTATTCATAGTTAATATGCAATGATATACAGTATTATACAATAATATGCAACCATATACAATCATATATATATATATACAGAAATGTACAATTATATATATATATATACAACAATATATACAATAGTATACATAAAACACACACACACAACAATAACAATCATAAAAACAATAATAATAATACTAATCATAATAATCATAATAATAATGATAATAGTAATTATAGTACAAAAAATATGTTGCACAAGCCCGGTAGCCTAAACTCTAATCCGCGGCCGTGCTGCCGGATCTCCCGCCAGTGCTCTCGAGCGCCACGAAACCCTCAACCCCTTAGGGTTTAGGGTTTAGGGTTTGGGGTTTGGGGTTTAGGGTTTCGGGTTTCGGGTTTCGGGTTTCGGGTTTCGGGTTTAGGGTTTAGGGTTTAGGGTTTAGGGTTTAGAATAAACCGTGCCCTTCTTGCGGTGCGCACGCAGTCAACGTCTTCTCCTGCTCGCTCATGGGGTTCCTCCTTTCCAGACCTGCAGCTCAAAGGGTTTAGGATTTAAGGTTGCTTCTGGTGCTCTTGCTGATGCATGCCTATATGGCAACATGGAAGCATCACCCTTTTTATGGGGCTGTGTGCCTGTTCCAATCAGAAACTCAGCGTTTGAAGGATTTAGGGCCCTGGGGCCTGGGTAGTTCGGTTCACAGTGGCGCCCTAAATCATCGCAAATCCTCCCCCCTACCCTCCATTGCCTACTACAGACCCACTTGCAACCGAAACCCTAAACCTCAAACCCTCATGGCAGAGCATAGGGATCGCTTCCTAAACCGTAAAGCCCCCTAACCCTTTACAAAACACGGGCACTGCTCTCTAAGTTAGGGGTTGGGTCCCCTATATAATACGGGCCTAAACAATAAACCCTAAACCCTAAACCCTTATAACAAGAACCCAAAAAGGGAGACCCAAAGTTAGAGAGAGCTACCCACAGGACTCGGCTCAAAGCGCCCGCCTACCACGACCCGATCGAAGGCTTCCTCGAGGTACTTCGTCGGAATCTGCGACAGGCTACGGTTCCCAAAAAAAGTCCAGTACCCCTTAAATAAGGAATATTCCGTACATCATACTAAGAATTCATATATGGCTTAAGGAATATTGCTTAATTAAGGGGGTTTTGGGCTCTCTGGGTTCTTTGTGGCCTCTTACTTGGAGGTTCAGGGTACTTGTAACCCTAGCTATAGCTGCACTTATAAGCCCCCTAAGTCCCCTAAATAGGTTCTAAGTAGACTTACAACTGTGGTACAAGTACACATGAATCTCCAAGTAGACCGTTGTTAGGGTTTGGGGCTTCCAGGGCCTTTGGTTGCTCCTGGCCTTCAGATAAACACCTCACCATGTCCGGATGCGAAAGGTATCAGGCTAAACCCTAAACCCTAAACCCTAAACCCTAAACCCTAAAGTAGAACAGCCTCTGTGTGAAGAAGGGGGATGAGGCTAGAATTGGGGCATATTTTGGAGGAACAACTGGTGACGAACTAGGAAACGAATACCAGACACATACGCAAAGATCAGCAACATGCACCGTTGTCATGAAGAACCAGAAGGGCGTAAGGGAGGAGTGTTAGGGCCCATAATTCCCAAACAAAACCCAACAAAACAAGTAAGCAATATGGGACAGGTCTCGGGAACAAGGACTCTCCTCTCTGACACCCGCCGGCGCCTTACGACCTTGGGGGGAATCGTATCGCAATGACGCCGCAAGCCACGTTCTTCCACACTCGCCATGGCTACGAACCATCCCACAGACCTGACACCATAATTAACCCCTTACTTGGAGGCCCTTTAGGGGTATTACAAGTATAGGGTTATAAGTACAGTTATACTTGGTTAGTAAGTACGTTAGTAAGTACCATGAACCTCCAAGTACGCAACCCTTATAGAACCCTTGCAACAAAGTTAAGACAGACCCTGACACAAGCCTTTCACAACCTTGTCATGCCCTTGCCGACCCCTGATCGAACCCCTGAACTCCCTATAAAAAGCGAAAGCCTTGTTCCCCTATGCTATGAGATACAGGCTCTTTGGCTGTTCACAGGCTCTGAGGGCCATAAAAAACACATGTTTGAGGCTGATCAATCATAAGCTCAGAATGCTTCAGCTTACACACTGCTCAAGTTACAGCAGGTGCAGATCCCTGGCTCTTGGCAGGCTTCCACCGCTGTAAATTATTAGCGTGAAAAGCCTTCCCTTCATGAAAGCAAGCTGCTGGAAATCGCCAAGGACGTGTGGATATTCATGTGCTAGCTCGCGCTCCTCTCTACCAAGGCATCCAGACCTTCGCCAACGTTAGCAGAAAAAAGGGACCCCCTATAACCCTGGTTAATACCCTTGTCAGGAGTTCCAAGCTCATAGAACCCTAAACCCTGAACCCCCAAATACAACTTTTGATAACCCTTCTCAAGCCTTTAAACCCCCAACCCTAAGCCCTAAGCCCTAAGCCCTAAACCCTAAACCCTAAACCGTAAACCCTAAACCCTAAACCCTAAACCCCAGCCGTGGGCGCACGCAAGGAAGGTTGTCGGCGGAGGAGCGGACGGCCGCGATGTTGAGGATGTTTGCCAAGTCGGCACCTGCGGGGTTCAGGGGTTTAGGGGGTTTAGGGGGGTTTAGGGGGTTTTGGGGGGTTTAGGGGGTTTTGGGAGGTTTAGGGGGTGTAGGGTGTTTAGGGGGTTTTGGGGGTTTTGGGGGGTTTAGGGGTTTTGGGGGGTTTAGGGGGTTAGGGGGCTTAGGGGGTTTTGGGGGGTTTAGGGGGTTTAGGGGGTTGAGGGGGTTGAGGGGGTTTCGGGGGTTTAGGGGGTTTCGGGGGTTTAGGGGGTTTAGGGGTCTTGGGGGTTTAGGGGTCTTGGGGGTTTAGGGGTTTTGGGTTTAGGGTGGATAGCTTGGGGTCTACTTGGAAGCTCTCTTGACTTCGTAAACAGCGTTAGTAAGGTGGGTTATGATGGGGATTATCATAGGGCTTCCAGGCAAGCTAAGTAGACTCACAAAAGCAAAAGGGCTTGCAAGTAGGCGTGGGGTTTAGAGTTGTTTGCCTCTAGGGTTTACCGGGTGAGGGTAGTTTACGGATTCGGTTTATGGGTTTCATTGAGGTATTGGCTTTAGGGTTAGGGTTTCGAGTGTTGAGGTTCGGGTAGTTTATTCAGTTGGGATTGAGGGCTTGGGGTCTGGGGGCTTGGGGGCTTATAGCTTCATTGATCATGCGGAACCAACCCTAATCCCTAAACCCTAAACCCCTCCTCCCTGAGGTTTAGGCATGTAGGGTCGAGGGAACCGTCATGGAATCTCCCAGAGTGCCCTCCGCACGTTCCTTTTTCCTCTGCCAACAGCTCCAAAACCATCCATCTATCGGTACTTGCCGCCGTACCTGCATGGAACTTAGCGTTTAGGGCTTAGGGCTTAGGGTTTAGGGTCTAGGCTCTAGGGTCTAGGGTTTAGGGTTTAGGGTTTAATATGAGCTTGCTTGGAGGTTCATGGGTAGCTATCGTATAAGCTGGGTTCGAGGTAACCCTAAAATAGGGTTCGATGAGAGTTACACCCTAAACCCAAAACCATAAACCCTAAACCCTAAACCCTAAACTACTTTTACCTACCCTGTGCAGCTGCAAGTCTCAGCCGGCTTCTGAACTGTGCAATTCGAATGGCGCACCACGAAGACAGGGATGTTGCAGCACCCCAAACCCTGAACCCTAAACCTAAAACCTAAAACCCCAAACCCTGAGCCCTAAACCCTAAACCCCAAACCCTGAGCCCTAAACCCTAAACCCTAGCCCTAAACCCTAGCCCTAAACCCTAAACCCTAAACACCCCGACATCAGAAGCGCAAGGAAAAGGAGCCCCGGTCGCACTCGCTCTTGCCCTTCTTGGAGTCCGTTCCGAGCTCGAAGTGCTTCGTGCGCTTGATGGGCTTCATGCCTCGGCTTTAAGAGGGACTCCATTTAGGGTTTAGGGTTTAGGGTTTAGGGTTTAGGGTTTAGGGTTTAGGGTTTAGGGTTTAGGGTTTAGGGTTTAGGGTTTAAGCCTAGGGTTTAGGGCAAGTTGAGGGTCCCAACGCAGATCCCGCAGGGTTCAGGTTGGAGGGTTTGGGCTTTAGGTTTAGGGTCTAGGGTCTAGGGTCAGGGTTTAGGGTTTAGGGTTTAGGGTTTAGGGTTTAGGGTTTAGGGTTTAGGGTTTAGGGTTTAGGGTTTAGGGTTTAGGGTTTAGGGTTCAGGGTTCAGGGTTGAGGGTTGAGGGCTTAGGGTTAGGGATTGCGGCTTAGGGTTTGGGGGGAGTACGGCCTAAACCCGAAACCATTCCAAAGCAGCCGGGCCGCGCTTGGCTTTGCACTTCGTGCACTCAAGCTTCAGGACCTGGACTGTGACAAATCAGGGTCTGCAGGACTGATCGGGTTTGAAGGTTTAGGGCTTTGGGGTTTAGAACCTAAATTTAGAAATCTTACATCAGAGCAGGGTAAGTATAACTGACCCTTGCAGATTGGATTGTGGTAGCTGGGAGAAGATGCCAGCAGAAACAAGGACGGCGCGCACTGCCCTGTCGCGAGAAAAGATATTTAAAAGACAACTCTTCAAAACTGAATCACCCTGAACCCTAAACGCCGAAGCCCCATGCCCCTAAACCCCTGCACCCCTGAACCCTAAACCTCGAAACCCCGTTAACCCCAAACCCTAAACCCCCAAACCCCTCAACCCTAAACCCCTAAAGCCCGAATCCACATTAATCCCCAAACCCTTAACCCCTAAACCCCTACACTGCTTTAACCCCAAACCCTAAACCCCTAACCCTAAACCCAAAACCCCAAACCCTACACCCCTATCCTTCATGACTCCCCAAACCTTAAACCCCTAAACCCCTTTACCCCTAAACCCCAAACCCTAAACCCAAACCCTAAACCCTAAACCCCAAACCCCTAAACCCTAAACCCCAACCCCTGAGTTGCTGGCGATCTTCTTCGTCGTCTTCGCCTGGACACCAGGCGTTCTTCGTGCAACCAGGGCGAGGGTTTAGGGTTTAGGCGTTTAGGGTTTTAGGGGTTTAGGGTTTGGGGTTCAGGCTTTGGGGTTTAGGGTTTAGAGATTTCCGAGCATGTGAACCGGGGATTTAAGGTTTAGGGTTCGGAGCTGGGACCACTGCAGGTGCAAGATTGGGCGGGGGCCGTGGCATTTGGGGACATAGTGCAAGATGTATTCTTGGCTGCACTTAGGATGGTAGCTATAAATTAAATTTTAGCTGCCTTGGTAAGAAACCCAATAAGCCCAAAAAGGCTAAGGGTCTAAACTTACAGTAAAGCACCACAAAGTATTCTACTGGTACACACAAGGCATCATTGCCCTTGCCTTCTTGTGGAACACTGGCTTGGTCTGCCCGCCAAACCCAGCCTCAGAACGCAGTGGGAGGGTAGGCCAGGTACCATGCAAGACGCTTCGAACCACGTGATAACCCCAAACCCTAAACCCTAAACCCTAAACCCGAAACCCTAAACCCTAAACCCTAAACCGCCCTGCCTGCTTCTTGTCGTATCGCCTCTTGCCCTGGGCGCTCAGGGAGGCCTTGCCAGTCTTGTACTGCGAGACCTGGAAACACTTTGGGACCCTAAACCCGAAACCCTAAACCCTAAACCCTAAACCCTAATTAAACCCTAACAAGGGCTTATGGTTGAGAGAATAAGGTGGGCTTACTTGCAGGTTCATGGGTAGCGGGTAGTTATAAGTAGCTTGAAAAGGATGGGAACTACACCGATAGCCGTAATTAAAATGCGCCACCCTGAACCCTAAACCCTAAAACCAAAAACCTAAACCCTAAACCCTGCATATTCAGTCCCTATGAACCTCCAAGCAGGGCTCAGACATTGAAAGCTCGCACGGTCCACCCTGCCATCCTCCACCCTAAACCCTAAACTTCCTAAACCAAACCCTAAACTCCCTAAACCCTAAACTCCCTAAACCCTAAACTCCCTGAACCCTAACCCCTAAGCTCTAAGCCCTTAAGCCCTAAACCCTAAACACACTTGGCCACTCACTGCTGCGCGCCTTGTGAGGGGTGTGCTTCTTGCACTTCCTGGCACCGGTAACGGGCTTGATGTGCGTTGAGGGCCCAGGGTTTCGGAGTTTGGGTTCCGTGGCCGATTCAGCTAGCAGCTAGAACGCGAGCTTAAGGGGGGGGGGGGCCATAAACAATGTATAATATATATATATATATATATATTTCTACATACATAATACATACATACATACATACATACATACATACATACATACATACATACATACATACATACATACATACATACATACATACATACATACATACATACATACATACATACATACATACATACATACATACATACATACATACATGCATAAACTCATAACTTCGACATGTATTTCTACAAAGCGTCTGTAAGGGGGCAGCATGTCACGGCTTCGGGGAGTATCTTGTCAAGTCCGGAGCCGGCCCTCCTGCAGTAGGGTTTAGGGTTTAGGGTTTAGAGTTTAGGGTTTAGGGTTTAGGGTTAACATATGTCCTGCAGTAGGTGTTCCGCGTCTTCGGGATGTTCACCATGTCGTGGAACCTCAGAAGCACGCAAACAGGGCGCTCAAACCCTAAACCCTAAACCCTAAACCGCAAACCCTAAACCCTAAACCCCAAACCCCAAACCCCAAACCCTAAACCCTATCCTAACCCCCTGAAACCCCTGAACCCCTAAAAACCCTTAACCCTAAACCCACGCAGCTGAGCTCCCCCACCAACGCCGAGGGGCAAGCGGCGCTGGAGTTTACGGCCAGCTGCTGGCTGCTAGGACCCTTTGAGCCCAAAAAAGGGTTTCAGGGTTTAGGGCTTAGGGTTTTGGGTTTAGGGTTTAGGGTTTAGGGTTTAGGGTTTAGGGTTTAGGGTTTCGGGTTGCCTGCCAGGACCCAAAAAGGGTTTCAGGGTTTAGGGTTTAGGGTTGGCTGCTATTACCCTTTGAGCCCCAAAAAGGGTTTCAAGGTTTAGGGCTTCCCCAAAAGGGTTTAGGGTATACAACGGGGGCGCTTCTGCTACCCTAAGCATAATTTAGGGTTTAGGGTTTAGGGTTTAGGGTTTAGGGTTTAGGGTTTAGAATTTAGGGTTTAGGGTTTAGGGTTTAGGGTTTAGGGTTTAGGGTTTAGGGTTTAGGGTTTAGGGTTTAGGGTTTAGGGTCTAGGGTTTAGGGTTTAGGGTTTAGGGTCTAGGGTTTAGGGTTTAGGGCTTCGCCCTCAACCCTGGCACCTGTCATCCCGGCCGTCCGGCGCGCGAGGGTGCGGAGGTCCACGTGCTCGTCCAGGAGCAGCTTTGCAGCGTACATCTCAAGGATCTCCTCGGCAAATCCTAAACCCTAAACCCTAAACCCTAAATTTACTCTGGGACTCCTGTGGAGCAGCCACGCCCTGAATCCTCAAAACCCGAAGCCTCGCTGCTCCTCAATCCTCCCTTCCCAAGCCCGATGCCTGCACTCTTCCTGCACCGTTTGGTGCCTAGACTCCCTCGACCCTAAACCCTAAGCCCAAGACCCGAAATTCTAAACCCTAAACCCTTAATCCTAAACTAACCCCTCAACCCTAAACCCTCAACCCTAAACCCGAAACCCCAAACCCTAAACCCTAAACCCGAACTGAGCCATGGGCTGTGCGACCCTTGAGATCCGGGATGGGCACCACGATCTGCCGGTCTAATCGCCCAGGCCGTGTGAGGGCCTCGCGCGGGGGTTACTCCTTTCATGCGCCTCATCTAGGGTTTAGGGTTTAGGGTTTAGGGTAAAGGGTTTACGGTTTCCTGCATGGGCATGTCGTGTGTGTGTGTGTGCATGTCTATATAGATATACACACCAAAGAACTCCCCAAACGTGATCGAAAAGCTACATATACACACCGGGCGCATGCACATACACATGCCGCATGAGCACATGTATGCATGCCTATGCGTCTGCATATGCAGATACGTACATACATACATACATACCTACATACATACATACATGCATGCATGCATGCATGCATACAGACAGTACATACTCTCATTGCATTAACTTACGATGTGCTACAACATGTTGGGAGCTGAAGTTATAAAAAAAAAATCCTTGGAGAAAAACGGGCAGCAAAAAATAGGCCGAAAGGTACCCAAGAATAGGGTACCTTGCATGACTACTATAATCATGACCCTACTTAGTTCCACCCATGAACCTCCAAGTGCTTGTTGCAAGTAGCCATACAGGAGAAGGTTAGCAAGCGACCAAGAACTACTAATTGCTAAAGAACCCCCAAAACTTCTTTCTAAGGGTAATATACGGACTGTTATGTTTATTCTTTTGGGGTTCTTAAGCAAATAGTAGAGAAGAAGCAGCAGGCTTCACAGGTAGGTTGCTCCACGGAGCCATCTTGACGACCGCTTTATCAAAGAGCCCCCAACCCCCCCACATCCTCCCCACACCCACCACCCTCCCCCCCCCCCCTCCCCCAGGTTTACTAGGTTTAGGGTTTAGGGTTCAGGGTTTCGTGCCCCCCCCCCCCCATCTGACCTGAACAGGGTTATGGTCTGCGTACAGGCTTGTTTGAAGCGTGCAGTGGACTGTCGCTCCGCACGAACTCCTGGTCTTTAGGGGGCGTACACCAAAAGCGAAATGGGGATTTCCGAGGTTAGGCGTACTTTATAAGGGAATCCTAGTATTTGGGGTCTACTCTAGGGGTCCCCTTTTTTCGTAAACCCCCCGAGTAGTTACAGTTTATGTGGGTTGGTGGTCTCTTTAGGTAGGGTTTCTGTTTATAGGGGCATATATAGGGGTTCTCATTGTAGGGGCTACATAAAGGTACAAGGGTAACAGCCTTTATAAGGTACAGTGCTTAGGATTGAGCATTTCGTAGTCTAGGGTTGGGGCCACCCCTCTTTGAAGGACACGATGGCGCACCAACCAGGAAGCTCACAACCTGCTAACCCTTTCGGGTTTAGGGTTTAGGGCTTCGGGTTTAGGGTTTAGGGTTTATAAACCCTAAACCCTAAACCCGAAGTCTAAACCCGACACCCGAAGCCCGAAGCCATAAGCCCGAGCTCAAGCGAGCCTTGTCAAGGGACTCCGGGAAATTCGTTGCGCAGATGACGACGACACCTGGCCCAGACACCCAGGAAACCGGGTTTAGGGTTTAGGGTTTGGGGTTTAGGGTTTAGGGTTTAGAGTTTAGGGTTTAGGATATAGGGCTTAGGGTTTAAGGTTTAGGGTTTGGGGTTTAGGGTTTGGGGTTTGGGGTTTGGGGTTTGGGGTTTGGGGTTTGGGGTTTAGGGACACTACTTCTCACTGCCCCATCTTACCAACAACGGCTTCAAGTAACCATGATGTCTCGCAGTTGAAACATACATCGTTCATTGCTGTTTAGCTAGAGAGCGAGAAAGAGAAAGCGAAAGCGAGAGAGAGAGAGAGAGAGAGTTCTTGAAATGAGCTTGCCCAAACGGGGGGTCGGCTACACCAAAAAGACAAGAACAGTGATAAGCCCAAAAAAGTGGCTACAGCGATGACCGTCACTATCTACAATATACTTAAAAATCACCCCAAAATGGCAAATATTCTTCCTTAAAAGGCATTATAGGGCTCCTTTTTTTGGGGGGATGGGGTTAAGCAAATAGTAGTTATGTTACATGACTTCTTAAGCTAATCTAAGTTTAAATGCTGGCTCCACACTGGCGAGGGGTGGATAATGACGAAGATGTACGTTTGATAAAGGTCATTGTTCATGTCCACTGCATTTTGGATCTTCTCTAAGAGGCCTCTTTGAGAACTCTCCGTAGAGAGAGAGAGAGAAAGAACGAAAGCAGGAAGGAAAGAAAGAATCTAAAGACACGCACACGCACAGACCTTCTGAGACTTTGGGCAAAACGGGAGAATAAACAGTAGTAGGGGAAGTAACGAAGGCCCTAATAAACCCTAAACCCAAAACCCTAAACCAAAAACCCTGAACCCTAAACCCTAAACTCTAAACCCTAAACCCTAAACCCCCCAAAACAAATGCCAGCCCTGCCATTGTTGTTCTCGAACCCGTCCATCTCGACAAGGAGCTGATTCAACGTCATCCTGCCAGCGACCAAAAGGCACGGACCACTCTACGAGGGTTTAGGGTTTAGGGTCTAGGGTTTAGGGTTTAGGGTTTAGGGTTTCGGGTTTAGGGTTTAGGGTTTAGGGTTTAGGGTTTAGGGTTTAGGGTTTAGGGTTTAGGGTTTAGGGTTTAGGGTTTAGGGTTTAGGGTTTAGGGTTTAGGGTTTAGGGTTGTTACATCTCCTATGTTACGTAGACGAAATCTATGACTGGCAGTGGTTTTGTGATGAAATTCAACATACTAGTTACATTAGTGATCATGCAATCGGACTAAATCTTCTCATGGAGAGTACTATAATCATTCAATTAAACATGCTAGAAGAATTAGTTCATTTTCACAAAACTGGTTGTCTTAATATAACTCTTTGTGGTAATTAACGAAAACTGTAATGGGGCAAGGGTTTCGGGTTTGGGTCTTTTGGAGAAAAAACCCAGGATGGGCTATTCTACCCTATAACCCCTCAACAGGGCCCTGTACAGGGTTGATTATAGGGATGATGAGGCCTACTCGCCCATCCTGGACAGACTTGGCTGTTCATGGAAAATTAGAAGCGGGTTCGAAGTGCCCTGAAGAGGGTTATTAGGGTTTAGGGTTTAGGCCTACGCCCTCTCCTCACCGCTGTGTTGTCTCGGTTCGAGCGCTTGGAGCCAACAGCATCGATCTCGTCGATGAAGACGATGCAGGGCGCGTGCTTGCGGGCCTCGAGATCAAGGCAGGAGTGCAAGGCCTGTGCACTAGATAGGAAGGCAGCGGCTGCGCGAACACATGCCCTAACCCTAAACCCTAAACCCTGAGCCCTAAACCCTAAGCCCTAAGCCCTAAACCCTGAACCCTAACCCTCAACCCGTAAACCCTAAACCCTAAACCCTAAACTCTAAACCCTAAACCCTAAACCCTAGCTTGCAGAGTCTGAAGCCCTCTTCTGGCATGGCACTCCAGGTTCCCAGACTGAAAGGAGACAGAAAGAGACAGAGAGAGAGAGAGAGAAACAAAAAAAGTAAACATAATAAAGAGCACCTGTCAAAATACTGACCCTTACATTTTCAAGCCATGAAACCCCCCCCTTCTGACTTCGCAAGTCTGCTATCTATCCCCTATAAGAACCCTTGCAAAATCCCCACAACCCCTACTTACTAACCCACGATCCC
Source organism: Symbiodinium natans (assembly GCA_905221605.1). Taxonomy (NCBI): domain Eukaryota; class Dinophyceae; order Suessiales; family Symbiodiniaceae; genus Symbiodinium; species Symbiodinium natans. The sequence continues at coordinate 621,769 of CAJNDS010001891.1, forward strand.
TCGTTGCTTAGTCAGAAAATGCTTGCAAGCAGGGCTATCTCAGAGACTCGAAGACTCTTAGGGTTGAGGCTTTAGGCTTTAGGCTTTAGGGTTTAGGGTCTAGGGTTTGAGGTTTACGGTTTAGGGTTTAGGGTTTAGGGTTGCAGAAATCTTCCTTGAACCATATCAGCAGCCCTGCTATATTCTAAGGAAGCTTCCTTAAGGGGGTATTGGAGTCCCTGGGACCCTCGACATTCCTGGGAGGCTCTTACCCCTAAACCCAAACCCCTAAACCCTAACCCCAAACCCCAAACCCTAAACCCCAAACCCTAAACCCTAAACCCCAAACCCTAAACCCCAAACCCAAAACCCCCCAGAACCCTTCACCCTAAGCCGTAAACCATAAACCCTAAGGCCTCCTGGAAGAGGTCGCGGATGCGCCGCGCGCCCACGCCAACAAACATCTCCTCGAACTCCGAGCCGGAGGCCTGTTTTGGGTTTAGGGGTGTAGGGGTGCAGGGTTTAGGGTTTATAGGGTTTATAGGGTTTATAGGGTTTATAGGGTTTATAGGGTTTATAGGGTTTATAGGGTTTATAGGGTTTATAGGGTCTATAGGGTTTATAGGGTTTATAGGGTTTATAGGGTTTATAGGGTTTATAGGGTTTATAGGGTTTATAGGGTTTATAGGGTTTATAGGGTTTATAGGGTTTATAGGGTTTATAGGGTTTATAGGATTTATAGGGTTTAGGGTTTAGGGTTTAGGGGTTTAGGGTATAGGGTTTAGGGATAGAATGTGTCGCAATCATTCATCCGAGTGGGTCATCCGCCTCCTCCTCTCAAGCATCATCCTGAGGTATGTCGTATGTGGAACTTGGCCCCAAACCTGAACCCTTAACTTTAAGTCTTGGCCAACAACCAGACCCTGAACCCAAAACCGTCAAAACGGTCTCAACCCTACTCTTGGTCTCCTTTGCAAACTGGTCACTGCCCACACCCTCAACGAGAAACCCGTGAACTCAAGGGGTCCAACTTTGTTCCTTCAGTATTCATAGGTTCCCCTTCTACCCCCTCTATACTAGCCCCCTAGGTTCCGCCCATAATTAGGGCTATTTATGGATACTTAATCCTAGTTAAGGTTATTGACGGGGGTAGCCCTAAACCCTAAACCCTAAACCCGAAACTCGAAACCCTAAACCCGAAACCCTAAACCCAAAACCCTAAACCCTGAACCCTAAGCCCTAAACCCGAAACCCTACACCCTAAACCCTGAACCCGAATCCCTAAACCCTAAACCCGAAACCCTAAACCCAAAACCCCAAACCCTGAACCCTAAGCCCTAAACCCGAAACCCTACACCCTAAACCCTAAGGTCAGACGGTGTCCCCTGCCTGCAGGAAGGGGACACCTGCCTCGCCAGCAATAGCCCGGGCCAGCAGCGTCTTGCCGGTGCCCGGGGATCCCGACATCATGACGCCTTTACAGGGTTCTTTAGGGTTTAGGGTTTAGGGGTTTAGGGGTTTAGGGTTTAGGGTTTAGGGTTTAGGGGTTTAGGGGTTTAGGGGTTTAGGGGTTAGGGTTTAGGGTTTAGGGTTTAGGGTTTAGGGTTTAGGGTTTAGGGTTTAGGGTTTAGGGTTTAGGGTTTAGGGTTTAGGGTTTAGGGAACCTGGGGACCCCCCAAGCAAATCCCAGGAAAACCCGAAGCCCATACCTCCGTAGAACCATAATGACAAACACATGTTTAATGTTTCCCTTGCGCTTGGCACCAACAAGAAAGAACTCCTAAGGAAACTGTAGAAACCCAGTGCTCGGGGCCTCGGGAAGCCCTAAACCCTAAACCCCACACCCAAACCCGACACCCCAAACCCCAAACCCCAAACCCCAAACCCCAAACCCCAAACCCTAACCCTAAACCCTAAACCCTAAACCCTGAACCCTAAACCCTCAACCCTAAACCTCTCGGCCTTTGGGCAGCTTCGCGCCCAGCCGCGTGAAGCGGTCGGGGTCGCGGAGGTACAGGATGATCTCCTGCAGCTCCTCCTGGGAACGCGAGGGAAGGTGTAGGGTTTAGGGTTTAGGGTTTGGGGTTTGGGGTTTAGGGTTTAGGGTTTGGGGTTAGGGCTTAGGGCTTGGGGCTTAGGGCTTAGGGCTTTGGGCTTGGGGCTTGGGGCTTAGGGCTTAGGGCTCAGGATTCGGCTGCGGCGGGCAGAGCGCTGCACGATGGTCCTTCCTAAACAATAAACCCTAAACCCTGAACCCTGAACCCTGAACCCTAAACCCTGAACCCTAAACCCTAAACCCCAACCCCCTAAGACGTAACCCCTAAACCCTAAACCCTAAACCCTCCGGGTCAGAGACAAGAAGGCCAGGCCTTGACTTCATCGCAGCCCTTCACATCCTCGAAGGTCGTATTCACCTCCTGGCAAAGGCTGGGCCTCCCCTAAGTTTCGGGCTTGGGGGGTCTTTTAAGATTTGGGGCTTAGGGTTTCGGGTTTGGGGTTTAGGGTTCAGGGTTGTGGGTTCAGGGCTTAGGGTTCAGGGTTTAGGGTTTAGGGTTTAGGGTTTAGGGAGAGTGGGGTGAGTGTGTCGGCACAGGCTTGAGATGCAACAGGAAGTCAGGTTCTTGCTCTAGTAGTTGTTTGAAGCCTAGGAAACCACTCTCTTCTCTCATCTAAGCCCTAAACCCTAAACCCTAAGCCTTAAACCCTAAACCCTAAACCCTAAACCCTGAACCCTAAACCCTAAACCCTAAACCCTAAACCCTAAACCCTGCCCATCAGCATGGAGGGATTCCCGTCGCTCGGCGCCTCCACCGGAGTGATCTTCTTGGAGCCCATGCCGAAGCCCTGCGCAGACGCCAGTGCATTTAGCCCACACGCCTTTAGGGTTTAGGGCTTAGGGTTCAGGGTTTCGGGTTCAGGGTTCAGGGTTCAGGGTTTAGGGTTTAGGGTTTAGGGTTTAGGGTTTAGGGTTCAGGGTTTAGGGTTTAGGGTTCAGGGTTCAGGGTTCAGGGTTTCAGGGTTCAGGGTTCAGGGTTCAGGGTTCAGGGTTGAGGGTTTAGGGTTTAGGGTTTAGGGTTTAGGGTTTAGGGTTTAGGGTTTAGGCTTTAGGGTTCAGGGTTTAGGGTTAGTTTAGGTGCAGGGCGGATACCTTGGCCTACACAGGGGGTTTCACAAAGAACCCAATCTTCCTCAAAGGTATCGGTATTGGGGCCCTCCGAGCTCACAGCACGGGCCTTCTGTACATTGCCGGCCAGGCCCTCGGCAAACACGGTGACACCCGCGACCATGATCAGCATGGTGACCTTGGGGACCCCCCCTGGTTCTTCGCGGGGAATGAGCGAATCAACCTATATATATATATACCCTTTAAGGGATTATGTAGTGTACATTGCCTGCTAAGAACCAGCCAGCGGAACTGCGATTCTGGGTTGAGACCATGTACGATGGGGGGGCCCTACTAAAATCGGCTCATTTGCGGAGTTTATTGCAGAGGGATTCGGAGGGGTGGTCATTCATGGGTAGTTATCAGTAGACTTATAAGTACACCAAACAGGGTTACAAGGTTTGTTTGTATAACTGTAGCCCTACTTATAAGTACCCATGAACCTCCAAGTAGCTGCATAGCTCAGGACAGTTCTTGCGCAGAATGACAGTTGCAACCCTTGTGTCTGCTGCAGAATCAGTCAACCCATGGGAACACACCGCAAATGAAACTTTACTAACTCGTCTGAGCCGCACTGGACCGAAGCAACCTGGCACAGTGTCAAAGATGTGTGTGTGGGCATGTTCAGAAGTGGACCCTAATCAGGGTTGTAAGTATAGTTCCCAGACATCTAACCCTACTCATAACTACCCGTGAACCTCCGCGCGTGCGCGCGCGCGCGTGTGCGCGCACACGGGGGGGCGGGCGAGCAGGCGGGAGTAAGCGGGAGCGGCGGGACGTGCTTCTCATGTGTTCGGTGGAAGCCACGAGTGGACTCTGCTTGGCGGCTCATGGGTAGTTAGAAATAGGGGTCACAAGTATGGTAACTATGCTTCGCGACCCTATCTACCTGGAGCCCTAGACCCCAAACCCTAAACCCTAAACCCCAAACCCTAAACCCTAAACCCCAAACGCCTCAGACTACGCCCCGCCGATCCTCCAGACAGCGCGTCGGTTGGTGTCGGCGATCTGCACCTGCCATGCGGGAGTTGCGGGTTTTAGGGTGTAGGGTTTAGGGTTTAGGGTTTAGGGTTTGGGGTTTGGGGTTTGGGGTTCTAAGGTTTAGGGAGTTTAGGGTTCAGGGTTAAGGGTACCTGGCTGGGGGGCTTGCGCCACCAAGAGCTCCACTTCCAGCGAAGGTCTGTCACAAGGATGCCTTGACCCTGGCAGAGGAGAAAACCCCTGACGTGCGCTGTAATCCTCCATTATCTTGTATCAGCTTTTTATTCTGCTATACTGCAATATGTTTTAACAAACATATTTATATATATATATATATATTTATATTTATATTTATATTTATATTTATATCTATATTTATATTTATATATTTATATTTATTTTTATATTTATTTATTTATATTTATATTTATATTTATATTTATATTTATATTTATATTTATATTTATATTTAAATAATTATGTATTTATACTTACATATATATATATATATATATATTCTTATTAGTATTCTTTTCAAAATAGATCATCTGGCCTGCAGCGGCTCGGTTTTGCTTGGGAGCTTCAGCTCAACCTCGGCAGCAGCATCTGCATCCCCGAACTCTCCGCCCTAAACCCTAAACCCTAAACCCTAGCCCTAAAACCTAAACCCTAAACCCCTAAACCCTAAACCCTAAACCACCCTACGGCCCAAACCCAAGGCTTTACAAAAACGCTCCGCAGCCCTGACTTCCTAAACCCTAAGAACCCTAAACCCTAAGAACCCTAAACCCTAAACTCTAAACCCTAAACTCTAAACCCCAAACCCTAAATCCCAAACCCTAAACCCCAAACCCTAAACCCTAAACCCCAAACCCTAAACCCTAAACTCGCCACAACCTGCCCCCAAGCCTACCCCTACAAGGCCCTTTAGGTGTATTATAAGTAGGATTATAAGTACAGTTATAATTGGTTAGTAAGTCCCATAAACCCCCAAGTAGAGCCAGCTGGAGCCACTTTGCGCTGCTCCGCGACCTCCCGAGGACCGAGCCACACCGGGCTGCGCGCTGGGCGAAGGACCTGTGCACAAGAACCCTGCCCCAAACCCTAAACCCTAAACCCTAAGCCCTGAGCCCTACGCCCTTAAGTCAAGAAACCCTAGAACCCTTACTTGAGGGACTCTCCCATCCTTTCAAGATCTCGAGGGATATTGGAGTCTAAACCCCCCCAACTGTTCATGCTCCTGCTGCTCCAGCTGCTGCTCAGTCCGGAGAGCAAGAATATCCCTTAGTTAAGGACCACCGTCCTATGCCTGCAAATTCACAGAAAGAACCCCCTATGTCATTCAAGCCCTGTCTTGAACTAAGCCTGAACCCTAAAACCCAAACCCCAAACCCCAAACCCTAAACCCTAAACCCTAAACCCTGAACCCTGAAAGGGCATCGGGCTCTCTAGGAAGCTGCTCGTGATTCCCAATCTCACCACCCTGGCTCCCAGCATACACCCTAAACCCTAGACCCTAAACCTTCAGACCCTGAGACCCTAAACCCTAAGCCCTAGACCCTAAACCCTAAACCCTAAAACCTAAACCCCAAACCCCAAACCCTAAACCCCAAACCCTGGCTGGGCAATCGGCTCTCCACAGCTGCCGAATTCCGCTGTGCCTCTGCAAGGCTTCGGGCTTCGGATGTTCGGGGCTTAGGGCTTAGGATGTAGGGAGGGTTTAGGCTTTAGGGTTTAGGGTGTAGGGTCTAGGGTCTAGGGTCTTAGGGTCTTAGGGTCTTAGGGTCTTAGGGTCTTAGGGTCTTAGGGTCTTAGGGTCTTAGGGTCTTAGGGTCTTTGGGTCTTTGGGTTTAGGATGTAGGGTTTGGGGCGCGGGGTTTGAGGTTTGGGGCTTAAGGTCCGAAGGCAAACCCCCGAATATGGACTCCCTAGCAGGATTCCCTTAAGGTAAGGACCCGATAAGGCAGCCCTCATTCCGGAACCCCATTTCGTTAGAGCATTCTTGTTCTTTTCTCATGTGGATCTGACATGTATTCCTGTGATTCTAGATGTTGTTATGCTTATGAGGCCCCTGAGCCTCCCGTTCAATTCTGAGAAGGGAGTCACTGTACCTTGCGGCCCCCACACCGATTTTGGGCGGGTTTAAGGGTTAGGGCGTTAGGGTGTCAGGGTGTTAAGGTTGTCAGGGTCTAGGGTTTAGGGTTTTGGGTTTAGGGTTTAGGGTTTAGGGTTTAGGGTTTGGGGTTTAGGGTTTAGGGTTTCGCCGTTAGGGCTTCGGGTCTAACCACAGCAAGACCATTTTCGGACGCATGGGCACAGGGCTGCGGGGATGTTCCGAGCATTAAAAAGCAAGGACCTGTCCCACATTTGACACCCCGGAGCTGAGATGGCCAGTTCTCTAAACTTCGTGGTCGGAGTACTACCCTAACCCTAAACCCTAAACCCTAAACCCTAAACCCTAAGCCCTAAGCCCTAAACCCTAAACCCTAAACCCTAAACCCAAAAACCCAAAACCTAAGCCCGACAGTCCGATTAAAGGCCTAAGGCTTAGGGCTTTGCGCTCTTTGTGATGGCACCTGTTCGGGTAAAGTGCCCTACATATGCAAGGCTCCGTATCTTCTTAGAGGACTAGGCTCCCCTTAAGAACCCAATAAAGATTGTACATGTATACAGAAATACATGTGTATATATATATATATATATTTTTATTTATTTATTTATTTATAGATAGATCTGTATATGTATATATATATATATATATACGTAGATATGCGCCGCTGCTACTTTGGTGCCCTGAACCCTTAACCCTAAACATACCCTACTTCGCTAAACCTAAACAAACCCCTAAGACCCTAAAGCCCAAGCCCTGAACCCTATACTTCCTAAGGAGACTAAGTCAAGAGTTACGGTAGTTCTAAGGCTAGCAAGATGGTCCCTTAATATGGTCCCTTACCTCCAAGTATGGGCCCCTGGGTTGTATAGGGGAGAAAAGGGGTCTATAAGGGGTCCCCTTAAAGGCCCCCTCATACTAAGGGACCGTGCAACTACCCGTAAGCCCTAAACCCTAAATCCTAATGAAACCCTAAACCCTAAACCCTAAACCCTAAACCCTAAACCCTTAGTTTGGAGAACTGCCCCAATGAGCTTCTGGTCCCCTTTCGGCCCCGTGCGCATTTCGCACTCGGGACCTGGCCCTCAGTCTTTGGGGGTTTTAGGGGTTTGGGGTTTGGGGTTTAGGGTTTAGGGTTTAGGGTTTGGGGTTTAGGGTTTAGGGTTTGGGGTTTAGGGTTTAGGGTTTAGGGTTTTAGGGTTTTAGGGTTTATGGGAAGCTGGAACACAACAATGCCACAGGGTTCACAAAGGTGTCCAAGGTCCGCTTGCGTGCGCTTTGCGAGAACATCACTTTGGCCCTCTTACCCGAAACCCTCAACCCTAAACTCCTCAACCCCTCCCCTTAAGCCCCTTCAACACTAGACCCGTTAAACCCCTTAAACCCCTTAAACCCCTTAAACCCCTTAAACCCCTTAAACCCCTTAAACCCCTTAAACCCCTTAAACCCCTTAAACCCCTTAAACCCCTTAAACCCCTTAAACCCCTTAAACCCCTTAAACCCCTTAAACCCCTTAAACCCCTTAAACCCCTTAAACCCCTTAGACCCTGAACCCTAAATCCTGAACGCCTAAACCCCTTAAACCCTGAACCCTAAATCCTGAACCCCTAACCCCTTAAACCCCTTAAACCCCTTTAATCCCTTAAATCCCTTAGACCCTGAATCCTAAATCCTGAACCCCTAAACCCCTTAAAACCCCTTAAACCTTAAGACCCAGAGGCGGCAACAAGTGGATCCCTCACACCCGACAGTCTCGGGATCGCAACAACTGTATGCTGGCGTCTCCGGGTGTTCTGTTAAACTCTCAACCCTCAACCCTAAACCCCTAACCCTAAACCCCTAACCCTAAACCCTAAACCCTAAACCCTAAACGAGGCGGACCCTGGGCTTCTTTGCCTGTGAATTCACATGAACTGGGCATGTGGAAGCAGACCATTCAAGCTTCTGTCGCCGTCGCAGCCTTCACGGGGTCACATGTGTTTAGGGTTTAGGGTTTAGGGTTTCGGGTTTAGGGTTTAGGGTTTTGAGGTTTCGCGGCCAAAAGATGAGATGAAGCCGTTTCAAAACTTTAGAGGCAGCGCTTTCTCTTTGTAGAGGCCGCTCTTTCGCCTTCGTTTACATATGACCATCCTAAACCCTAAACCCTAAACCCTATGACTGATCACTGATATGAAATAATCTATTATACTATCCAATTGAGGTTCATCTTCTGTACTATCCATTTGTTCTCTCATATTGGCAGGTAATATAGTGTGTCTCCATGGTTTATATGCCGATGTGACGTGGGTTTGTTGTAATTGATAGAATCTGAATATGTTTATCCGTTTGAAGTGGATCGATGATGATTAGGGTTTAGGGTTCAAGGTAAACCCTACACCCTGAACGCCCATACCAAAACAAACTCAACCCACCCTAAACCCTAAACCCTAAGCCCTAAACCCTAAACCCCAAACCCTAAACCATAAACCCTAAACCCTCTCATTGTCTAGGGGCGATCGGTGCTCTTACGCGTCTGGCCTTCCACCAGCTGATTCAGCATCACGGCACTGGGGTCCGCGCAGAGTTCCTCTCTATTTTTTTGGGGGGGGGGGGGGTATGTCTGCAGCATTTTCGGGCACCCCTAAACCTTTGAAACCCTGAACCTTGAACCATAAACCCCAAACCCCAAACCCTAATCTCAGGCACTCAGAACCCGCCTCCGCAGTCCAGATATAGGGTAGGGTTTAGGGTTTAGGGTATAGGCGGTATAGGGTTTAAGGTTTAGGGTTTAGGGTTTGGGACTTAGGGCATCCTGTGCTACACCAGCCCAACTACCCCCTACAACCCTGACTCCCAGACCCTAACTTAACCCCAAACCCTCAACTCACCCTAAACCCTAAACCCTAAACCCTAAACCCTAAACCCTAAACCCTAAACCCTAAACCCTAAACCCTAAACCCTAAACCCTAAACCCTAACTTGAACGTCTTCAGTCCTCGTCATCTGTTGGCAAGTCCACGCTGGCGGCGTCGCCCTTCGACAGATCCGCTTGGGAGCACCCAGGGTCTTTCCGGAAGTCAGCTTGGGGGTTTAGGGTTTAGGGTTTGGGGTTTAGGGTTTAGGGTTTAGGGATTAGGGCTTGGAGTTTAACAATACTTTGAAGAACTACTCGGACCGACCCATGACACAACACACAAAAACAGAAAGGCAACAGGAACGTGCGCAGTTTGACTTCTTGGCTTTTCTTGGCTGTTGCCCCAGCATATCCCATGCCGACACGCCCGATCTGTACACCTCACGGCGGAGATGAAGAGGGCCCGCTCCATGAACGACCACGAAAGCAAGGCTCATCTTCACACAAAGCAAGAAGCCCGAGCCTGAACATACAAGCCCTCAGCTTTCTTCCCAAAACCTAGCGCTTCAGATGCCCGTGGCTCAGAACTGGTCCTTCACTGCCTTCACGGGCATGGCTTTCACGACCGTCTTTGCCGGCTGCGCCTTGACTGTCACTTCCTTGCCGAACATCATCTTCTTTCCTGCCTTCGTGGCCGGCTTCGTGCGGGTCTTGATCATGACGAGTCCGGGAAGGACAAACTTGCCTGTCTTCTTCACCTCCGTGGCACCGATGTCAGCCAAGGAGGTCAGCACCTGTGTCACGTCGCCCTTCTTCAAGCCGGTGCTCTCGGCCACCTGAGCGGCAATGCCACTCTTCGGCATGGCGCGGACTGCCTTCATCTTCATCACCTTCATGCTCTTTGCAGCTCCCGTGGCCTTCATTGCCTTCATGGGGGCCATGGCTTCAAAGCTTGTCAGGGAGATCAGAACACAACAGGCGAATCTGAGCCTCTTCTGGCACAACCGAAAAACCTTGAGGAACTACTCGGTCCACGGCGCGTTCACGGCCGTGGCTTCTCAGAGACATGCTCAGATCGAAGGGAAGTGCACGGCGTATTGGTTTGTACAATGTATTCGTCACTTGGGTGTAATGTAAAAAAAGGCGCAAAAAAAGAGTTAAAAATCACGCGAGAAAACTACTTGGAAATTCGCACAACAAGATTCATACTTATGTGGTTGATGACTCATGTGTGAGTGTGAAAAGATCAAGAACCTTAAAGTTTTCTTTCAGCAGGTCGCTAAACGCAGAATCACAAAACGCTGTAAATAACAGTGTTTTGGGCATGGTCGCCAAAAGCATGGACGCTTGTGACAGCGTGTCTTGTTCTACATCCTTGCGCAGGATGTTGTACAGCGTGATGAAAACGCTGTAAATGCAAGTGTTTTGGGCATGGTCACCAAAGGCATGGACGCTTGCGGTGATGTGTCTTGTTCCACATCCTTGCGCACATCCTTGCGCAGTATGTTGTACAAAGAGATGAAAATGCGGTAAATGCCAGGGTTTTGGGCATAGGCGCAATATGAATGACGTTCTGAATCCCCCCCGCCCCCCCCCATTCCCCCCCTTAAACCACAGATACACACAGATACACTCCAAAAAGTGGACTTTAACCCACGGCCGAGTACGCGCCGTGGTCCAACTACTCGGACCGACCCCTGAAACAACACACAAAAACCAAAAAAGGCAACAGGAACGTGCGCAGGTTGACTTCTTGGCTGTTCTTGGCTGTTGCCTCAGCATATCCCATGCCGACACGCCAGATCTGTACACCTCACGGCGGAGATGAAGACGGCCCGCTCCATGAACGACCACGAAAGCAAGGCTCATCTTCACACAAAGCAAGAAGCCCGAGCCTGAACATACAAGCCCTCAGCTTTCTTCCCAAAACCTAGCGCTTCAGATGCCCGTGGCTCAGAACTGGTCCTTCACTGCCTTCACGGGCATGGCTTTCACGACCGTCTTTGCCGGCTGCGCCTTGACTGTCACTTCCTTGCCGAACATCATCTTCGTTCCGGCCTTCGTGGCCGGCTTCGTGCGGGTCTTGATCATGACGAGTCCGGGAAGGACAAACTTGCCTGTCTTCTTCACCTCCGTGGCACCGATGTCAGCCAAGGAAGTCAGCACCTGTGTCACGTCGCCCTTCTTCAAGCCGGTGCTCTCGGCCACCTGAGCGGCAATGCCACTCTTCGGCATGGCACGGACTGCCTTCATCTTCATCACCTTCATGCTCTTTGCAGCTCCCGTGGCCTTCATTGCCTTCATGGGGGCCATGGCTTCAAAGCTTGTCAGGGAGATCAGAACACAACAGGCGAATCTGAGCCTCTTCTGGCACAACCGAAAAAACTTTGAGGAACTACTCGGACCGACCCATGACACAACACACAAAAACAAAAGGGCAGCAGAAATGTGCGCAGTTTGACTTCTTGGCTGTTCTTGGCTGCTGCCCCAGCATATCCCATGCCGACACGCCAGATCTGTACACCTCACAGCGGAGATGAAGAGGGCCCGCTCCATGAACGACCACGAAAGCAAGGCTCATCTTCACACAAAGCAAGAAGCCCGAGCCTGAACATACAAGCCCTCAGCTTTCTTCCCAAAACCTAACGCTTCAGATGCCCGTGGCTCAGAACTGGTCCTTCACTGCCTTCACGGGCATGGCTTTCACGACCGTCTTTGCCGGCTGCGCCTTGACTGTCACCTCCTTGCCGAACATCATCTTCGTTCCGGCCTTCGTGGCCGGCTTCGTGCGGGTCTTGATCATGACGAGTCCGGGAAGGACAAACTTGCCCGTCTTCTTCACCTCCGTGGCACCGATGTCAGCCAAGGAAGTCAGCACCTGTGTCACGTCGCCCTTCTTCAAGCCGGTGCTCTCGGCCACCTGAGCGGCAATGCCACTCTTCGGCATGGCACGGACTGCCTTCATCTTCATCACCTTCATGCTCTTTGCAGCTCCCGTGGCCTTCATTGCCTTCATGGGGGCCATGGCTTCAAAGCTTGTCAGGGAGATCAGAACACAACAGGCGAATCTGAGCCTCTTCTGGCATAAGCGAAAAAAACTTTGAGGAACTACTCGGACCGACCCATGACACAACACACAAAAACAGAAAGGCAACAGAAATGTGCGCAGCTTGACTTCTTGGCTGTTCTTGGCTGCTGCCTCAGCATATCCCATGCCGACACGCCAGATCTGTACACCTCACAGCGGAGATGAAGAGGGCCCGCTCCATGAACGACCACGAAAGCAAGGCTCATCTTCACACAAAGCAAGAAGCCCGAGCCTGAACATACAAGCCCTCAGCTTTCTTCCCAAAACCTAACGCTTCAGATGCCCGTGGCTCAGAACTGGTCCTTCACTGCCTTCACGGGCATGGCTTTCACGACCGTCTTTGCCGGCTGCGCCTTGACTGTCACCTCCTTGCCGAACATCATCTTCGTTCCGGCCTTCGTGGCCGGCTTCGTGCGGGTCTTGATCATGACGAGTCCGGGAAGGACAAACTTGCCTGTCTTCTTCACCTCCGTGGCACCGATGTCAGCCAAGGAAGTCAGCACCTGTGTCACGTCGCCCTTCTTCAAGCCGGTGCTCTCGGCCACCTGAGCGGCAATGCCACTCTTCGGCATGGCACGGACTGCCTTCATCTTCATCACCTTCATGCTCTTTGCAGCTCCCGTGGCCTTCATTGCCTTCATGGGGGCCATGGCTTCAAAGCTTGTCAGGGAGATCAGAACACAACAGGCGAATCTGAGCCTCTTCTGGCGAAGGTCACCTTAAGGGTACATTCAGCTCTCCACGGCTTCGGGTGCCCTACAGACTTGACCCATCTCAGGGATCCTCGCGGGACCCCTCATCGACCGCTCAAAACATAGCACCATAGAATCCCTGAAGAATAGCCCTAAACCCTAAACCCTAAACCCCCCCCCTTTGCGGCTCGACATGCGCAGCTCCTCGTCCGTGGGCGATGCTGGCATGGGAAGTGCGAATTCAGGCCTCGGATCTGCAACTTAGGAGTTTAGGGTTTAGGGTTTAGGGCTTTAGGGTTTCGGGTTTAGGGTTTAGGGTTTAGGGTTTAGGGCTTAGGGTTTAGGGTTGAGGGCTTGGGGTTTAGGGCTTAGGGTTTCGGGCTCTGAGGGCTTAGGGCTTTGAGCCCTAAAGCGTAACATCCCTGACGCCCAAATTCATCCCAAACTCGCAAAACCCGACTGAACTCCCTTTAACAAGCGACAGGCGGGGCCCTTACAGGGCTGTTTTTGGCGCAACCTACGTACGTAGAAGGTGTGTGTGTATACATATATATGTGTATATGTGTGTGTGTATATATATATATATGTAAATATGGGTCGCTATCCTCAGGTCCCCTAAGCACTACACCCTAGACCCCATACAACCCCAGCTCCCCAGCGAGCCCAATACACCTTGATGCAGGAACATACCTTAGACCATAAGCAGACAAATGATGAAAAACGTTTAAAAAAACTCTTTTTGGGATTATTGAATTCAATTTGGGGGTTAGGGTTTAGTTTAGGGTTTGGCTACTGGGCCCTAAGCCCACAAACCGTAAACCCTAAACCCTAAACCCCAAACCCCAAACCCTAAACCCCAAACCCCAAACCCCAAACCCCAAACCCTAAACCCTAAACCGCTAACCAACAATAAGAAAACCAGCCGAGCGACGGCTCCAAGGGCTCCAGGTCAGGGCCCCCAGCCACTTCGCCCCTGGTGGGGGGAGGGGGGTTTAGGGTTTAGGGTTTAGGGTTTAGGGTTTAGGGTTTGGGGTTTAGGGTTGGGGTTTAGGGTTTAGGGTTTAGGGTTTGGGGTTTAGGGTTTGGGGTTTAGGGTTTAGGGTTTAGGGTTTAGGTTTTAGGGTTTAGGGTTTAGGGTTTTAGGGTTTCACGGTTTAGGGTTTAGAGTTTAAGGTTTAGGGTTTTTAGGGTTTAGGGTTTAGGGTTTAGGGTTCAGGGGTGTGGGGTTTGGGGGGGTCTAGGGTTTAGGAGGTTTAGGGTTTGGGGGGGGGGGGGGGGGGAGGGTTTGGGGTTTAGGGTTGGCCCTGACCCTAACCCTCCTTGAGGGCCTCAGGCCTCAGGGTAGGGAACCAGGGCTCCCTACAATAGAATCCCGCACAATGCAATCCCGCGAAGAGTTCAGGGTTTAGGGTTTAGGGCTCGGGGCTTAGGGTTTAGGGTTTTGGGTTTCGGGTTTCGGGTTTCGGGTTTAGGGGGAGGTGCCTGGTTTCCCTAGTTCCCGTTAAAGAACTAGTAGCCTGAGACTCTAATGCTTCATCTATAGTCAAAGAATCTTCCTCCGATCATATCACGATGCGAGCAACTATTGAGATTTCAGGAGTATTCGTATGCCGAGAAACTTTAAAATCTGCACCCCAAAGCTACGAACCCTAAACCCCGCAGTCCTAAAGCTTAAAAGGACGCTGAACCCTCAAGCTTGAAGACAACACTAAACCCACAATTTCCGACAAACAGCTCGCAAGTTGAGAACCCTACCCCAAACAAACCCTAATCCCTAAACCGAAACCCCAAACCCTAATCCCTAAACCCAGAACTCTAAACTCTAAACCCTAAACCCTGAAACCCTAAAACCCTAAACCCGAAGCCCTTAAACCCTAAACCCTAAACCTTAACACCCTAAACCCTAAAACCCTAAACCCCTAACCCCTAAAAGCCTAAACCCTAAAACCCTGAACCCCTAAACATCTAAAACGCTAAAACCCGAAACCCTAAACCCCTAAACCCTTAAACCCTAAACCCTAAACCCTAAAACCCTGAACCCTGAAACCCTAAACCCCTACAACCCTAAAACCCTAAAACCCTAAATCCTAAACCCCTAAAACCTTAAAAACCCTAAACCCTAAACCCTAAAACCCTAAACCCTGAAACCCTAAACCCCTAAAACCCTAAACCCTTAAACCCTTAAACCCTAAACCCTAAACCCTAAACCCCTAAACCCTATAACCCTAAACCCTAAAACCCTAAACCCCTTAAACCCTAAAAACCCAAGCAGCGTCCCCCAATCGTTGGGATGCTGCGACCGAGGGCGCGGCGGCAGCACGGGGACCAGGGTCGGAAGCTGGCGCAGCGGTTTAGGGTTTAGGGTTTAGGGGTTAGGGGTTAGGGGTTTAGGGTTTAGCTGTTAGGGGTTTAGGGGTCCTGACCGATTCGATGGGCCTCTAGCTGCCCTCCTCGGGCATCCTCCGGCAGAGTGAGCAGCCTGATGGTCAGACAGCCGACGGGTTTAGGGTTTAGGGTTTAGGGTTTAGAGTTTAGGGCTTAGGGTTTAGGGGTTAGGGGTTTAGGGTTTAGGGATATAGTTTTTCGGGTTTAGGGGACCACAAGGGAGCACTATGAGTCATTGTTCTGACCTCTATATTTAGGCTTTAGGGTTGAGGGTTCTATAGGGTTTAGGGTTGAGGCTTGTACTCTTCGGGGTTTTGGGCCATTATGTGATGTGGGGAGGGGTGTGGGAATTGCAGTCCCCTTGGAGGGCCCTACTACTTCGAGTTTCATGGGCAGTTGTAAGTACCCATTAGCCTCCAAGTAGTAGCCCTGAACCCTGAACCCTGAATCCTAAACCTCTGCCCTAAACCCCTAGCCCTAAACCCTAAAAACCCTTCGGAATCCTGAAATCCTAATGTCCTACGGTTTAGCAGAAATCTCGACCCCAACTGACTACCACATGCGACTCCAGAAACGAAAGCAGTGGCACCTTTCACAGGCCAAGCCATGACAGAAAGTTTGTCCAAGGTAGGGTTCAGGGTGCAGGGTTTAAGGTTTTCGGGTTTTGGGTTTAGGGTTTAGGGTTTGTTTTTGGGGGGGCGGGGGGGGGCGGGGGGGGGGGGTGGGCGGGGTGGGGGGGGGGGGGGGGGGGGGGTGGGGGGGGGGGGGGGGGGGGGGGGTGGGGGGTGGTGGGGGGGGGGGGGGGTGGGGGGGGGGGGGGGGGGGGTGGGGGGGGTGCGGTGGGGGTGGGGGGGGGGGGGGGGGGGGGGGGGGGGGGGGGGGGGGGGTGGGGGGGGTGGGGGGTGGTGGGGGGGGGGGGGGGGGGGGGCGGGTTGGGTTTTTACCCGGAATCCTGCCTAAACCTCTCTCCGCTTCCACAAAACCGAGCCTGCGAAGGCCCACTCCGGAGTTTTTGTCGACTAAACACCTATCAAGCCTTAAGCCCTGAACCCGCAAGCCCATCACACCTTAAAACCCCCACACCCACCCTGAACTCCTAAACCCTAAACCCTAAACCCTGAACCCCCGCAAGCCTGCAAACCTCCCCCCGCCAAGACCGACACCCTGACAAAAGAGCAGGGTTCAGGGTTTGGGGGTTGGGGTTAGGTTTAGGGTTTAGGGCTTAGGGCTGAGGGCTGAGGGCTGAGGGCTGAGGGCTTCGGGCTTCGGGCTTCGGGCTTAGGGCTTAGGGCTTAGGGCTTCGGGCTTAGGGGTTTCGGGTTTCGGGTTTCGGGTTTCGGGCTTCGGGCTGCTCAACCCCTGAACTCAAGACACTGCAAAAAACCGATCCCTGCCGGCCTCATCACTTCCTGGGCCGTTTTCTAGGAGAGGGCTTAGGGGCTTGTGGTTTGGGGTTTAGGGCTTGGGGTTTGGGGTTTGGGGTTTAGGGTTTAGGGTTTAGGGTTTAGGATTTGGGGTTTAGGGTTTAGGGCTTGGGGTTTAGGGTTTGGGCCAGGCTTTGGGGGGCTTTTTGTAGAGCTTCTGAGGCTTTGCGTGACGTTTGGGGTGCGATCCCGGGCTTCGCGTTGAGCGCAGACGAGATGAGGGTGGGCTCTACGTGGGGCTTAGGGTTTAGTATTTCGGGTTTAGGGTTTAGGGTTTAGGGTTTAGGGTTTAGGGTTTAGGGTTTAGGGTTTAGGGTTTAGGGTTTAGGGGCAGCTTAAAACCCTGAACCCTGAACCACGACCGCCGACGGCACAGAGAAAGCTGGGCGGCCCCACATCGCCAACGATCTTCACCTCAGAGTTCTTCTCAAATCTGTGTCTAGGGTTTAGGGTTTAGGGTTTAGGGTTTGGGGTTTAGGGTTTAGGGTTTAGGGTTTAGGGTTTAGGGTTTAGGGTTTAGGGTTTAGGGTTTAGGGTTTAGGGTTTAGGGTTTAGGGTTTAGGGTTTAGGGTTTAGGGTTTAGGGTGCCCTTCATGGCCTTCAGGTTCCGGGGCTTGGGGCCCCAGGTTCTGGGTTTAGGGTTTTGGGTTTTGGGTTTGGCGTTTTAGTATGTTAGGCCCTCAGGATCCATGTTAGGGGTTTAGGGTTTAGGGTTTAGGGTTTAGGGTTCGGGGTGTGGGGTCAGTAACTTGTAGATCGGAGAACAGTGAATAGAATGAGAACGCCTCGACCTCCCTCGACCCACCCTGCCACGCGCATTCAATAAGTTACTGCAACTACTACTGCTTCTTCTGCCGTTCATTCCCGAAACCGCAAACTGCGCTTAGAATAAGGCCTTCTTGTTGGGAATGAGGCTTGGTTAAGGCCATCTTTTGGGAAGATGATGGGTCCTTACTGCACGACGCCTGAGACAACGTTTCTTCTTTGCTTGTCTGTTTGATCTACACAGTGAGAAACACACCGGCCAAGGAAGCTCAATGAAGGGAATTTGGCGTTGGTAGGTTCGCTCGTTTGGTGCTGTAATGAGTTTGCAAGATTCAGACCTGAAGATGCAAGACATACATTTCTTGTCTCGTAACCTGGCCTGTCGATTCGCTTAATATCAAAAGCTATGTGCCCCCTCATTCTGCTGCGTTCACTGCACCCAAAACACCGGATCATGATAACAAACTCGTGCAAGTCAATGATCCTTTGGAATTTACTGAACCTTGGGGCTCTATATAAAAAACTATAAAAAGCACCATTCGACTAAGCTATGTGCGCTCACTTCCTGCGCTTCTTCATACTGAATTGAGCCACATGAAATGCCCAATCACAATCAAATTAAAGAATATTGTTTCTGGGAACCTTTCCTTTCAATCTTATCTATCTATCAGGAACCTCTTTCCTTTCAATCTTTTCTATCAGGAGCCAGCATAACTGCACAGATCTCTAGCTTATCCCCTTACAATCACCAAAAAATAAAACAAAACCAGAAAAATAGACCCTCAAACCCTGAACCCCAAAACCCTGGACCTTAAACCCCAAAACCCTGCAATCTAGGGTCGGAATAATTACTAATAGCATTCCCTTAAGGTCCCTATATAAGCATACTATGATCACCCCCCCCCCTTTTCCAATTAATAATATTCAGGCCCCCACATCACAAACCTGAACCTCGAGCCCCTAAACCCAAAACCCCAAACCCTGAACCCTAAACCTTAAACCCCAAACCCTAAACCCTAAACCCCAAACCCTAAACCCTAAACCCTAAACCCCAAACCCCAAACCCCAAACCCTAAACCCTGAACCCTTGGGGCTCTGGCGATCTCGGGCTCGGCGAAGGTGTGGCGCCGGCAGAGCAGCAGCCAGGCATTTGTGGCACTGACCAGCCTCGGCTTGAGGGTTTAGGGTTTAGGGTCTAGGGTTTGGGGTTTAGGGTTTAGGGTTCAGGGTTTGGGGTTTGGGGTTTGGGGTTTGGGATTTAGGGTTTAGGGTTTGGGGTTTGGGGTTTAGGGGTTACGGTGCCTCTACAACCGCCCAGGCGCCTCCAACGGAGTACAAACGGTATATATACATATACATATATATATACAAATACACATATACATATACATATATATATACACACATATATAGACACACACACACATATGTACAGCGGCGGGCGGGTTTAGGGTTTAGGGCTTGTATTGGCAGGGCTTTGGGGCAGGAGGCTCTGGCTTGCTGGGACCCCGCACCCGCCAAGCTCCAGCGAGAAGTTGACGCAAACCTGGACGAAGGCAGAGAGTCGAAAAACCCTTAATTCAGGGAATAAGGTTTAGGGTTTAGGGCTTAGGGCTTAGGGCTTAGGGTTTAGGGTTTAGGGTTAAGGGTTAAGGGTTAAGGGTTAAGGGTTTAGGGTTTAGGGTTTAGGGTTTAGGGTTTAGGGTTTAGATACTCCTTAATTAAGGGGTGTTGGGCTCTTTGGGTCTGGCCATGAGCAGAAGCTTGGACGACAGAAGCAATGCTCTTGGCGCCTCATGCTTACACTTCTTCCCGAGAGGCCCAAGATCCTTTACTTGGAGGTTCATGGGACTTACTAACCACTGATAACTGTACTTATAACCCTACTCATAAGTGGGATAACCCCTTATAAGGCCCTTTAGGGGTATTATAAGTAGGGTTATAAGTACAGTTATAATTTTGTTTAGTACGTACCATGAAATATACCTTAAACACTATACAGGGGGTTCGAAGCGTGATTTAAGATATGTTTTACCCATGTGTCCCCTCGTGAGTGAATATACCTTAAGCCATAGGGGGGCTCGAAGTGTGATCTACGATCTCTTTCTTTATTACACCATGAGGGCCCCGAAACCTGGCCCTGGACCCTGATCCCGAAGCCCCAAACCTATTCCTTCACTAAGGTGGGGTGAAGAGCGCTTTTTGAGAGTTCTTCATATTCGTTGGCTGCAGCCTCCCCACAACCTCCCTAACCCCAAAGAACCCCATACCAAATGTTCCCAAGGACCCTCAGTATGACTTAAGGTACACCCCTTTAAGGGGAATTATGGGCTCTCTGGGCAAACCTTACCTGGAGGCTCATGGGTACTTACTTCTGACCCTACTTATAACTACCCATGAACCTCCAAGCAGTAGCCCTAAACCCTAAACCCTAAACCCTAAACCCTAGACCCTAAACCCTAAACCCTAAACCCTAAACCCCCAAGCCATGGTGGACCGGACCCGCCTCCGAGATTCTCGTGATCGCTTCAGCCGACAGCTTCCCTTCATCACACATGTCCTGGATTTGGGGTTTAGGGTTTAGGGTTTAGGGTTTGGGGTTTGGGGTTTTCGGCCCTGGCTAACGCGCTTCAGCTACAGCACTCAGAGAGCCGAATATTCCTTAATCCAACCCATGTGGTTTAGGGACCTAGCTTTAGGGTTTAGGGTCTAGGCCTATAGGGTTCCTTGAATCATACTAAAGATTTCTGGGGAGCTTCAGGCGCATTCCCTACGCGTTGTGTTGGCAACTGTTGGGCTCTCCGGGTACAGGCACACCCGTTGCCTGTGATCGCTGGTCCACGTAGGGGCCGAACATCAGGCCTCCCAAGTCAGCATCCAGGCAGCGAGGGCAGCAGTGGAGTAGGCTTTAGGGTTTAGGGTTTAGGGTTTGGGGTTTAGGGTTTAGGGTTTAGGGTTTAGGGTTTAGGGTTTAGGGTATGCTGCACCAGCTGAAAAAGATGATAAGACGTTGGGGTGTTCCCAAATAAGACGTTCAAGTCTCAAACGCAGAGGTTCCGACAGAAGGCATTGACGATTGGATCAACCTCAGCGAAACACCGCTCAACTAAACCACTCTGTGCTATAATAGATACATATATACATATATATATATATATAATAAGGGAAAGGGCCACGATTCCAAAGAACCGACTGACGGTATGGCAGCTGCAACAACCCCGCCCCCACAATAACCATGAAGGCAGGTTCCTTTGCTTTAAAGGAACTCTAGAACAACCCTTATCTTGGTAGCCCAGCAACCATCTTATAATAAGGGTGCCCTTTTCTGGGTTGGTTGCTTCATAAGGGAACCCAGAACCCAAAAAAAGGGCACCACCGGGCTACCAAGTTATGATTTAGGGTTTGAGGTTCAGGCTTCAGGGTTCAAACGATTATCAAGTCCTGACTTTCAGAGTCGGGGAAGGCAAAAAGTCACAGATAAAGATCGGCGTGGCCTCCTGATATGGGTTTAGGGTTTAGGGTTTGGGGTTTGGGGTTTGGGGTTTCGGGTTTGGGGTTTGGGGTTTAGGGTTTGGGGTTTGGGGTTTGCGGTTTGGGGTTTGCGGTTTGGGGTTTGGGGCTTGGGGTTTGGGGTTTGGGGTTTGGGGTTTGGGGTTTGGGGCCCGTTTTAGGTCTGGAGGCCGTGTTTATACCTAGTGTATGTCCCATGTTTTGTCTTTACAGGGGTCCGATATGCCCCCATAAAAGCCAGGGGCCTTAGCCGCAGATTTGGGGATCAGCAAGCCTGCTTACAGTATGCCAAGCTGCTCCGTCCGACCTTCTCGTTGAGATCCACTTAACAAGCACACGCCCTAAATTCCAACCAGCCCCGCCCCCCCCCCCCCCTCAAAAATAAATAAATAAATAAACAATGAAAACGTAACAATGATAATGGAAAAAACACATTCAAATACAGCCATTAATTCAAAATAATCTCAACCCGAAACCCTAATCCCTAAGGGCGGTTTGACAAAATACCTCGGGGGCCCACAACGTCACAAAGTCAGAGATTCTGGTTGTAGGGGAGCTTTGGGGTTTGCCCGAAACCCTGAACCCTCAACCCGAAGCCCGAAAACCTAAACCCTAAACCCTAAACCCTAAACCCTTAGCTTCCCATGGTAGGGCTTTTGGCTTTCAGGGGCTTCGCCGGCACTGGGCCCGGGACGTCGATTCCCGTCCAGGCATAGGGCATGCCACATCTGCGGCCTCCGACGTGAAGTTTAGGGTTTAGGGTTTAGGGTTTAAGGTTTATGGTTTAGGGCTCAGGGTTTAGGGTTTAGGGTTCAGGGTTTAGGGTTTAGGGTTTAGGGTTTAGGGTTTAGGGTTTAGGGTTTAGGGTTTAGGGTTTAGGGTTTAGGGTTTAGGGTTTAGGGTTTAGGGTTAGGGCTTAGGGTTCAGGGTTCAGGGCTCAGAGTTTAAGGTTTAGGGTTTAGGGTTTAGGGTGGAAAATTCCGAGGGAAGCTTCGTGGAGTTTTCAAGGAGGGCTTCTCTTTTACCTTCTGAATGATTTCAAGCTACAGGGGCTTGAGGGTTGGGGGTTTAAGGGTTTAGGGTTTAGGGGAAACCTTAAAAAGTAACCGATGAGAACTAAGGAATATACCCTTAATTCATGGCAAGGAGGCCCCTACATCGATTGAGGTCTACTTGGAGGTTCATGGTACTTACTAACCACTTATAACTGTACTTATAACCCTACTTATAATACCCCCTAAAGGGCCTTATAGGGGTTATCCCAGTTATAAGTAGGGTTATAAGTACAGTTATAAGTGGCTGGTAAGTCCCATGAATCAAGTATTCAGTCTATTCCCTTCTTAAGATGCATCGTCTCAGGGTAGGCACATGGTCCCTTAGCATGGGCCCTTACTTGGGAAACCCTTATATACCCCTTATATACCTCATAAAACGCAAGGGCCCATACTTCAGAAACCTTCTTAGAACTCTTGGAAGAAGGTAAGGGACCATACTCAGGGACGCTGTCAATAGCCTTAGACATTGGGCACCTCAAACCCCGAAAACCCTAAGCTCCAAACACCAAACCCTAAACCCTAAACCCCAAACTTTTAAACTCTAAACCCTAAACCCTAAACCCTAAACTTTAAACTCTAAACCCTAAACCCTAAAGCCCCGAGGCTGCAGCAGTCCCCGCGAGCGCTCGCTTCATCGTCCGGGAAAATCTGCCGGCCTCAGCGGGTTTAGGGTTTAGGGTTTAGGGTTTAGGATTTAGGGTTTAGGGTTTAGGATTTAGGGTTTAGGGTTTAGGGTTTAGGGTTGCAGGTCCCTGGTTTTGTGGGGGGTGCAAGGGAAGAGGGGGGATTTCATATGCTACGATATAGGGTGTTCCACACTGGGACCATAAATAAGAGAACCGGTGCTGCTGCGTGCGCTATTTCTATGGGGAGGGGTTGGCCTAAATCCTAAAGCGTCCAAGTAGAAGCCAAGGAACTGGTCACAAAACGAAGGAGTACGTCCTACATGTGGCGCAAGCATCCCTTACCCAGAACCCTGAAGCCCTAAACCCAAAACCCTTATATAGGAACCCTAAACCCTAAACCCTTATATAGGAACCCAAAACCGCCTAAACCCTAAACCCTAAACCCTAAGGGAATATGACGGGATATTGGGCTCCTGGGCGGTCACTCCGGGGTTCCGGACCGAGGCAGAGCGTGTGTATCGCGTGCCCGCACTGTGGCACAAAGACCTTCGGCACCTCCAGGGCACAGGAAGCTGCTCTTGAGGGTTGAGGGGTTTAGGGTTTGGGGTTTAGGGGTTAGGGTTTAGGGTTTAGGGTTCAGGGTTTAGGGTTTAGGGTTTAGGGTTTAGGGTTTAGGGTTTAGGGTTTAGGGTTTAGGGTTTAGGGTTCCGGCCTGCGGAGACTTCCAAATATGGGGGCTCCTTTCGGAAAAAGGGGGGGAGGGGGGGGGGGGGGGGGTTGGGGGGTGGGCACTCTTATCCAGGAACATCTGGTGGGTTCTCTAAATGCTGCTCCCTTCTTTGGGTACCCTGAATATTTTAAGGGATAGTAGCCCCAAAGAGAACCAGATTTCGCACGGCCTAAACCCTAAACCCTAAACCCTGAACCCTAAACCCTAAACCCCAAACCCTAAACCCTAAACCCCAAACCCTAAACCCTAAACCCTAAACCAGGGCTGGGGCTTCTCAGCCCGGGACCGTCACAGGCACCACCAGGGACTCCCCGTTGAAGAGTCCCGCCGAGGTGCCTTGCTCGGAAGTTCATCAGGGTAGCTAGGGTTTAGGGTTTAGGGTTTAGGGTTTAGGATTTAGGGTTTAGGGTTTAGGGTTTAGGGTTTAGGGTTTTGGGTTTTGGATTTTGGATTTAGGGTTTAGGGTTCAGGGTTTAGGGTTAGGGTAAGCAGTCTGGTAACTTTACTTAAAACCCTATTTAGGCACTTATACGCCTTTTGTTCAGGGAGATTCAGGGCCCTTATGACCCTACTTAGAACCCATGAACCTCCAAGTAGTCAGATGTGGGATCGACTTAGATGCACTTTTGGGGTTCAGGGTTCCGGGTTTTGAGGGTCTGCAATGCAACTTACGGTTTCTTTGCTTTGGGAGAGGGGGTTAGGGTTTAGGGTTTAGGGTGTAGGGTGTAGGGTTTAGGGTGTAGGGTGTAGGGTTTAGGGTTTAGGGGGAAGGGTCTAGGAGGCCCGTGCTTTGGGTCAACCCCCACATTGCAACCCTCTTTCAAACTAGCAGCTGGCCTGCTTGGCCATATGCTACGAACATATTCGATACTATTTTATGTTTCCTTTACTATCGACTACACTATATGGGTAGTTCTCTAAATTAGAGTCCCGTTTTGGGTCCCCTACAGTACATAATACAGCACCCTTATACAAAAGGACCTCCAAAAGGGACCCTAATTCAGAGAACTACCCATATTAAACTAAGATCATCCTAAGAAAAGGGGCCGAAAAGAGGTTTGCCTTGCGAGCCACAACAACGGGCAAGAGGACTCGGATCGCCGGAAACTCTTCTTCTTTGCTTTTTGTTTTTTTTTGTTTTTTTTTTGGGGGGGGGCACGGTTTGTTAGAGTTTACCCTACAACCTCCCTCCCCGACACCCCCCCCAAGCTGCCATGGCCAGGCCATGTTGGCCTTGCGCGCTTTTTGCCGCAGGGCCGCGGCTGCGGAAAAGCGATACGGCTCCCCCCTAGGGAAAGCCTCAGCCCTTCAGGAAAGGCAGCGTCTGTCTCGCCACCTTGTCCAACCTTAAGGCAGGGAATCCTAAACCCTAAAGCCCCATGAACACAACCCTATAACCTCATGGACAGAAGGCTCTGCAGAGGCCTACATGGGCTTTTGATGCAGGGGGGATGAGGTGAAGGCAGGCACTTAACCCTAAACCCTAAACCGAAACCCTTAAACCCGGTGCATCTGGTCAGCTGCAGGTCGTTGGAGTGGTAGGACAGGATGTCGACCAGCACCGGCGCTGCCCCGGCGTTTCGCAGCTGGGACATCTCCACGGGGCCGTTCCTGAGGTCTTTCATTGGGGCTTGGGATTTATTGGTGGGTTTAGGGTTTAGGATTTAGGGTTTAGGGTTTAGGGTTTAGGGTTTAGGGTTTAGGGGACATACAAGCAGCAAGCTGGTGCTCCACCGTGAGACAAGCTTCTGGCACTTGTTGACCTGAGCCAGGAGAGCAGTTCAGCAGACCGATACAAGTCGCCCAGGGTTAGTGCAGGTAAAAGTTCTCACGTTGATGTAGTGCATCGACTTCTAGTATTCCAAAATTGATACCTACATGGGGGTTGATCTATAAAGGGCCTTCTAAGAAAATATTTAGGGCTCCCATGGGTTCATAACCCTTTGCGCGTTCACCAACAACACCCTGCCCCCATGGGCAGGGCCGATTGGGCCATGAGGAACCAAGGAGAGGTAAGATGGTCTGAGAGAACCCTAAATAATCCAAATAAACCCTAAACCTCAAACCCCAAACCCCAAAAGATGCACCGGCTTTAGGGCTTAGGGTTTGGGGCCTAAGCCCTCAACCCTAAACCCTAAACCCTCAACCCTAAACCCTAAACCCTCAACCCTAAACCCTAAACCCTTTAGGGCGCCCCCTCTTCGCTTTAGTGGACATACGGCAGCCGAGAGGCAATGGCTGCGAAGCTGACCGCCGCTGTGCGGCAAACCTCCGCATTCCTGCGTTTCGGGGGGGGGGGGGGGGGGGCGCCCGAAAACTCGAAGGGTTTAGGGTTTAGGGTTTAGGGTTTAGGGTTTAGGGTTTAGGGTTTAGGGTTTAGGGTTTAGGGTTTAGGGTTTAGGGTTTAGCTTTAGGGTTTAGGGTTTAGGGTTTAGGGCCATCCTCAAAAACCCGGCAGGAAAGAGATTTAGGGCAGAGGATCTAGGGTTTAGGGTTTGGGTTTTGGGCGTGGGATCAACGACATGGTGTGTGCTTTTGAGGCGTCCGTGAAAGGGATGCGAGCCTGATATGCCGCTTCATCACCTCCGCGATCTTCTTCGCCCCTCCAGCCTTTGGGGCGCCGAGCAAGAGCACAAAGCCACGGGCATGGGTTCTTACTTGGAGGTTCAAGGCTACTTAGAGCCCCACTTTGTGACTACCCAGATGCACCTCCAAGTCTGCATATGGCAGGGTTCCGAAATTAGGCTCGGCTTGCCCCAAATATGAGACGGACCCCGAAGAATTGCCCTCAACCCTAAACCCTAAACTATATAAGGCGAATAAGGAGGGACCCTACAAGGGACCCTTCACTTATACAGTCTCAAAATACCTCCTAACCCAGACATGACCCCCAAGGTCCGTTCTAAGGGTCCCTCCCTTCGTCCCGCCCTAAGTTTCGGAAACCCCCACATGGGCCTACTCCTCCGAGAACTACGTACTCCATGAAGTCCATGCCCCCCCAAGCGCATGAAACCGAAAGGCCCTAAACCCTAAAGCCTGAAGCCTTAGGGTTTAGGGTTTAGGGTTTAGGGTTTAGGGTTTAGGGATTTTAGGGTTTAGGGTTTAGGGTTTAGGGTTTAGGTTTTAGGGTTTAGGGTTTAGGGACGATGCCCTACACCCAAACCCTACTTGGATGCCGTTTTGGCTTAGTAAATAGGGTTAGTTAGGTGGGTTATGGGAAGTCTCACGAGATTTCCCCAAAATCACCCCAAAACAAAACTAAGAACCCTTCCACACCCACGCCCACCCCACCCCGCAATTATAGTAACAACACTATCATATTAAGACCAATAATCGCAAAGACTAGTAAGAAAGAATTGATTATGACAATAAATATGCTAATAATAATAATAATACGAACACTACAAAGAAGAAGGAGAAGAATAAGGAGAAGAAGAAGAAGGACATGAATAACAATACAAAAAAACACTGGTAACAACAACAATAACACTAAGAAGAACCCAGGGACTCCAGTACCCCATTATGGTTTTCAACTTTATTTTTACATGTAGATAATAATAATTATTATTATTATAACAATGGTAACAATAAAAAATATTAGAAAATGATGAAACGCCCAGCTGCGTCGAGCACCGGCGCCGGGCTTTGCAGCGCCAGGGCGCGCAGGGCGCTGCAGCCCTGGCGCTGCACCTGGTTCTTAAGGGGGGGGGTCTCAGGGTCTTAGGGGGGGGTTTTAGGGGGGTCTTAGGGGGTTCTTAGGGGGTTCTTAGGGGCTTAGGGATTTAGGCGTTTAGGGGTTTAGAATGGTTTAGAGGCTTTCTAGGGTCTGCAGGGTTTAGGGTTTAGGGTTTGTAGGGGTAGGACCTGAGCCGGTTTGGGTTTGGGACGGTCTGAGCCTTCAGGGCTTCAGGGCTTCCGGGGGCTGTTAGGCTACGCTTTGGAGCTTCAAGGGCTGAGGGCACAGGCGCATGCAGTTGAGGGCTTTGGGGCTTGAGGGATCCGAGGGTTTCGGTGGCTTCAAAAATTTGACAAGCACCGTGCGCCTAAACCCCTAAAACCTTTAATTCCTAAACCCTAACCCCCAAATCCCGAAACACTCAACGCCCACAACTCGAAGCCCCTAAACTCTAACCGGGAGCTCCTGCAGCTAGGGGATAGGATTAGGGGGACCCTTGGGGATATAGACCCTCTGAATAAGGTCCCCGTTTAAGAAAGCCAGAAGAGGGTTCAGAAGGGGTACCCTAAACCCTAAACCCTAAACCCTCAACCCTAGACCCTAAACCCTAAACCCTTATCCTACTTAGGCTGCGGATCCCCTCCTGCGGATCCTGCTCAAAGCGCGCCATCGCAGCGAAGATGATCTCAGCGGCGCGAGGCTCGCAGATGCGAAGGTCACCGAACGAGCTCAGGGGTTTAGGGTTTGGGGTTTAGGGTTTAGGGTTTAGGGTTTGGGGTTTGGGGTTTAGGGTTTAGGGTTTAGGGTTTAGGGTTTCAGGTTTAGGGTTTAGGGTTAGGGTTTCAGGTTTAGGGCTTCTAAAATGTTTAGGGCTAGTTGTCTACGCTGCCCTAACCCAAAACCCCAACCCCTTGCTTAAGGTGATCTACTTGGGGGCTTACGAAATAAGGGACCCCCAAATAGAGTCTCCCACATAAAAGGATTCCCCTTTTATCAGGGTCCCAGAAAAAGGTACCTTAATTTCGTGCCTGCCCAGCCACCGGAAGCAGCGTGGCCGGCGCCAGCCCACCAGCGGGCGCCGCAGTTCCATAGCCGCCGGCGGTACCGGAGGCCAGGGCACCGAGACTCAGTGGAGGGTTGAAGGGGTTTAGGGTTTGGGGTTTCAGGTTGGTTCAGGGTTTGGGGTTTCGGCTTTGGGGTTTTGAGGAGGAGTAGTAATAGTAGTAGCAGTAGCAGTAGCAGTAGCAGTAGCAGTATGAGGTAAGGATCCCTTACTCATTAGAAATTGATGACAAGCTCCCCGATGACATGCCATACCCGCAGCACATTGCTGAGCAAATTGCGGCTGAGATGATCGCCTGTGGACAGGTACGCATGAGTGCATGGGAGCTACTCTGTGATAGTCTGCCTCGAAGCGATCTGGGCAGTGAGGCGCATGCTGACCTACCTGGCAGTATGTGCTTTTTGAGTGGTGCCTACTCACAGGGCCCGCTGCATGGACTCCGGCGCAATACCACGAAGTTTCCATGGGTAACCCTAATGGTGTGTAAGTACATTCGCTCCTGCACCCAGGTGCCCTTCACTAGCTTCGTTCTACAGCGTAATACGTTCATGCAAGCACACAGAGACATGAACAACGCCGTGCAAAGTGTCAATGCTGTACTACCCTGCTCGGCCTTTACAGGCGGAGGGGTATGGGTACATGACCCTAACGGCAACTATGCGTCTATGGATGGTACCATGCGGGGCACTGTGTTGAATCTCACACTGCCGGGAGTCACTTTTGACCCTCAACAATGGCACGAAACGCGCCCCTGGACAGGAGATCGCATCACGATTGCCATCTTCACGGTCAGGGCTGTGGACGACCTCACCCCTGCACATGTCGCCACGCTCCGGAGACTGGAGTTTGCACTACCTGCACCACCTGCACCAACTGCACCAACTGCACCACCTGCAACGAACCTTGACAGTGAGTGAGAGGCTAGTGTGCCATCTTTGGCCACTCTAGACCGTCAGTGTGCCCGATCAGGCCACTTGTACGTAGACCATGCCGTCTAGTGTACAGCACCTCAATGTCTTGCACATACTAAACGACGATGATCTAACTGCTGGCTAAGACGCTGCATCAGAAGTCATTTGTCCAATGCCCCGGCAATTCATGCTGCGGCAGTTATTGTCAGTGCCACTGTGCACCAATCTCTTGACAGGTTGAGTAGGACGCAAGTTTGCAGCTATTCGTAGCGGGACTTGCCCATTGTGGTTCTAGTGCTCATGAAGCACCGGTGCAAAGCACTGCCATGTACCTGACGCCAAGCTGAGCGACCGGCTGCGATTGGAATGAAATGAATAGCAGTAGCAGTAGCAGTAGCAGTAAGCACTCCGGCTCAGCTGTGTCCCAGCGGGACTTATAGTTGTGGAGATGTAGCATCTATGCCATGGAGCGAACCTTGCGGTGGAGTCCGGCTCCGAAACGTGATGATCACAGTCCTATAGTGCAGCGAACCGCGCTAGCGCTACTGTTGACGCTCGCCAGCTGGGTGCCTTTTGGCCCCAACAAAGGCCGCATGGGTCGACTGAAAGCCTTTGCCCCTGGCTTGCCAACGCATCAGTCTGAAGCTAGCCCCGTTGCAAGTGCGTGTTTACCAGCAGCTAGGAGTTGGCGCAACTTTTCCTGCAGTTGGTGCAAGCAAGAGGTCGATGCCGCCTGCATCCCTCCTGGGCGCGCGCCGTCAGGCCGCCCCATTGAGAGCACGCTCGTCAGCTGGGTGCCTCTTGGCCCCAGCAAGGGCGCATGGGTCGACTGTGTGCCTTTGGCCCTGGCCTGCCAACGCGGCAGTCTGGCACCGTTGCAAGTGCGTGGCTACCAGCGATCAGGAGTTGGCGCAACTTTTCCTGCAGCTGGCGCAAGCATGACGTGGCTGCCACCCGCATTCCTCCTGGGCGCGCGCCGTCAGGCCGCCCCATTGAGCGCATAGCGCCACACCTCCTTATAGATAGCCGGCCCGGTCCCAAGTCCGGGGTGGGACGCCGACTGACGACTCTACTTATATTGCTACATTGTCAGGAGTCCCACAGTGTGAGGGTTCCAGCTCTTTCCGTTGGAGCTGGGCAAGGCAACTCCCTTGCCTATCAGCGACGACTTCAAGTGCCGAAGCTAAACGGAGTTCAGGTCACAGATGGGAAGCAGGGACCTACTCACAAGTGGAACCGATGTGTCAAGAGATCCTTTATGCCAGCTTGCAATAGAGCTACTCGACATTGCCAAGCGCAGCCCTTGTGCCTGTGTACCTCTAGTTCAGATAATCGAGGAGTGTGTAGCTGCAGATCATCGCTGCCTTGTCCCGAATGCTGACCGACTGCCGGCGGCGGCAACCTACCCTATCCTCGGATGGGATGGCCCACGCTGGGCCCCGGCCCCACGTATGCTTCGAGATGTCTGGGTTTTGACGTTACGTCCTTCCGGGTCACAGTTAGTAAGTGCGAGAAAGCTGTGTTCTGGCGATGCTCTGCGGCCAGACCTTTCTTGGGTACTGAACTACACGGTCCCCAGTGTGCCCTCCAAGGGCCACTTGCAGTTCACAGGACTACAGGGCGCTGAACGTGGTCCTCAGTGCGCCCTCTTGGGGCCACTTGCAGTTTCATAGGACTACAGGGTGCTGCGCGTGGTCCTCAGTGTGCCCTCCTGGGGCCACTGCAGTTCTCAGGAATGCACTTTGTACAGAGACACACCATGATGAATGCAAGATGCCATAACAGATGGCTGTAGCGATGTCGATAGCTCTACGACCTGTTTTCATGTTTTACGTTTTCGCTTTCTACTTATCTGATTTTGCACTCTTTTGATCGAGTGAAGGTGCACTGGTGCACCATTCTCTTGACAAGTTGAGTAGGCCGCAAGTTTGCAGCCATTCGTAGCGGGACTTGCCCATGTGGTTCTAGTGCTCTTGAAGCACCGGCGCAATGCGCTGCCACGTACCTGACGCTAAGCTGAGAGACCGGCTGCGATTGGAATGAATAGCAGTAGCAGTAGCAGTAGCAGTAGCAGTAGCAGTAGCAGTAGCAGTAGCAGTAGCAGAGGCAGTAGCAGTAGCAGTAGCAGTAGCAGTAGCAGTAGCAGTAGCAGTAGTAGTAGTAGTAGTAGTAGTAGTAGTAGTAGTAGTAGTAGTAGTAGTAGTAGTAGTAGTAGTAGTAGTAGTAGAAGTAGTAGTAGTAGTAGTAGTAGTCGTCGTCGTAGTAGTAATCGCAGTGGTAGTAGCAGTAGTACTAGTAGTAGTAGCAGGAGTAGCAGTAGCAGTAGCAGTAGCAGTAGTAGTAGTAGTAGTAGTAGCAGCAGCAGCAGTAGTAGCAGTAGCAGTAGCAGTAGCAGTATCATTCGCATTTAAATCCCTAAACCGCTGGTCCTAAACCCTGCGCCGGCTTTCTTGAAACAGAGGTGGAGTTCTTGCGCTGCTCTTGCCGGGCTCGATGCGAAGGAGCTCTTAGCTTTGATACAGAGCCTTATTCAGGGCACAGTACCCAAGAGGGAACCCCTGAACCCTAAACCCGATACCCTAAACGAAGCCATGCTCTTTGGGCTCTTCGTCGCTGCCTAGTCACCGTGTCAGTCCCGCCTCCTGCACACTGGCGGAGTCTGCCTGGGCCTGCTCAGCAAGGTCGCAGCGTGATCAGCAATGAATTCTCATCAAAGACAGAACCTGTACTGCATTCATCCTCATACCCATCTGCAACTGCTTGACGCATCTGAACTTGGCTAAAAGGTGGCTCTTTACTTTTCGGTTCATGGTGTTCTTAGCAAGGCACTTTTCCCTTTGCACCTCCTTTCTCTCCCCCTAAACCCAATATCCAAAACCCGAAGCATATCCTAAACCTATCCTAAACCTTAAACCCTAAACCCTAAGCTAAACCTTCTCGGGCAACGGGCGAGCGCCTTCAACAGCTTCGCGAAGTTGGATATGCCATGTGGACCTTGCCCGAGGTGCCAAAGCTCAGTGCTCAGTTGCTGTCTCGGCAAGTTTCTTTGCTGGCTTCCCAGAATGGTCAGGCGCCTCCACACAAAAACCTCAATCCTCGCCAGACCCCATATACGGGTTTAGGTTTCGGGTTGAGGATTTAGGGTTTAGGGTTTAGGGTTCGCGAAAATATGGTCCCTTTTGGCGTTGATATTATCAGGCGGTCCCTACTCTATTGATACGAGGCTCGACGAAAGCAGCGACCCAACCTGAAGGGCCCTGCTATACCACCCTTTGCTTGAGAACAGCAATCCTTGTATTGCCCTTGTAAGGAAGACCGCTTTCTGTTTTTTGGGGTGGGTCTTAAGCAAATAGTGTGGCTGAAATCAAAGATCAGCCCATGCTCCCCCTCCCCCTCCCCTACCACCGCAGCTCTGAACTCTGAACCCTCAGAAAACAAATACTACTATAAATCCCCGGAAACCAACCCTGAACCGCCGCCTTTTGAAAAAGCAGATCGCAATACCCCGCAGTTAAGGAACAGACCTTAAAACCAATGAGGATCCCGAATGTACTAAGGCACATTCCTTATTCCGGGATACTGGGCTTGGAAACCTGGAAACCCCTAAGTCCTAAGCCCTAAGCCCCAGACCCTAAACCTTGAACACGAAACACCAAACCCCGAAACGCCGAACCCCCAACTCTAAACCCAAAAACCCTAAACCCCAAACCCTAAACCCTAAACCCCAAACCCTAAACCCTAAACCCTAAACCAGGCCGGCTGGCTTGTTTCCGACCAAGCCTTCACCTTCTCCAGGGCAAGCAGAGCCTCGCGCGGTTTCGGGTTTAGGGTTTGGGGCTTAGGGCTTTGGGCTCAGGGTTGCTGAGGGCTTACCCGAAACCCTAAACCCTAAACCCTAAACCCTAAACCCTAAACCCTAAACCCTAAACCCTAAACCCTAAACCCTAAACCCTAAACCCTCATCTAAAACCTAAAACCCCTAAACCCTAAACCCTAGCGGCTTTACCTCAGCTCGGGGGGCCCAATACAGCGGTTTTAGGGGCTTACCCGAAACCCTAAACCCTAAACCCTAAACCCTAAACCCTAAACCCTAAACCCCTATCCCTTAGCTAAGGCATGCACCTTAAACCACACAAGAACACCTTCTTCTGGTTCAAGGCACGTTCTTTACTTGGCTGTTGGGCGCCTCGTCTTCTCCTTAAAATAAGGTGTAGTGGGGGCTCTATGGGAACAAAACACATCTGCAGGCACCTCTGGTACATGGAAGCTCCGGTGGGCAACCCAACTGACCCCATCCCTAACCCTAAACCCTAAACCCATAAACCCCAAACCCCAAACCCCAAACCCCAAACCCTAAAAGCTAAACCCTAAACCCCAACCCCTAACCCACAACCCCCAAACCCAGGTCAGACGAACCGGGACCTCCTCAGAGTCAGCAGCCCGCTGGTACGCCACCTCCTGAACACTTTAGGGGCCGAGCCAAGCAGGGTTTAGGGTTTAGGGTTTCGGGTTTAGGGTTTTAGGATTTGAGGGGCCTGTGGGGTTCTAGCTACTCTACGGTTTCGGGGTTTTCCAGGTTTTCGAGGTTTAAGGACCTCAGGGCCTCCGTTGAGGAAAAGCTTCAGGTGTTTAGGGTTTAGGGTTTAGGCTTTAGGGTTTAGGGATCTCGGAGATGGACATGATCGTCCAGCTTTGTAGGAGAATTACAGGTTAACCTCGAGGATACTCGCAGAGGGATACTACGTACCTCAAGACGGGTTGAGGCCACTTGCATGACTAGCACGAGGAGTTCAGTCGGCCAAGTAGCTTCTTTGGGGTCTAGGGTTTTCGAGTGCTTGGCACTCTGAACTCTTGTCGATGCCTGGAAAACACAAGACCTCTGACCTCCAAGCATGTAGGTTCTAGGGTTTAGAACTTAGGGCCTAGGGTTTAGGGTTTAGGGCTCAGGGCTGAGGGACCCTAAACCCTAAACCCTAAGCTGTCCGACCTCCGCAGCCTCTGCTTTCACCTCAAGCAGCGCGCCGTAGAGCTCGCGGTCGTCGTAGAAGGCCTCCTCTGCACTGAAGGCGGGCTGAGGGCTGAGGATACTTCTTAGGGTAGTTACATGGTCCTTCAGCATGGGCCCTTGCAACGAGTACTCCTCTACACCCCTACCCTATACAAAAATTAAGGGCGCATGCATCTAAACCCTAAACCCTAAACCCTAAACCCTAAACCCTAAACAACGCGCCCCTGAAGCGGGATGCTTCGAGCTTAGGGCTCAAGGCAGGCGGCATGCAGCAGTTTAGGGTTTAGGGTTTAGGGCTTAGGGCCTAGGGCTTAGGGCTTAGGGCTTAGGGTTTAGGGTTTAGGGTTTAGGGTTTAGGGTTGAGGGTTTAGGGTTCAGGGTTTAGGGATTAGCCGAAGACGCTTTGGGTGTAAAAGCCTAGGGGCTCAGCAGTCGGCGCGAGCTGCCTAAACCCTAACCCCCTAAACCCAAAAACCCAAAAAACCCTAAACCCAAAACCCCTGAACTTGGGTAGGTTTAGGGGGGTCCCTATAAAAAGTAGATCTATGTGTCTTTATGAGGATTCTATGGGGGATTGAGGGTGGTAAGAGTTAAACTTATGTTCAAACCTACCCCTGTGAGCCCTAAACGCCGAATCCTGGACCCTGAACCCAGAGACTCCGATACCCCTTAATTAAGGAATACTCCTCAAACCATATAAGGAACCCTCTTACATCTTAAGGCATAGTCCTTCACGAAGGGGTCTTGGAGTCCCAGGGAACCCTTCACCCGAATGCACGTTTTGAAGAGGCTCCTGGCTGACACTTTGACCGTCCGCGAGCTGGGAAGTGTAGAACTCCACCTGGGATCAAAGTAGTATGCTACGGGTTTAGGGCTTAGGGTATAGGTTTAGGGTTTCGGGTTGAGAGGTTTAGAGCTTATATGTGTATATAAGAAGAATAATGATACATGAGCACTATTCATTTTGGTCCTTCTAAACTACGAGTAGCAATATACTAGATAGCAATAACAATAGACGTAAATAAGAAACGGTGATAGAAACAATAGTAGCATCGCAAGCTCCCAAGCAGGCAGTGCAGTTTTGCAACCACTTGTGGACTGTGGACAACTGAAGTCTAGGTTTAGGGTTCCGAGTTTGAGGTTTGGTTTTAGGGCTTAGTCCGCAGGCCTTCAGTCACTCTAACCCTTGTGTCACGGGCAACTAGACGACCACACAAGGAAAAGCTACCCAAGAAAGACTCCAGGGTTTAGGCTTTAGGCTTTAGGGTTTGGGGTTTAGGGTTTTGGGTGTTAAAGAAAGCTTCAGTGATTTTGCGCCCAAGACGCGCCATCGCGGAAATCATCGGGAAGACTCGTTATGGCGCCGGACCTGAACCCGAAGCTTCCTAAAACCCCTAAGCTTCCCAAAAGTCCCTAGGGCTTGGGGTTTAGGGTTCAGGGTTCAGGGTTCAGGGTTCAGGGTTCAGGATTCAGGGTTTAGGGTTTAGGGTTTAGGGTTTAGGGTTCAGGGTTCAGGGCTTATGGAAGTCTAGGGTTCAGGATGTCGGAAATAGAACTCTGACCATCAGCAAGATCCCTACATGACATGGACCATTCCTTATCTGAGCTAGCTTGGCTACTTGGGATGTTCCACCTAAAACTGACAGTCCTTCATAGGGATTATCATAGGGGGTACTATAATCCCTATTCAGGACTGTTAGTATAGGGTGGGAACATCCCAAAACCCTAAACCCTAAACCCTAAACCCTAGGAACTCCAGGTTTCCTAAGTTACCTCTTAGGAGTCCTGGACCTGGCACAGCCCCCACATCCCTGAACCCCCCTGCCACGGCGCTGGAAGCGTTCCAGGAGCTCACGCAGCCGCTCCTCGACGACACACCCTAAACCCTAAAACCCTAAACCCTGAACACACCAAAAAAAAAAAAACAAGGAAGCACCCCCCCCCCCCAAACCCCAACAAAAAAAACTCCCCTACCCCGCCGCGCAAAGCTCCCCCTGCCTCGTGCCAGGCCCTAATCCCTAAACCCTAAACCCCCTCAACCCTCAACCCTAAACCCTAAACCCTAAACCCTAAACCCTAAACCACCGCGCAAAGCTCCCCCGGCCTCGTGCCAGGCGTGGGCTTCCTGGAGCCACAGCTCGGCGCCGTCCGCCTGGCTTTGGAGCACCTCGAGAGCGGTCTTTTTTCGGCTTTGGGAATTTTGGGTTTAGGGCTTAGGGTTTAGGGTTTCGTGCGTGAGGTCGGGTAGTTGCTTGCACTACGCTTTGGCTCCTCACCAGCCAAATGGTCTCGCACTTGTTTTCTGCACTGGCGTTCGCCTTCAGTCTCCGTCTCGTGCACCCGGGCGGTTTCCAGTTACGCTATTGCGCTTACTTCTAGCCTATGGGTGACCTTCACTCTAGGGGTTACTTGAGCCAATGTGGTGAACAGGCCACGGCGTTCTAAGGTGGTTTCCCCGATGTGCGGCGGAGCCGACACAACGGGGTCCCCAAAACGTGCTGTGGTTCGGGGATCATTCACACCCCCCACGGCTAGGATTTGCAAAATGGCAAAATGCTAGACGAATTGCGTTACGAACATACAATGGTCCCAGTTAAAAGCGACTTAAAGTCTGGCCGTTCTCCACTGTTTTGCTTTCTTTGCCCGAATTGATAGATGTGAGACAGACTTTCAGCTACTGAAGCGTTCAATCCCATCCTTTGTCTGTACAGAGACATGCTGCTCACGGTTGTGGAATCATGGGCGCGAAAGGCCCTGAGAAGTCATTTCCGCAAAATGCGGATCCAGCGTATTGCGTCTCCATGATGCAGGAAAGGTACACAGCGGTATCGGTCAACCATCCGAGCTGCAAAGAATCGCACATTTCCCTCCAGCGGGCGCATTGGCACATTGCCCCGCTGCTGCTACGCAGTGGCCGAAAAGAGAAATAGCATCGGTGGATATAATGACGTGCTCCATTGTGTCATCTGTTGCATCCATAGGGAAAAGAGGAATCAAAACTGAAAACGCATAGCGCTGAGCCACAACCAGATTTCAGGAATACCATGGATTCCAGGGATGACATACCGGAGAATCCGAGTACATCAATCACCCTTTCTTCATGAATGTTGCCATGTGAAACGCACCTGCAAGGTTCGACTGGCTCATCCCGTAGGGCTTGGCAAGGTGTGTGGTGACGCGCCGAAGGTAAATCTGCTCGCTGCTGGTTCCAAACTTTCCGTCAATCTTGGGTGTCTGATCACGCGCGGGTAGAACATCTGTTGGATCGTCTTTGTGAACGACGATGGTTGTCCCCAACTGCACGCGATGCCTGGATTGGAACTTGACGAACTTCTCCATGTACCCATCGGGAGTTGGATCCAGGTACCAGCGAACTTCATCGGGTTCTCCTTCTGGTTGGGCAGTTGGCTCAGCTCCCCGAGGATCGGAAGAACTGGCCGCGGTTCCCGGTTGGGATGCTGCGGAGCGGACATCCTCCGGTCCCCGCTGCCTCTTGGCGGATTCACCCCTCGCTTCGACAAAGAATGCCCCCGTTGCCTGTCTTGATGATGGCGTCGATCTGTTGGCGGGATGATCCTCTTCCACGAAAGGAGCAGGCCCTTCCGGAACAGACGGGGATGCAGGTCCTTCGGGATGTTGGCGTTGAACATTCACCCATGGCGGGTGCGAATTCAATGCCGGAGGAAACACCGTGCCGGTTGGATCGGGCTGCAGGTACGGCGGCTGTTCACGTCCTTCGGAGCAACACTCGGCTCGCAGGTTCGTGATCTCGGACATCCAAGACCTGTGGGTCCTGTACATGTCGTGGACCGCCCTCAGGACGTTCTGCTCGGCAGCCAGCTGGTTCCACGAGCTGTGTGAAAAGGAAGCTGGTAACCCGAGACCGGTTGGTGGCGGGGCCATGA
Source organism: Symbiodinium natans (assembly GCA_905221605.1). Taxonomy (NCBI): domain Eukaryota; class Dinophyceae; order Suessiales; family Symbiodiniaceae; genus Symbiodinium; species Symbiodinium natans. The sequence goes on from CAJNDS010001891.1 coordinate 659,672, forward strand.
CGACAGCTGTCGCGTTCAACAGCGACTCCCTCAGCTCAGCTCCGGTCGTCCTCGACCGCTCCGTTGGCCACACCGTCCGACTGTCGTGGAGGTATTCGTGGGCTGTGTGCATGGCGACCGACAACCCTTGGAGGCTGTTGACCGCATGAGCAACCGCCGCGGACACGTTCTCCGGGGGGTCGACCACGATCTCGATCAGATCCCACACGTTCATTTGCGTGTTCCCGGCGACCTGATTGTGGCTCCTCAAGCAGTAACCCACTTGCTTCGCCATTGACCAAATCAGCTCCAACAAATCCCAGAAGTCCTGGGTGAGAAGCATGCATGGTAGCCCTTCACGACGGTTGGGGAGGTTCTCGCGAAAGTAGGAGTTTAGCCGCATCCAGTCGTTGTACCTGGTCACATAGATCCAAGCACTCTTGGTGACAACTGGCCTGCAAATGACATTCGGATCAAGATAGCCATCCATAGTCACCACCGTCAGACACGGATGTTGAGGATCCACACGTCCTTGATCAGCATCCTGAACCAACACGTCGACGAACATGTCAATGTTCTTGAAGAGGTCAATCTCAATGACGTGGTCCAGAAGCTCCTGCAGCACTTGTCGAGTCGAATCGGTGCTGATCGCAGTCTTGACGACCTTGATAAACGTTGTGACATGGCTAAGGACTGTCTTGTAGCTCTCCGCGCTCCTAGCTGGCAGTAGGCTTTCCACCACACCTCGAAACAGCTCCCGAACTCTGACTTCAGGAAATCCGTATGGGCTGGAGGGTGCCGCGACTGCCGCCAAAAGGATAGCTGGCACTCCAAATTCCACCCACGCAGCAATGTTCGCATTCGTGGCGACCATGCCTTGTTCCAGTCGTCCAGGAAGAGGTTGCCCTCTCAATGATCGCAGCGCGTGACATGTCGTGCGCAAAGCAGTCATCCCATTGCCAACAGGGATGTTGATGCCCGATCTCTGGCACGGAAGGGAAAAGAGGTCTTGAGGTCGCGACCATGGAACATGCGGAGGAATGGGCCTCTGCTGTTGTCCATCCATGCTGGTTCTAGGACCGGCGGAGCCGAGTCCCTTCCCCAGACGCAGATCCGAGCCGGCGGAGCCGAACCCCTCACTGCACTTTGGATTAGGGTCGGAGGATCCGAACCCTATTCCTTGTGTAGGACAAACAATTCTGCAGGTACCTTGGAACTCATGTTGCACCTGACTGTTACTGCAACGCAAAATGACATGAACAAGTACACATGAAGCTGCCACATGAACACTCTGAGCAGAGCCCCTGCGGATATTACGAGCTTCATCACGCCATGCGTTGTGCAACAACTTTGCCATGTGTGGTGTGTAGTTCCCTGCCTCCTTGAGCGCCTGACCTCTTGGTGTGCCATGTTCATGTGTGTTATCACACGTGACCCCTTTGAGGTTCAACATGGTTGACACGTTCGTGGCGACACACCATGCTTTGAGTAAAGGAATGCCGTCTTTGTCAACAACACCCATCATGCAACCGTCCATTCGTGCAACACGCAATGAATGCTGCTTTATTAAGGCTTGAACTTCGGGCCAACTCCAATACAAACAGGTTTTAGGCAACAACTCAAAAGCGACTTTGGGGGAAAATACCGCCAGCTTTCGCAAAAGGCGTTTGAGAGCTTTGAGTAAATCCCTAAATTTCTTCCGATGCTCCTTTCCCTTTTCAGTTTCACCCCCCATTTCGTTCACCTTGTTCCAGTTGGACCCCCCAGCGCACGGAAGAGAGGCAAAAACAAGAATCGGACATTTGGGATTGGATTTTCGGAATTGTTCCGCCTCCTTGAGGATGTTGCTTTCACATGCCTTGGTTTGGGCTTGAAGAGCTTCATGCACGTGCATGACGTGAGCTCCCTTTGTAGCACTCGAGGATTTGCCCAGGCTACTGTCCTTAGAGCAACAGAATTCAATGATCATCCTGTCCTTACCCGACGGTAACTTCTCAACAGAACTGCAGGCCTTGGGGTCCCCAACCTTGGCGTCCCGTTCAGAAAGCATTTTCAACAAGAGGCGTGACACTTTACTGGTTCTCTTTCCACACTCATCCCCGTGAGTCTCGACTGCTTCACGCGATGCATGATGATGTTGCATGCCGCACACACCCTTCATGCTTTCAGGGGCTTTGAGTCCATGAATGAGAAACTCAGTAGCTTCGTTGACATACATGATGTTCGGGGCCCCGCTTCCCTGTGGAACGCAGATCCTCCGACCGTGGCAGCAATCAGCAATTGTGATTCTCTCCCACTTCATGCAATCAACTATGTTTTTGTACTGCGCCGACTTTCGAAACTTTGGCTTGTCAGGAACCTCGACGATAGTAGTCGCCCCTTTCTTCCGGGCCTCAAAGACTAAATCAATGACCTCCCCCCAGGGGTAGTCTACGACGCCTCGGTCCTCATAAAAGCGTTCTCTAGGATCGACATCAAGCCATGAAGCTCGATTCAGCGCCCCTGCTCCTATGAACAGAACGTTCCGAAGATCCTTGAACGACCATTTAATGATGTCTTTGCAGTACTGGTAGGCGCCGCGTGCATCCGCTTCCGGTACGCAGATGATGTTGACGTCCGGCGGTGCATACGTTTGCCACCAGTTATCCTCTTCCAAACCTACGAGCACCCACACGCGAGGGCTACTGTTTTCGACATCCGAAGCTTTGACCGTCATGGAAAATCCTATAGCCCCGCTAAGCGAGTCACCCCGTGCCTTAAACATCTCTTTCCCGTGTTTGTCTTGGAAAACGACTTCGTGATTACCAGTCCCAGCACGAGTCACCTCGATGAATTCGGGCACGAATGTAGATTGAGGAAAGTCTGCTTCTTTTGCGGCGCGCGCAACAGCGACGACGGTAGATTCGAGCGCAGGAATTTCGTTGAGATCACCCCCCATGCCTTCAGACCCAGCGCGAAAAACACCCCCATACCCCCCATGGGCGGCGCGGACCACCAAGTCGCACACTTGCCTACAGAGCGCGGGCGAATCGCGAACGCGACAACGCGAACAGACGGGCACCGGGGATGCAGACACGGCAGGCGACGCGGCGCGGTGCACACGCGTCGCCGCCGCCGAGCCCCGTTGGAAGTGATATTGAAATACCGCGCGCTCGACATACCGATCGAATTTCTGAGGTTCCGACGGGATAGGGACCTCATCCTCGACACGATGCCATTGCCCTTCACGCAGAATCCACGTGGACCGCAAATACTTCCCCGGCCGCAAAGCACTGGGGACGCCGCGGAGCATGCGCGGGAACTTAACCACCAAGATCGGATCTGTACTGTCCGTTTCCTGGACACCCTCCTTACTGGACAAACCGGCCCTATACAGCTCCTGGGGCAAGATAGGTGTTTGCGTGTAAGGAAAACAGGGAACCTCGTTCTTAAACGAGTAGTGCTGATGACCTTTCTCATCAGCCGATTGTTGGTGTGTAGCCTTCATCATGTCCATGACCTCAACGCTCGAAATCATCGTGGGAGGCATGATGTTAATTAGCTGACACGCGTGAGCCCAGGAGACGTGGTCTTTAAAGGCCTTCGTATGGATATCGGCCGCCATTTTGGCGGTGACCTCGTAAGCCAGAGACACGTATCCCTCCTGGAACACCTCGTGCATCCACGCAACGCAGATCCCGTGTGAGCGTTCCAAATGGCGCATCGTCGGGTTCTTGCCTGTGCGGACCACGCCGATCATGGTTTGATTGTCATCGTAGAACACGAAGTTAGGATCTTTGCCCCCAATCAAACGCCACAATGTAATGGCCGGAACGCCAATACGCGACATAGCGTAATCCGCCGCCACAATTTCCGCTTCGGGAGTAGAGTGGCTGGCGCAACCCTGTCGCTTACTGACACCTGCCAGCGGGAACCGTGTATGCGGTCCCTGAATATGCATATGAGCCCCCGAAGTAGAACGCAAACTCTCGCCACAACCAGCGTAATCCGCATCCGCATACAACCCTATGGAAGTAGCATCCATGGAATCGCCGACCCATCCGATCATCTTATGACCTTTGGACTGATGGACGTAGCACATCAAATGATGCAGAGCCGCATCCTCCTTCTTGGACCACTTTGTAATGCGTCGCGCAAGGTTGTTTATGCTTCGCAGCAAATCAAACCTGCACATCCTTGCAGCGTAGAGCAACTTCATGAGGATGCTCGCTGCGCGCGGGGCAAGAATACCCCTGTCTGCCTCATCGAGTTCCGTTTCCTGTGGGCCCTTGGGAACCGGTGGTGGAGGTAGAAGCCGTCCGCCCTTATCGACAGGCATTGTGTGTCCGCACCATTGACACCGATGGCTTGCAGCACCTGGATGACAAGGCGCCCTAGCCGGGTGATTTTTGGTTTCTTCAACTGGACTGGGAGATGGTACCTTCTTGAATTTGTCCACAGGAAATCCCGTGGTTTCACAGTACTTTTGCAGTTTCCATGTCATAAGTGACAGTTCGCACCTTGGTGTTGTCGTGAAGTTTGGCTTCTCCCTTTGAGATTCGACATCCCAAATACAAACCAAGCGGAGTTTCCTCCTCAAGACGAAGTTCCTTGCGAAGCATGTTCCACCCCTTCGGGAGGTTCTCCGCCGGACCGGCGAGCTTCAGGTCGTCGACATAGATGACCAATAGGAGCTTCATTCCTGCATGGAAGTAAAGAGACGGCCATTCCTCACCAACTGGTGCAAAACCCATCTTCTGGACTGCGGTGTGACAATGTTGTTCCCACATTGTACCAGCGTCCGGACGCCCATAGAGTGCTTTCACGAGCCTGCAGACTGGTCTGCGAAATTTTCTCCGGTTTACCGAAGGATGCCAAGCCTCGTCTGGAAGTTCAACCCAACACGGAGTCCCCGTCAGCTTAGCCTGAATGTAGGCCTGGATAGCATCCGCCAAACGGAATCAGCTTGCCCGGGAATTCTTTCCCAGACATTCTCTGCCACGCCGACTCACCATCCACATCCTCGGCGTTGAGATTGTGAGTAACGCAATTCAAGGCATAGGGCCAATAGTTCGCAGGTAGTCCCGCATGCAGCAACGATGTGGCTGTAGCAGTGATGACGAACTGGTTGGTCCTTTCCGCCAGAGAGTTGTTCATAGGACGTCCTGGCAATGAGTGATCCAATGGAATTTTGAGCTTGTTCATCGCCGCAATGAACTCATCTGCGCAGTCACTATATGCCAGCCTCACTTTCTTCTTTCCCATGAATCTCTTCATACATCGTACAACTTCTCCTTCTTCTCTGGAGATTGTGGGATATGCTGCAACCACCTTCGTGGCCACGTCGCGGAATACCAGGATTTCACGGAGCTCGTCGTCAAGACCCACCCCCTTATCCGTGGCTTTTCCCATATCCACAAAGTCGAACGTCACCAAGTCACCCCACTCATTAACTTCTCGTTTGAACGCTCCCTTTCGGGTTCTGAAGTGCTTCATCTTTGCTCTCACGCACGCGTCACAATAGGGATTCCGGAATCGATGGGTACAAAGATGAGCCAAGGTGTTCGCTTCGGCCTTCAGGGTGCCGACCTTCGCCCTCCTATCTGGACCAGATTCGTCACCTTCCACGTCGATCTCCTGCGCGTCGTCCTCAGCCTCACCTGGAAGTTCGGCTTGTGGTTCATCTTCACGAGCTTCATCGCCTTCGACCACTTCGCCATCTTCTTCTTCGTCAGCTTCGGAAGCTACGTTTGGGATCTCTTCGCCGATGTCATCTAGACCTGGTACCGCAACATACGTTGAATCGTCGTCGGTCCCATCGTCCACCTTGTCTTTGTACTTCTGTACCAAGCGGAACATTTCCATCGCTTCCACTTCCTCGTGAGCTTTGGCTCCTTTGCTTCCCACTCTGACATAGGGGATGTCTCCTTGCACGAAGAATTGTATCCTCTCGCCAGCATCGTTCACCATAAATGGTGGACGTCCTGCGGGCCATACAAAGGAATAGCCGTGAAGCATGCATCTCTTCCCAACTGACAGCACAGAAGGTGTATTCTCCAATACATGTGCTTTGATGGGCTCCTTGAAGGATTTCGTCAAGAACTCCGCCGTCTGGTTGGTCATAGTGACACCATTCGCCGTTTGGAACGATGTAGACTCGCAATCCATCGCAGTGTCGATGCCGTGTTTGGCGACCTTTTCTAGAGAGATAAGGTCATGTCCGCACCCTGTGTCCATGATGAATTTCAGCTTCCTGCGAATAAATTCTGGTTGGACCATACACATGTTCGGGTTCTGCATCAGCTCCTTACGGCTCTCATCGACGCCCAAGGCTCTTTCCTGGAACTTCCCCTTCTTGTTGTCGAACTTGAACACAATCACCTTCTCGGTTCCTGGAATCCTAACTGGGATGCATCCTCCATCTTTGCCCAGACACATATCTTCCATCAGTCGAGCTCTAGCTCTTGCTTTGTGCTTTTCGTACTCGACCTCCGAGATGTGGTTTTCGTGCTTCAGGTTCGCTTCAGCGAAAAGTCGCGGGGCCGATCCTCTATCTTTGTGTGACCGCCTCGGCTTCGATGATACGAACCTCGTTCCCTGTTCAAAGGAAACCTTGAGGTCTTTGACGTCTCTGTGATAAGGTCCGATCTCATCGTCGGTGGAGCAATCTGACGCCGCGTCGCCATCGATTGACTCATCGTCAGAATCACCGTCACCATCATCCAGGGATCGAAGAACAGGTACTGCAGGCAGACCTCGAATCGCAATCGCGGGTGCGGCAGGTTCAGGCTTCTTCTTCTTCTTGTCCTTCGCCTTCGCCTTTGCCTTTGCCTTCGCATTCGCGTCGGTTTCCCCGGTTGCGGGCGCTGCCTTAGCCGGGTCATGCTTGAAAGGGCAATTCTCTCGGCTGCAGGATCCGTTCTTGCTCCACTGAAAACAAGGTCGTTTCGATGGCTCTAATGACGGGCTCCGCGCTCTCTGATTCTTATCATCTCGTGAAGACGGCCTACCTCTGGCCGTGTCTTTGTGACTCCACTTGCAATTCTTCCCTGCTGCGCATCCTCCTCCGAAGTGAAACTTGCAATGAATCTTCGCCTTCTCCTTGTCAGTCAACGATCGTGATGAGGAAGGAGATCGGGATCGGTCTTTGCCTTTACCTTTCCCCTTCTTCTTGTCTTTGTCATGTGAAATTTCTTTGCTCTTTGGGAGTACAGGCGCAGCATCCGCAGCTTCTTTGTCTTTGCCTCTCTCATTCGCCTTCTTCTTCTTGTCCTTGTCCGGCGCGGATGAGGCAGGGCCTTTGGGATCCGGCCTAGCTGGTGCAGCGAGGAGGTCCTTCCCAGCAACCATCTGGTTCAGACCGTGTTGTGTCTCGTTGAGGTTCTTTTTCTCTCTCCTCCTCTGTACCGCTCGGTCCATGATCCTCAGCAGCATGTCATGTGATCTCTCTGGATCATCATAGCTCTTGATGTCATAGTAAAGCTTGAGCTCCATGTTCATCTCAGAGGATCCTGATATCTTCTGATACAAGATGTCGCGGAGGGCATTCGTGGAAGGTACATCTTCAGGCCGAATCCGAGAGATGATCTCTAACCACGTTGCTTTGAATGCGGCAATCTTGTTGTCCCCAGGGTACTGCAGTTTGGTCAGGTAATCGATCGTGTAAACCATGTCAAGACGATCCCGTGCGCGGAAGCTTTCCATCATCATAGCAATGATCTGTCGTCCCTTCAGAACCTTGTACTCGGTCCCGCGAATGTACGCGTTTTCCAAGAACAGATCGGCTGCTTGATCTCCAGCATTCCGTAACATGAGAGTCATCGCACTTGCCAGCTTCACATCGATGCTTCTGAACTTGACATGTCCCGAATCATTGAGCCCCTCAACATCCGGCATCGGCTTGAAAGATTCTTGCAACCACTTGATCCAGTCGCTTTGATTGGTATCCGCACACGCGGCCAGAACGTTTGTGGTGACTGCTGCCTGCCATGCGTCCAAGTGAGTGACCTTGGGAAACGCAGGAATGTTGATCTTGTCGGCCTCTCTTCGGGATATCTTTGGCCCTTCGGTGTAATCAAGTCCATCTTCGGGTCCAGATCCACCGCCACCTCCTCCACCACCACCGTGGGGAGAAGAATCTGGGCCGCCACCACCATCACCTCCTCCACCTCCCTTCTTGATTGGCTTCCAGGATCCAGGGTCGGTTTTGTCTCCGTCCTCTTCTGGTTCGCCTTCCTCCTCATTTTCTTCCTCTTCACCCTCATTCTCCTGCTCCTGTTCTTCGGCAATTATGCGCCATTGATCTCGTTCGCGACGAAGACGAGCTTCGATGTCTCTCATTCTACTCATTTCTTCCCGAAGTTCATCCATTTGCCTTTGTAAAGCTTCTTGTTGAACAGCTGTCGTAGCGCTTGCGTGAGGATCTTGAGGATGATTGGGAGAATTCGGAGGAATTTCTGAAGCCAGTCCAGGCGTCACCGCGTCCGCATGCCGCGAACGCGATGGTTGTCGTTCACACTGATAGGACGTGGACGCCTTAGGTGGATCAGCAAGTAACTGTGAGGTGTGTGGTCTGGTAGCCAAGCCAGGAGGCAAGTCCAGCAAACCTGCCGTGAACATCCTTCCCGGAACCAGGTTGGGAACTCATGATCTTCCTGGAACGACAACAGGAGGTCCACCAAACAGCGATGTCCTTGTAGAAGTCGGTCGGCTTTCTGTCACTGGAATGGGCGGTCCTCCGAACAACGATGGTCTCGTAGGTAGAGCCGGGGGACCCGAACTCTCCTTTGAGGCATCTCCACCCTGGGTATGAGCCGGCGAAGCCGAACCCACCCCAGGAATGGTGTTCTGGACCCATGTCTTGAACCTCGATTCCGTCGTAGATGACATTGGTACGTCGTGATCAACTTCTTCAGGACTGCTGTAAGCTTGGGTTATTCCTGAACGGGATTGAACGCTTTGTGGACGCGAATTATGCACACCTACCCTAGGCACAGAAGAAACATTATCCCACTCAGACGTTCCGGCTGACGTAGGTCGGTTGTACGTTTGAACCTGTCTCGCAGCATCCAATTCCGACGTCAGTCGTCGATTGACGTCCTCATGAGATTGGCATTCCGCTCGTACCCTTTGCAGCTCCTCATGGATGCTAGGCAACGAAGCATGTTGGCTTTCCCATCGCTGCTCCATTTCGTGCACAGCTTGTCTCAAAGCAGCCGCTCTTTCTTCTTCCTCGTGGTACTGAACGATGACGCCATGAATGTTCACGTTCAAGAGCCTGGTCTGATCGCGCTCATCCTGCAGTGCCACACTCTCATGATGAGCGTAATCTCGCATCTCGCTCTTCTGCTTTTCGGATGCTTCACGTGCAAACTCGGAGGTTCGCAGTTGATCTTCCATCTGAGCCACAATAACTTCGGCTTGTTGTAGATCGGCTCGCCTTCTCAGATTTTCATGTGCTCGAATGTTCAGCTCCTCGGTAAGTCGCTGGTATTCTCGAGCTATCGTGTTTCCTTCACCATGAGTCGCTTCTTCCACGTTGACCATGTACTGCGCCATCTCGCGTTGCTGATGCATCAACTGCTCCTGAGTCATCGTCGCTTGGTGATGATTGTCGGCAGCATGTTGCTCCAATGTCGCAATCGTGGCACCAATGACTTGCTCACGTTCAGCGAGTGTAGCTTCGTGACGTTGATGGATATGAGCTGCCAGTTGCGCGTTTCGATCACGTTCGCGTTCTAGCTGCTCGATCCTGAGTGATGCCCCATAGTCTTCCTGTTGCATCTCCTCGATCTTCAGTCGCAACATGGCAATGACCTCTTCCATCTTCCGCCTTTCGCCTTCTTCCCGGATTCGTTCCGCTAGAGGGTTAGCAGACTCGACCGAGGGACCCGAATCAAGCCCGCTCCTGCCGCCAGCCGGAGGCTCCGAACTGGGGAGGCCGGTACCCAAAAGAGGGCCACCGTACCCTCTTCGCGGTGACGTTTCCGGTCGTCCGGCGTCCGGCGAGGATCGTGGAGAGATCCGTGGAGAAGTACCTCTTCTTCGTCGTGGAGTACTTGGAGTGTTGGATCTCTTTGATGTTCGTTCCGATGATTGTCTGGAAGTGGATCTGAGGCGTGAAACTTGACTCATCTTCGAGTTCCCATCTTCACGCAGTACGCTCAAACCACTTCTAATTCGTGCGGGTGCCTTCGCAACCGCGACCATCTCAACGGCATCATCTGATGATGTAACCGCATCTGTGTCGGCGCAGCCTGTGCTTTCGCCCAATGCAGGTGCAGCAATAGCATCACCATCACCGAAGGTCATGGTTGTGTCGGCACTCGACGACGAGGTTGGCAGTGCCATAGCTCAGCCCGTACAGTAGTCGCAAGAAATCGCAACCGCTATACGGCTGATAACCTGCGTGAGGTCGGGTAGTTGCTTGCACTACGCTTTGGCTCCTCACCAGCCAAATGGTCTCACACTTGTTTTCTGCACTGGCGTTCGCCTTCAGTCTCCGTCTCGTGCACCCGGGCGGTTTCCAGTTACGCTATTGCGCTTACTTCTAGCCTATGGGTGACCTTCACTCTAGGGGTTACTTGAGCCAATGTGGTGAACAGGCCACGGCGTTCTAAGGTGGTTTCCCCGATGTGCGGCGGAGCCGACACAACGGGGTCCCCAAAACGTGCTGTGGTTCGGGGATCATTCACATTTCGGGTTTCGGGTTTAGGGTTTAGGGTTTAGGGTTTAGGGTTTTGTGGCTTTAGGGGCTTCTGGGTTGTAAGGTTCGGATGCCAGCAGCAATGACATGACTCTCGAAAAGCACAGATGACAGGGGAAAAGATTGGGCGTTTTCTGAGGCCCTAAACCCTGAACCCCAAACCCCAAACCCTAAACCCCAAACCCTAAACCTTAAACCCGACACCCTAAACCCAAAACCCCAAGCCCTTAACCACCCCTCAACCCAAAAACCACAAGCCCGAACCCACGGAGTGTCTCCCATGTAGGCGACCCTCCTGGATGAGCACACGAGCCCCAAGGATGGGCGAAAAAGCTTGGAGCTGCGGGAAAAACCTTCTTCCTTGTAAGCGTACTAAAAAGGAATATCATTTTTAGTGGTTGGGGGTGGTTCATAAGCACATACTCGTAAACCCTAGACCCTAAACCCTAAACCCTAAAAACCCTAAAGAACCCTAAAAACCCTAAAAACCCTAAAGAACCCTAAAAACCCTAAACCCTAAACCCCAAGATGAGCCTCCAGCTGCTTCTCCAGCCACCTCACCTCCGGAGGCCCTGTCCTGAGAGCCATGGACTTTTCCACTTTGCTTTGCAAGAAGACTCAGTGGGCCCTTCTATCTCCTCGGAGTCCCTGGCTAGGGCTTAGGGTTTAGGGTTTAGGGTTTAGGGTTTGGGTTTAGGGTTTAGGGTTTAGGGTTTAGGGTTTAGGGTTTAGGGTTTAGGGTTTAGGGTTTAGGGTTTAGGGCTTAGGGTCTCGTTTAACTCTGAGAGGCCCACGACTTTGCAGATGCCTTTGCGGGCGCCTTTGCGGCCGCCTTCTTCTTGGGTGCCATCTCTCAGTGGAGGCCCGCAGGGCGCCTGGTGCATTCTTGCTGAGGGAATTAGGCACCTTATATCTCCCCCCCTTAGAACCCTTCGTCATGGGGATACCTTTCTATGCCCCCTATAATGCTTAAAGGGTATGTAGTAGGGGAAGGGTAGGGTCGTGCTGCGGCTTCTTGCCTCACTCTTCTTTCTCGTGACTTAGGGTACCCTGGTAGAAGGGCTGATCGAAACACTGTGGCCTGTATATACCCTTTTGACTGCCTAAGTTACCGAAGTAGCCCCTAAATAACCCCTAAATAATCTCTAAATAACCTCTAAATAACCCCCAAAGTCCTTTAAAAGCGTCCCCTCCTTTGGTCCCTTGACTGGTAGGAGGGCTGGTCTAAACACTATAGCCTTTGCGCAGCCCCGGCCTTGCCGGGACCGCCGTGCAGCAAAGCCGGCAAAGCGCAGTTCGCAGCATGCTGACAAGATTTACCAGTAGTATTATGAATACTATGAGTACTCTGAATATTATTACTGCCAATCAAGTATCTTTCATACTGCTAATGATGTTAGAAGTACAGGGTTTTGTCGAACTCGCCGCTTAGGCTCTGGGTTCGGGGCTGACTACACGGCCCTGACCTGTCGGACTAGATTTAAGGGTTAGGGTTTATGCTTTAGGGTTCAGAGTTTAGGGCTTAGGGTTCAGGAGGGCTCTTGTTGTCGTGGAGCTGCAGCAATGATTGAAGGCAAGATGCCTGGCACTGAGCTTACGGGTCTGGCAAGCTGTGTGCATGGGTGTTGCTCGACGCCTCGAAGCAGCCAGATGCATGTCGGGGAACAAAGCTCGGGATGCAAAGCAAAGTGTAAGGCAGGGAGGGGGTCCTGGATCCCTCTGTTGACTCTGTTGGAGGAGGGGAGGGGGGGAAGGGGATCCCATTATTCAAGAACTGGGGTACATTAGGCACACCCCTGTTTTTAGCAATTGCCCGCGTGCTTCCATCACCCCAATAACAACAGCAAAGACGACAGCATGCCCGATCCAGATCATCCATGCTGTGGTTCGATGTGCAAAAGGGAAAACCAATGTCTCCAACCATTTGTAACGATTCTTCCGAAACCCTAAACCCCAAACCCTCAACCCTCAACCCCCAACCCTTACATCCAAAACCCTGCACCCTCAAGCCCTCAACCAGGCTTACGCCCTGAGAAGCCGGGGAACCCCGAAACCCTAAGCTCCCGGGCTCTCGTCGAAAGCCTCGTGGCAATGAGCGCAGCTCAGGCCCTGGCAGGTTTGGCAGGTTCTTTGAAGGGTAGGGTTGAGGGGTTTAGGGTCTAGAGGTTTAGTGGTTTAGGGGTTCAGAGCTTAGTGGTTTAGGGGTTTAGGTGTTTGGAGCTTAGGGGTTTAAGGCTTCGGGGTTTAGGGTCTAGGAGGTGAGTGGTTTAGGGGTTTAGGAGCTTAGGAGTTTAAGGGTTCTGGGGCTTAGGGGTTTGGAGCTGAAGCCTCGCATCCCCTAAACCCTAAACCCTAAACCCTAAACCCTAAACCCTAAACCCTAAACCCTAAACCCTAAACCCTACTTACAGCTGAGATCAACCCACATGAGGTTTTTTTGGGGGAGGCTCATGTAGGGCTTCGGGTTAAATAGCTTCGTCCTTATCGTTCAAGGTCCAAAGATAGCACGGCAAGTGAAATCAGCTAATTGGGAATTAAGTTGCTGTGGGGCCGCACCTGTTGGATCATACCCGGGGAATGTGCACTTGTAGTTTCAGCTCTTGTCCCCGTCCCAAATCTTCAGGGTTAGGGTTTAGTGTATACCCAAGGCGCCCAAAGCCCTCTTAACTAGGAATATACCTCACATCATACCCTGGATCCCTATATGGTCTGAGGTATATTCCCCTAAACAGTCAGCCCCAAACCCTGAGCCCTTCATTAAGGGCTTGTAGGCTGTCAGTGTATGAATTTTTACGGCTCAAGTATGAGAGATTTCCTGCCAGGATCTGAAACTGCGCCGGCCAGCAACATCCACGCCTCAATCTAAGAGTTCAGTGTTTAGGGCTCAGGGTCCCTAAACCCTAAACCCTAAACCCACACAAGTGCCGCGCCTGGAGCTTCTGACAAAGCAGGCGGTAGAGCTCGCCGAGCTCCTGGTGACGGACATGGCTTTCAATGCAACTTGACCCAAGATGTCATAGGGTTTAGGGTTTAGGGTTTAGGGTTTAAGGTTTCGGATTTAAGGTTTCGGGTTTAGGGTTTCGGGTTTAGGGTTTCGGTTTTCGGGTTTCGGGTTTAGGGTTTACGGTGGCCCAAGAGGAAGCTAGGACGAAAAAGGTCGCCCTTTTTGGTTGACAGGGGTTTTTCAGGGAACCCAAAAAAGGGTCCCTAAACCCTAAACCCTAAACCCTAAACCCTAAACCCTAAACCCTGAAAGAGGGGGCTAAGGCTCCTCTGCATCATCCTTGTCACAGCGCAGCGACAGCAGGCAAGACAAGGTCCTGGTCATGCACACCCGCCCCCCAAGTCCCGTACCAAATTGGGGGGTTTGGGGTTTAGGGTTTAGGGTTTAGGGTCCGCCGACCCTGGCGGCGTGTTGGATGGGTTTCTGGAGGTGAAAACCTCCCTCTTTCCCTCCTGACTGGTAGGGGGGGGTACCCCGGCAGCTTTTCCGTGGAAGAACAGGCCACCCACACCGCGTACACTGTTGGACCGCGTAAACTGATGGACATAGGCCGTTTCGCCTACCCCCCCCCCCCCCCCCCCCCCCCCCCCCCCCCCCCCCCCCTACCCCCGCCCCCTCCGCCCGCCCAGGCAGCTTCTCGCCAGGAGACCCCAACCGCAAACCCAATCCACCAAACCCCAAACCTTAAACTTGTTCTCCTGCGGAGTCGGCGGCTTGAGCCGGAGGCTCTTAAATTTAGGGTTGAGGGTTTAGGGTTTAGGGCTACGACTTGGAGGTTCATGTGTAGTTCTAAGTCAGGGTATAAGTACCCTGGATGGGTTAGTTAAATGTAAAAACTACCATACTTAGTTGCCCTACTTATAACTGCCCATGAACCTCCAAGCAGCGTCATAGGGCAGTCACTTCACATGTTGAGGTCGAGCCTTGATGCCTCTCTTAGGGTTTAGGGCTGAGGGTTTAGGGTTCAGGGTCTAGGGTTGAGGGTTGAGGGTTTAGGGTTTAGGGTTCAGGGTTCAGGGTTCAGGGTTCAGGGTTCAGGGTTCAGGGTTCAGGGTTCAGGGTTTAGGGTTTAGGGTTTAGGGTTTAGGGTTTAGGGTTTAGGGTTTAGGGTTTAGGGTTTAGGGTTTAGGGTTTAGGGTTTGGGGTTTAGGGTTTAGGGTGAGGGTTTAGGGTTTAGGGTTTAGGGTTTAGGGTTTAGGGTTTAGGGTTTAGGGTTTAGGGTTTAGGGTTCAGGATTTAGGGTTTAGGGTTTAGGGTTTAGGGTTTAGGGTTTAGGGCTCGGGCGCTACACCCTAAGCCCCCAAAAATACCGGAAAGCCCTTCCTGGCATCCGGCAGGCGGAAGTCGCCGTCAAAGCTCGAGGCCTCCGGGGGCCTTCAAGAGGGGAGTTCTTGGGATTCTAGGGGTTTAGAACTTGAGGTCTTAGGGTTTAGGGTTTAGGACTTGAGGGTTTAGGGGGTTTGGGGGTGTAGGCTTCAGGAGTCTAGTGTTCGGGGTTTAGGGTCTAGGTTTCTTGGAGGCCTTTGGTTTTTTTCTTTTTTTTTTTTTTTTTGGGGGGGGGGGGGGGTTTTGGAGTTTCGAGTTTTTAGGGCTTATGGGTTTGGGGGCTTCGGGGCTACTCGCAGCAGCCGCATGCCAAGGGGCCTTCCCGTCTCCAGCATCATGGCCACCTGCAGCCGGGTGGAGGCCGCTCTCTTCGTCAACCAAACCCCTACATACCCAAACCCCTGAAAACACCTCCTCCCCCCCCCCAAAAAAAAATAGAAAACAATAATAATAATAATACAAACAGTAGTCATCATCATAAAAAATAGCAGTAATAATAATAATAATGATAATTATTATTATCATAATAATGATGATAATGGTAAGGAAGAAAGTAAGACTCAAGACTGAACCCACGTACACCCTGAATCTTTACGGAGGGGGCCCAACACAAGTGAACTAGGCTCAACTTTATGGGTTCCTCACAATGACATGAATCGAGGTCAGAATGAAGAACCCCAGTTCTTGAGCCCTTAACCCATAAACCCAGCCCTACATCCCTCGAACTCTCCTACACCACTATATAAACCCCAAAACCCTAAAACCCTAAAGCCCCGAAACCCTAAAAACAAACCAAAAAACAAATAAACCTGAGTCTTGAAAAAGACCAAAAACTTAACTAAACCCTAAACTCTAAGTCGAAAAAACACTAGACCCTAAACTCAAAACTTGAGGAAAAACATGCAAGAAAAAAACACAATAACATTAAGAATAACAAAGATATATATATATATATACAAAATGTGTATATGTATATATATATATATATGTATGTGTGTGTGTAAAAGCAAAGAGGGCTTCCAGGGCGGCGGCCCTGACGGCGGAGACCCGGAAGTCGGCCGTGAGCAGCTCGAACTCCCCCAGGTCCGGGATCCTGGCGCCGGGACTTGCTTTAGGGGTTTAGGGGTTTAGGGTTTAGGGTTTGGGGGTTTCGGGGTTTAGGGGTTTTGGGGGTTTAGGGGTTTAGGGGTTTAGGGTTTGGGGGTTTAGGGGTTTGGGGGGGTTTAGGGGTTTAGGGGTTTAGGGGTTTAGGGGTTTAGGGTTTAGGGTTTAGGGGTTTAGGGTTTAGGGTTTTTTAGGGTTTAGGGGTTTAGGGTTTAGGGGTTTAGGGTTTTAGGGTTTGGGGTTTAGGGGTTTAGGGTTTGGGTTTAGGGGTTTGGGGGTTTAGGGGTTTAGGGGTTTGGGGGTTTAGGGGCTTAGGGGTTTAGGGGTTTGGGGGTTTGGGGTTTAGGGGTCTAGGGGTTTAGGGGTTTAGGGGTTTGGGGGTTTAGGGGTTTAGGGGTTTAGGGGTTTAGGGGTTTAGGGGTTTCGGGGTTTAGGGCCTAGGGCTTTAGGGGCTTTGTGGGCTTAAGGTTTAGGGTTTAGGGCTTGGGGTTCGGAGTGTAGAGTTCAGGGTTTAGGGTCTAGGGCTTGGAGTTTTGCACAACTTCGTCACTGTTTTGAACGGGTTTTTTGGGGTTTGCTTGGGGGGCTCTTTTCGAGCGTGAGGACATTTTGTGGTTTGAAGTAAGAGGGGCGGCTTACATGTTTGGAGTTCGAGGGTTTGAGGGTGTGAGGGTCGGCTCGAGAGGCCTCAAGATTTGAGGATTCAGGGGCCTTGAGGGCTTGAGGGTGAGGGCTGCGGTTGAGGGGCTACTCCTTGTAAACCCTAAACTCCTGAAAACATCATGAAAAATGTACCCATTCTCGTTAGCCGGCCCTGAATTGGAGTGTCAAGCAGTCTTTCCATGAGGACCCTCGCCCTAAACCCTAAACCCCTAAACCCTAAACTACGAAGGTAACCTCCCTGCAAGAGTCAGCCAGCGCCGCATCGTCCGAAGGCGACGCCAGGCATCGTGCAGGCGCATGTCCATCTGCAGGCAGCAACCCCTAAAAACCCTTCTGGACGGTTCTCTAAAGTAGGGTCCTTCGGGGGTTCCTTTTCTAAAAAGGTGCCGTACTGTATATGGGACCCAACATGGGACACCTTTCCAGAGAACTATAAACCCTAGTAGAAAACCTAAGTCTATAAACCCTACAGAAGCACCACGTCTTGGCACAGCGATGCCTGATACATTTTTTCTGTTCAGCCAGCTCCTTTTACCTCCTGCTTCTCGTTTCTCTCGTATGACGAACACTCCGTGCATCGCTGCACAGGCACAAGCCCAGGACAGGACAGAAGTCTGCCGGGCACCATGCTTGAGTAGTCTCTGCGATCTAGGGAACCAGGGCACTCCGCTTGCCTCCTCCTCCTCTGGTTCCAACAGCAGTCACCACATCGCTGCACAGCTGCTCGCTGGCTCCAGTCTTGCGACAGCATGTGCTCTACATCTCTACATATCTGAAAGCCAGCAGAGAGGACAGTGTTTCCAAGCTTGTGGGAACACCTCGGAAGTTGCGAAACCGCTGCCCAGAGTTCCAGTCGTCAGATAGCTGCAGGGGCATCGTAGGCCCAGCAAACCAGAGTTTGGCGCATGCCCGTCTCAACGGGCGCAACCTCAGCTGAAGGTACCCAAAGAGTCTGAAACCCTTTTGTTAAGGAACACGCCTGGAATCATACTAAGGATCCCGATAAGGATTGAGGTATCTTCCTTAACGAATGGGTATTAAGGGTCTCGGTGGGCAAAGTCAAACTTCCGAGCTGTGTTTTAGCACTTCTTGTCTGCGCTTCGCCCTTGCCTTCCCTACCTGCAGCACGCGATACCCACTGCAACGTTAAGGGTTTAGGGTTTTCGGGCTTCGGGTTTAGTTTAGGGTGTAATTAGGGTGATCGAAAACGATCACCTGATGCAGATCTGAGGGGCTCGGTGCTCCACCGTCTCCGCGGGGAAGATGATGGCGTCGCCCGCGCAGAGCCTCCCCAAAACCCTAAGTCTTAAGCCCCAACTCCAATACCCCTTAATGAAGGAATATTCCTTGAAATATACGAGGGCTCCTTTATGGTTTAAGGGATATATATGCCTCATTCAAGGGGTATTGGAGTCTCTGGGACCCCTCCCCCCCCCCCCCCCCCTCTCAACCTTGAACCCCGAAAGAAAACCAAGCCCCCAGTCCATGTCCAAGCCCCAAAGTCCCTAAAGCCCCTGTAGCCCCACCCCCCCCCCCAACAAAAAAAAAAAACTAGTACAATAACAATGATAACAATACTAAAAATACTAATTCTAAGAATAAGAAGAAGAACAACAATAACAAGAAGAATGATAATCATCATAATCATCAGGATAGACCTGCAAGCCCGGGAGCCCAAACAATCCCCTAAGCCTTGGCCGAGCAGTGCCCGCGAGGTTCAACTCCAACTCACCTCGACGCACGGGGGTTTCCGAAGTTGGGGAAATTGGGGGATTAGGGTTCAGGGTTTAGGGTTTAGGGTTTAGGGTTTAGGGTTTAGGGTTTAGGGTTTAGGGTTTACGGTTTCCGAAGTTGGGGGAAGCCCTCTTGGGGCTCCTTTTTATAAAGGGGTGCCGCAAAGCTCACTAGGGATCCCTAAATAGTTTAAGGTATATTTCCTCAGTTAAGGAATATGGGGAATTCCGAAATTTAGGGACCCCTACTAATACCTTATTCCGGTCCTGACTATGCAGGAGGGAATCCTACTATTTGGGGGTTAGGATACCTTGCTGGGGTCCTTGTTACAAGGGGCTCCTACTACTTTGGGGGTTTATATTAGGGGTCCCCTATTTTCGTAAACCCCCACGTTGAAGCTTGGAGCGCTCATGGTAGCCCGGGAGAGCCCAAGACTTCTGTTTTGCGAGCGGTCCAAGGGGAGGGGGGGGACGGGGGGGGGGGTTAGGTGTTGTTGCATTTTTTTCATATTAATTGGGGCCCAAACCCTACACCCTACGTACACCCTAAACCCTAAACCCCCAGCACCTCCAGAGAAGTCGCCGGGCGCGGAGAGCATCAAAACCTAAGAGGGTGCACTCTAACCGGGGGCTGACGGCTTTCGGGTTATTTTGGGGCTCTTTCGGGTTCATGGTTTAGGTCTTGGGGTTTGGGGTTTAGGGCTTGGGGTTCAGGGTTTCGGGTTTCGGGTTTCCCCTCACAGAGCAATACACGATGATTGTATGTAGGGCTACCATAGATTTAACCCTAAACCCTAAACCCTAAACCCTGAACCCTGAACCCTAAACCCCAAACCCTAAACCCTAAACCCTAAACCCTGAACCCAACAACCCATGAACCTCCAAGCACTGGGGCAAGCTACCAGAGAGAGGCGGCGAGCAGGAGGTGGTGCCTCCGCAGGCTGATCCAGGTGCCAATCCTCAGAATTCTTGAGTTTAGGCTTTAGGGTTTAGGGTTTAGGGTTTAGAGTTTGGGATTTGGGGTTTAGGGTTTAGGGTTTAGGGTTCAGCAGCTCCGGGTCGAGCAACCTCTACTAGAGCCGCTGTTTCGATTCTAGAAAAAATGAACACCTACCCAGAGAATCCCAAAACATTAAGAAATACAAATATAGAGTTTATATTCGTCATCAGCAAGCCCCGTCCCCCAACCTCATTTTATTCATTCTGCTTGTATTCGTTTTCTTTCTGCTCGTTGTCATTCTGCTCGTATGCGTTTCTTTCTGCTCGTATTCATTCTGCTCGTATCCAGTTCGAGCCAATCCCCAACCCACCCTAGAACCAACTAGACATTAGTCCGGATTGACAAAAAAAAACCTAATTTTGTTAACCTCATGTTTTGTTTTCCCCCACCCCACCCTCGAACCACTAATAAGGTTCAAGCCCCTCATCTGCCCCAGAGTCAGGGTTTCGAGCCCAGAATGGGGTCTGGGCCAGAAGAGTAGGTAGGGGGTCGGGGGGGGTCAGGGGGCACAGGGCGGGGGAGGGCGCGTGGGAGGGCCAGTGGCCAAGGGTTCTTTTGCCAACGGCCACGGCTTGGCCGATTGGTGGACCCGTGGCCATTGGCAAAAAACCCGTGGCCATTGGCAAAAAAAACCGTGGCCATCAAAAAAGTCATGGCTATTGGCAACCACGGATTTTTCGCCAATGGCCACGGGTTTTGGCCGATTGGTGGACTCGTGGCCATTGGCGAAAAATTGGCCAAACAACCGAGACCATTGGCAAAAAAGCCGTGGCCATTGGCAAAGTTGCCACTGGCCGCGGGTTTTTTGCCAATGGCCACGTTCCCCAAAAAGGTTGGGGGGGTATTTTGTGCGAATTGGGTGCGAAAAACCCATTTTGACGACCACCCTTAATGACATTGGTGGCCCTTGGCAAAAGAGCCGTGGCCATTGGCAACTTTCCTGGGCAGTTGGGCTCGGAGGGCAAATACAGAGGAGCACCAAATCCTACCAGTAATCAAGGAAGACGCCTTGTCATCCCCCATAGGGTTTAGGGTTTAGGGCTTGGGGTTTAGGGACCTCAGCTCCACTTCCTTCCTGAAGGGCTTCAGGAAACTTTAGGGTTTAGGGTTTAGGGTTTAGGGTTTAGGGTTTAGGGTTTAGGGTTTAGGGTTTAGGGTTTAGGGTTTAGGGTTTAGACCTGAACAGCGAAGACCTTGTCAGCTGAGGCCCGCGCGAAGTGGTCTTCAGGGCCATAGACGCAGTATTGCGCGTGCTCCAGCATGTCCTGGTTCCACAAGGGTTTAGGGTTTAGGGTTTAGGGTTTAGGGTTTAGGGTTTAGGGTTTAGGGTTTAGGGTTTAGGGTTTAGGGTTTAGGGTTTAGGGTTTAGGGTTTAGGGTTTAGGGTACAAGGATCTGCTCATGGAAAAAACCGTCCAGACTCTCAAAGCTCCCTACCCTTAACCCGAGGCAGGGTGCTCCGAAGCCCCAGCACGCCCTCGAAAGAAAGATGATGATGTAGAGAAATGCCGTCTGTGATTTGTGCAAGAACGCTCGGAACTCTTCAATCCTATCGTTACGAATCCGGAGAAGCAGCATTCCTCAATCAAGAGCCTTCCTGGCATTGAGACCCTAAACCCTAAGCCCTAAACCCTCAACCCTCAACCCTAAACTCTAAACCCCCCTAAACCCTAAATCCTCAACCCTAAACCTTAAACCCTAAACCCTCAACCCTCAAGCCTCAAACCCTGAACCGAACCCTGCCCACCAGCTCTGCGAGCTGCCACTGGCCGCGCACGGCCTCGAAGAGGCCCAGGAGGTGCTCCTCACGAGGCGTCAGGGCCCAAAAGGGTTTAGGGTTTAGGGTTTAGGGTTTAGGGTTTAGGGTTTAGGGTTTAGGGTTTCGGGTTTAGGGCTAGGGTTTAGGGGCCCAGTATGCCTTGATGATGGAATAACCCTTAAATCATGCACAGGATCCACGTACGGTTTAACGTATGCTCCTTGACTAAGGGATATCTGAAGAAAGGAAGGATTAAGACTTTAAGGCGACGCGAGCGACCGTAATGATAAGCATGACGACAATGACAAGTCAGAATGCTAAAGACGATAATGACGAAACTGACAATAATGATACTTCTAGTACCACTACCAGTAATAAGAATAAGAACAAGAGCAAGAATAAGAATAAGAATAAGAATAAGAATAAGAATAAGAAGAAGAAGAAAAAGAATAAGAATAAGAATAAAAATAAGAATAAGAAGGGAGAAGAAGAACAAGACAATTACGCACGCATTCACACACACACTTACTTACTTCGAGTGCCCAACACAACGTGGGGTCGCAGCGCTCCTCAAGCCACGGCACCTCCCGGACCTTCAGCATGTCATTATTTCATTTCTTACGGGAATGGGTTAAAATCCCGGTGGCTTGGCTCTTCGCGTTCAGGGTTTAAGTTTTTGCGGGTTAGGGTTTGGCGTTTAGTGGTCAGCAAATCACCCAGACACAGGTACCCAACTATGACAACCAAATTGGCAGAACCATCTTTTTAACGTGGGGGTGGGAACCAGTATCATTAAGAATTCTTGAATACTCTCGAGTCGCAACTGTCATATGCCGTGCAGTATAGTACGGTTGCTGTAGACTTGCACTGAGAAACAAATTTCACACATCACCTGGGTCGAAGACATGAGCACTTGGAGGTGAAGGAGTAGTTGCAAGTTATAATAGGGGATAGGATTAGGGGGACCCTTGGGGATATAGACCCTCTGAATAAGGTCCCTGTTTAAGAGAGCCAGAAGAGGGTTAAGAAGGGGTTCCCCTCTAAGGGTCCCCTTATCCTACCTAGGATATAAGTATGGTAATGATACTTGCAACCATATTTAGGGCCCCCTAGACCCTAAACCCTAGACTCCAAACCCTAAACCCCAATCCCCAAGACCTAAACCCCAAACACAAACACTTCTTATACCTACCCGGTTAACGCGCTGCATTTTCCCTGGGCACGGGCTCTGCGCGACACGTCGTTCGTACTGGCAGGCGTACGGAGCTGAAAAGCTGCTTCTAGGGGGTTCCACAAACGATTCTTTTTTTGGGACAGCATGGTTGGGAGCATTCAGTGAAGCTATTCTTTTGGGGACAGCATGTTTGGGATGCTTAGTGCAAGGTAGATGCTTGTGACAGATTTTCTTGTTCGACATCCTTGTGCAATATTTTGTACAAAGAGACGAAAACGCTGTGTTTACCAGTGATTTGGGCATAAAACGCTGTGTAAATACCAGTGTTTTGGGCATGGTCGCGAAAGGCATGGACGCTCGTGACAGATTTGTTTGTTCCACATCCTTGCGCAGTATGCTGTCCAAAGAGGCGAAAACGCTGTAAATGCCTGTGTTTTGGGCATGGACGCAATATGAATGACGTTCTTTTCCCCCCCCCCCCCCCCCGCCCCCCCCAGCAAACCGAAGGAAAACCGGAAAGAATCGAAGGAAAACGTTTAAAAAAACAAGGAACGATCAGGGAATTCACAGCGAGTTGGCCAACTACCAAAGTGAACCTCCGAGTAGGATGCTGGGGGGCCGGCATCCAAAAAAGCACCCAGCGTCGAGCGATCGCTCGAGACCGCCTCGTCCTCACGGCTTTGCCCAAGGAGCCCGATACCCCTTACCTAAGGAATGGAGTTTAGGGTTTAGGTTTGAGGGTTGAGGGTTGAGGGTTAAGGGTTGAGGGTTGAGGGTCTAGGGCCCAATACCGTTTAATTGGTAAGCAATATACCTTAAATTCATACTGAGTTAGTTAAGTGGTGTTGGGCGCCCTTTGGGTGGGCTGCGCTTCGACAAAGCCCCTTCCAAAAGCTTCACCAACTGGCGGAAGTTCGGGCCCACCAGCTTCTGTAGCTGGTCGCTGTGCGAGCTCGGTCGAAGTCTCAAAGAAAAATTGACGAGGCTTAGGAGTTTGAGGGACCAACTGCTGCGGTTGGATCGCTGGCACTGTGTCATGCCGAACAGCAAGTTGTTCTACACGCTGTATGGGGATCCTTCTTATGAGTGACACTAAGGTCTCAGTTCAACTCAAACCACAGGAAAGGAGCAACTATTCATTGTAGATGGGCCGAAGAGCCTAATGCCCCTTCTATAAGGAACATGCCTCAAAATGCGTGAGGTCGGGTAGTTGCTTGCACTACGCTTTGGCTCCTCACCAGCCAAATGGTCTCGCACTTGTTTTCTGCACTGATGTTCGCCTTCAGTCTCCGTCTCGTGCACCCGGGCGGTTTCCAGTTACGCTATTGCGCTTACTTCCAACCTATGGGTGACCTTCACTCTAGGGCTTACTTGAATCTTGAGCCAACATGGTGAACAGGCCACGGCGTTCTAAGGTGGTTTCCCCGATGTGCGGCGGAGCCGACACAAAGGGGTCCCCAAAACGTGCTGTGGTTCGGGGATCATTCACACCCCCCACGGCTGGGATTTGCAAAAATGCTAGACGAACTTGCGTCACGAACATACAATGGTCCCATTTAAAAGCGACTTAAAGTCTGGCCGTTCTCCACTGTTTTGCTTTATTTGCCCGAATTGATAGATGTGAGACAGACTCTCAGCTACTGAAGCGTTCAATCCCATCCCTTATCTGTACAAAGACTTGCTGCTCACGGTTGCGGAATCATGGGCGCGAAAGGCTCTGAAAACATGTCAGCAAATTGCTGATCCATCACATTGCGTCTCCAGAATGCATGACTGAAAAGCAGTAGCATCGGCCAAGTTAGCAGAGCATAACCCATACCCACTCGGCTACCACACGAGCTGCGAAGAACCGCACATTTCCCTCCAGCGAGCGCATTGGCACATTGCCCCGCTGCTGCTATGCAGTGGCCAAAAAGAGAAATAGCATCGGCGGATATAATGACGTACTCCATCGTGTCATCTATTGCATCCATAGGGAAAAGAGGAATCAAAACTGAGAACGCAAAGTGCTAAGCCACAACCATGTTTCTGGAATACCATGGATTCCAGGGGATGACATACCGGAGGATCCGAGTACATCATTCACCCTTTCTTTCCCGATCCCTTTCTCGAATGACCGCGAGGATCTTTGGGAGCAGCTTGAGGTGTCCCAGGATGAGAAGTCTTGGGCTTCGGCTGACTCATGCGGGCCTTCGCACGTGCCGGCATGTCCGTCTCGTCTGCTTCAGGATGACGAGATCCTCCCGACGAAGTAACCGAAGGTGCGGATGCTGAAGGGTCATAGGCAAGGTACAAAGCCGACGCCTTTGGATTCTCCAAATACTGTGTGGGCTTCAACTTCAGGATGCTCATGTCCTTCTTTTGATCACTCAACCATCTGTCCAGCTTCTTGCTGTACTGGTTGGGTAAAGCGCACCCCGAATCCCTCATCACCAGAAGGTTGTTAACGCTCACCTTCTGCGAGTCCATCAAACTGAGCAGCTGGATCGGGTTGATGTATTTGAATGCCGCGTGGTACGGGATCTCAGCGTTGGGTTTCGTGTAGGAATAAAGCCTCACGTTCAGCACCTGATAGATGATTTTGGCCATGAACATGTGGACCCTTTGCCCGGCTTCAGCAAATGCTTTCGGGTCCTCGCCCTCATCCGGAATCATGGGGAGGTTGAAGCTCTCCTTGTTGTATCCCAGCTGGATCGCCCCACGCATGACGTAGAAGACGAACTTGTTGGCGTAATAACGCTCAATCATGAACTGCTGGTTCTCCACAGAGCTGGCATACTGCCTTACCTCGTCTTCCATGAGGTCTCTCGGCAACGCCGTGTCCTCATCGATGGGGACAATTGGCCATGTCCCAGATGCGTCGTGTCTCATGCCTGAGGCGAACTGGTCCTTCATCTTCTTGTATGGAGTCATGATGATCTTCTCGAACAGATGCCATTTATGGACCAACACGTACGCAAAGAAGGCGTCGAGGTGACAGTACAACCTGAAGTTGTGGTCCACGCACGCTGCGTAGTCGGTGTCAATGTTGACATTGCATTCCAGCGCAAGGCGAGCTTTCCTCTCGTTTCGATCGTCCAACGAATCGCCTTCCCTGTCTCCCACCAGCACGAACGCTCGCTGATTCTGCGCATCCATCTCCACCTCTTCTTGGTTGGGAGCCTCCATCTCCACATCGCGGTACATGTCGCGAATCTCGTCGGGGATCTCCTCGGCCTCAGGCTCCGCCACGCTTTCCCGTGGACTGTTTGCCTCCACATCCCCTGCTGGATTCTGCACCCCGCGGAGCGGAAGCGCATCCTCCTGAACAGGTTCTGACGGTGGCTCATCTTCCACTTCAATCTCCACAACCTCATTGTTGACGACGGCAGCGGCCTGGTTGAGCGCCTGGCGAACCACTTCCGGATCAATCCTTTCGGGTTCCGGATTGGCACGCACATGCTGGATCCTCCCCATGGACAGGAAAACTCTCCCACACGTGAGGCAAATTGCGAAGCTCGCAGGGGTATGCCTGCCGCAGCAGGGGCAAACCCTCAAAATCAGCGGATCGCTTGTGGTGGTGTGAGTCGTCACACGCCGGAATGTCCTTGAGAGAAACTGGAAAGCACGCTTGATGATGTTTCCAGGAACGGTGTCGCCCGCCTGCTCAATTGCTTGCAAGATCTCGCGCCTCTCGCCTTCATGCGGGCCAGCGTCGGTGCCTTCCATGGTGCTGACGAGGTCTTCCACCGAAGGTTTTGGTGGTTCACGATCTGGATTGATGCGTGCGTCCCCGTACCCTTCGACCATCTCCTTGGACAGCTCTTTAGAGTACACCTTGAAGACTTCGCTGAACTCGAAGTACCTTCCTTGGCTTGGCATGCAGATCCAAACGTGCTTGACGGCCTCGAATGGAATTTGCCGCTGGACGAGAAACATTCCATTGATCGTGATCACTGCGTTGTAGCGCATGAGTTCATAGGCTGGAACGTACAATACTGCAATTGGTGACCTCGGCCTTCCGGGAATCCTTGTTCTCACCGTCTGATTTCTCGGATCCCATGGCGGGAACGTCCCGAAATGGCTGTGGACTCGACCGCCTGACGCCCCTCCACCTGGAAGAAGTCCTTTCGCCACGATGTTGGCGAGAAGCTCTGGGGCCGTGGTGTGATACCCCCCACCAATCTGGTTGACCAAGCTCGTGGTCAAGTGGCATGCGACCCGGTCGTCATTCACCCGCACCAACGAATTGGAGTTGCTGGAGTGTCCACTCGTGGCCCTGATCGCCCACGGCTGCACCCAATTGTCGCACCGGCGAAGGGTACCGGACGTGATGTCATGCGTCAACCTGTGTCCTCCGAGTTCTTCAAGTTGGGCACGCTGGGTTGCGCCGACGCCCGGAGTGCCGTCCCACGGCGTATCAGACGCTCTTTGTCCAGGCTTGGGCGCCACGATCTTGATGCCCAGGAATTGAAGTCTAATTCTCCCATTGGTGCGGTACTCGTAGTACGCGTAGTCGATCAGCATTTGAATTCTTCTCTGATACTCCGAGTTGTCGTCTCGAGCTGAACTCCTTGCGTAATACCTCCCGCTTTGCCAGAAGTTCTCCAAGTGGATGAAGTCTTTGAGCATCACCCATCCTCCGGTGTCGCACGGGATTGTCGGGAGCTGATTGTGCACGTAATTCGTTTCTCTGTTTGCTAGGCGGTGCCTAAGCAAACGTTGCACATCATAGCCCAGGGATTTGATCCTGCGATGATAATCCCGATTGCGATGGTTGTCATTTGAGGATGTCGCGGGAACCAGGACCGAAAAGTGCCTGTGAGCGAACCTTGCACCCTTGATGGGTAGGAGCCGGAGGTCCCCTCCGATGACCAGCTTGCCGATGTTCACGTACCCCACGTTCGAGGAAGGATACTCATCGATGTCGCTTCGGAGAGGGTGTGTTGCAACGTCTCCTCCAACCTCCTGCTCAATCAATCGGCGCGTTGCATCCTGCGATTGTAATCCGATCTCGTAGATGCTCTGCCCGCCGACCCACGATACGTCCTCGATGGACTTGATGATGTCAAGGCAAGACTTCGGCTCGTGGTAGCGAATCTCGACGAATGAACGAGCATTGCCGGCGTTGGTCGCAATCCACCGCCTAGGAGCTGGCGCAGCTTTGGGCTCTGGAAGATCAGGTCTCGGTTGGGGCCTGCGCTTGGGTCGAAGCATTCTTGTCGCAGCCTCTTCTGGTTCTTCATCGACTTCGATCACGACCACTGTAGGGTCCTCAACTGAGATTGATGCTTGACGCCGTCTTGGCAGCGGGCCTCTGGAGTCCTCCGAAGACGCTGCAGCTCCAGGCTCGACGCTTTCCCCATCCCCACCCGGAGTATCCGAAGCGGTTCCTGGTACTTGCGGAGCGCGAGCGGCATCTCGCAAATTCTTCTCTGCCCATCTCTGGAAGATCTCTGTTGGCGGCGTACTGCTTGACTTGTGCATCTTAGCCAGGCTTTTCCCAATGATGCTGAATGCTTCGTTCACCACCAGAGCGTTGTACCCCCCATTTGCTTCGCAATTTCGGGTGTTGTGGCCATAGTTGCCGCAAGCAAGGCACATGCTGGGTGGTTGCATACCAGCGGTTATGCGTAGGGCATTGAGTGCTCGGACGTAACCTTCACAAGGACGCGATATCTCACCCAGCTCGGTCTCGTTCGGTTCTTGCATGGTGGGGATAGAGCTTGCCTCGGGCACGCCCATATCATCATCTTCCTGCCCCTCAGGTTCCACGCCGGAGGATCCGAGCGCTTCCCCTTCATGGGCTTGATCTTCACCTTCTGGTTCTCCACCACGAGGTTCTGCACTGGGGACGGGTGCTGCGGAGAACTCTTCAGGTCGTTGATCTTCCGGAGAAAGGGTTCCGAGGACTGGCTCCTCAATTGGCAGGACTCGATCGACAAGGACCGCATGCCATTCTCCTTGGAGTAAAGTGTTCTCGTACTCCATGATCTGCTGAATCGTCTCTGCATCATTTGCCCGGAAAAACGACGTTTTCGATTCTCCACGGCAGTAATTCGCACCGCCTCCGCTGCAGCAAACCGATAGAAAGACCGTTCGATTCCTCGAAGACAAGCGAGATGATCTTCGTACGATCCCCAGGCTTCGAATGCCGAAGGATACCTGCATGCGATTGTCAGGATGCCGAGCGCAACCTCAGGGTGTCTCCCATGAGCTCGGCGGCCGGGTCGGCATTGCCATTGTACATGCCTTTGACCTCGTCCTGATCGAAGATGCTATGGAGGAAGCCTGCATAGACTGCGTTGCCTGCATCGTACAAGGGCAAGAGAGGCAGGCCATGCCGTCCACCGTGTACCCGAAGTCCCACGACAACCGTCTCCCCTTCGCCCATCTGGTGTATTCGCTGGCTTGTTTGGTGTTCAAGCGCAACCCAGCCGAGGACGAGACGATTTTGCCATAGTTGGTGATCCATCCTGGTACACAAAGTCATGTTTCTGAGCAAATATGGCGCACCCTGCAGCATGGCGTTCTGACTTCCGAACCTCCTCCCATTTGTTGACGCCATAGTCCTTGTCCCACATTGCTTTGAGCGAACAGAAGGGACAATACGCTGGAGATTGGATTGGTCCGAACTCGCTTTGGAAGGAGTTCTTCAGCTTGTTGAACTCGTCGACGCATGCCTGACACACATGGAATTGGCCACTCGGGGCAGTGGGACGCTTGCTGATGAGGCCCTCGATGTCAATCCAGTAGGTTTCACCGTCGTAGAACGGTTCTGGGCTGACCATGGCGATGTCCGCATCCACCCAAGTCATGTCCACGCCTCCGCGGATGCCCTCAAGCTCCGATGCCCTCTCCACGACTCGTTGATGTCGTTCTTGCGTGTCATCATTGGCCGACGCGGTCCGAACGTCGTCGCTGCTCGACGGTGCAAAGACCGCCTTCGCATCCGCAGTCTCCATGTTCACGGAATCCAAATGAGGTTCGCAATCGCCCATGCTCTCTGGGGGTGCCATGCAAAGCGTGATAATCTTTTCTTGCAGCAAATGTTTGTCGAATGCCGCCACCGCCAAATGCATCTCCTCGGATTGATCCGGAAATTGTCGCTGCCCTTGTGGAGAGTCACAGCAATTCGAGCCCACAGCAGTGATGACGTGAAAACAATGCATCCCCTTGCTCGGAGCTCCACTGCGATCCAATCGATGGCAGCCCATGGCATCGCTGCACCAACGTCCTTCCCGATAAAACGGGGATCGTCGTTGAGGGTCACAATCACGGCACGTTGCAGAAGGTCTGACAAGTCCATGATTGGATCGACGAACCACTTTCGCATGTTCTCGGGAGTCGCATTGCCATGCTCCCAAACCAGGAGATCGTTGATGGCTCTGAACGACAAGTAGACGTGCGCGGTGACGTCGATGCTCTGCCCGGGACCTCTCCATTCTCGGACTGCATCTCTGGCTTTGGTGGCAACGACTTGGAATCCTTCAGGTAGGAGTGGATCGAGGCTTTCATCAACGGTCTGGCAGTACGAATGGGCATCATACCATCCCTTTTCTTGGAGCTTGCTGGCCATCGTGTAGGTCAAGCGGTTCTTGGTTTTCGTCCACACCTCGAAGTCAGCCAGGATGATTGTTTTGCTGGATCGCACCGCTGTGACATCGGGGGTACTTGCCTGACGAATGGAAGCGCTGAACTTTCTCAGTCCAGCCGTCAACAAGGCTCTCTGCTCCGGGCTGCTGTTGAAGTGGAAAATTCCCAGCTCTCCCGTAGCCGTGGATTGCATGACCGCCGCAAACATTGTGCCAGGAGTTGGTAGCTGACGGATTGTGCACAAGAAAACCTTCTCGTACAGCACCTTGTAAAGTCGTAGCCACTCCACATCCCCTTTCTTCATGAATGTTGCCATGTGAAACGCACCTGCGCGATTCGACTGGCTCATCCCGTAGAGCTTGGCAAGGTGTGTGGTGACGCGCCGAAGGTAAACTTGCTCGCTGCTGGTTCCAAATTTCCCGTTGATCTTGGGTGTCTGATCACGTGCGGGTAGGACATCTGTAGGATCATCTTTGTGTACGATGATGGTTGTACCCAGCTGCACGCGATGTCTGGATTGGAACTTGACGAACTTCTCCATGTACCCATCGGGAGTAGGATCCAGATACCAGCGAACTTCATCGGGTTCTCCTTCTGGTTGGGCAGTTGGCTCAGCTCCCCGAGGATCGGAAGAACTGGCCGCGGTTCCCGGTTGGGATGCCGCGGAGCGGACATCCTCCGGTCCCCGCTGCCTCTTGGCGGATTCACCTCTTGCTTCGGCAAAGGATGCGCCCGTTGCCTGTCTTGGTGATGGTGTAGACGTCGATCTGTTGGCAGGATGATCCTCTTCCACGAAAGGAGCCGGCCCTTCCGGAACGGATGGGGATGCAGGCCCTGCGGGATGTTGACGTTGAACATTCACCCAAGGCGGGTGCGAATTCAATGCCGGAGGAAACACCGTGCCTGTTGGATCGGGCTTCAGGTACGGCGGTTGTTCACGTCCTTCGGAGTAACACTCGGCTCGCAGGTTCGTGATCTCGGACATCCAAGACCTGTGAGTCCTGTACATGTCGTGGACCGCCCTCAAGACGTTCTGCTCGGCGGCCAGCTGGTTCCACGAGCTGTGTGAAAAGGAAGCTGGTAACCCGAGACCGGTTGGTGGCGGGGCCATGACGACAGTTGTCGCATTCACCAACGACTCCCTGAGCTCGGCTCCGGTCGTTCTCGATGGTTCCGATGGCCACACCGTCCGACTGTCGTTGAGGTATTCGTGGGCTGTATGCAAGGCGACCGACAACCCTTGGAGGCTGTTGACTGCATGAGCGACCGCCGCGGACACGTTCTCCGGGGGGTCGACCACAATCTCGATCAGATCCCACACATTCATCTGCGTGTGCTCGGCGACCTGATTGTGACTTCTCAAACAGTAACCCACTTGCTTCGCCATTGACCAAATCAGCTCCAGCAAATCCCAGAAGTCCTGGGTGAGAAGCATGCATGGTAGCCCTTCACGACGGTTGGGGAGGTTCTCGCGAAAGTAGGAATTAAGCCGCATCCAGTCGTTGTACCTAGTCACATAGATCCACGGACTCTTGGTAACGACTGTTCTGCAAATGACATTCGGATCAAGATATCCGTCCATAGTGACCACCGTCAGACACGGATGTTGAGGATCCAAACGCCCTTGATCAGCATCCAGAACCAAAACGTCAACGAACATGTCAATGTTCTTGAAGAGGTCAATCTCAATGACGTGGTCCAGAAGCTCCTGCAGCACCTGTCGAGTCGAATCAGTGCTTATCGCAGTCTTGACAACCTTGATAAACGTTGTGACATGGCTGAGGACTGTCTTGTAGCTCTCCGCACTCCTTGCTGGCAATAGGCTTT
This sequence comes from Symbiodinium natans, assembly GCA_905221605.1. Classification (NCBI taxonomy): domain Eukaryota; class Dinophyceae; order Suessiales; family Symbiodiniaceae; genus Symbiodinium; species Symbiodinium natans. The sequence continues at coordinate 691,499 of CAJNDS010001891.1, forward strand.
CCACCACGCCTCGAAACAGCTCCCGAACTCTGACTTCAGGAAAACCATATGGGCTGGATGGTGCCGCAACTGCCGCCAAAAGGATAGCTGGCACTCCAAATTCCACCCACGCAGCAATGTTCGCATTCGTGGCGACCATGCCTTGCTCCAATCGTCCAGGAAGAGGTTGCCCTCTCAATGATCGCAGCGCATGACATGTCGTGCGCAAAGCAGTCATCCCATTGCCAACGGGGATGTTGATGCCCGATCTCTGGTACGGCAGGGAGAAGAGGTCTTGAGGTCGCGACCATGGAACATGCGGAGGAATGGGCCTCTGCTGTTGTCCGTCCATGCTGGTTCTAGGACCGGCGGAGCCGAGTCCCAGATGCAGATCCGAGCCGGCGGAGCCGAACCCCTCACTGCACTTTGGATTAGGGTCGGAGGATCCGAACCCTATTCCTGGTGTAGGACAAACGATTATGCAAGCACCTTGGAACTCATGTTGCACCTGGCTTTTACTGCAACGCAAACTGACATGAACAAGTACACATGAAGCTGCCACATGAACACTCTGAGCAGAGCCCCTGCGGATATTGCGAGCTTCATCACGCCATGCGTTGTGCAACAGCTTTGCCATGTGTGGTGTGTAGTTTCCTGCCTCCTTGAGCGCCTGACCTCTTGGTGTGCCATGTTCATGTGTGTTGTCGCACGTGACCCCCTTGAGGTTCAACATGGTTGACACATTTGTGGCGATACACCATGCTTTGAGTAAAGGAATGCCGTCTTTGTCAACAACACCCATCATGCAACCGTCAATTCGCACAACACGCAATGAATGCTGCTTTATTAGGGCTTGAACTTCGGGCCAACTCCAATACAAACAGGTTTTCGGCAACTCAAAAGCGATTTTGGGGGAAAATACCGCCAGCTTTCGCAAAAGGCGTTTGAGAGCTTTCAGTAAGTCCCTAAATTTCTTCCGATGTTCCTTTCCCTTTTCAGTTTCACCCCCCATTTCGTTCACCTTGATCCAATTGGACCCCCCAGTGCACGGAAGAGAAGCAAACACAAGAATCGGACATTTGGGATTGGATTTTCGGAATCGTTCCGCCTCCTTGAGGATGTTGCTTTCACATACCTTCGTTTGGGCTTGAAGGGCTTCATGCACACGCATGACGTGAGCTCCCTTCGTAGCACTCGAGGATTTGCCCAGGCTACTGTCCTTAGAGCAACAGAATTCAATGATCATCCTGTCCTTACCCGACGGTAACTTCTCAACAGAACTGCAGGCCTTGGGATCCCCAACCTTGGTGTCCCGTTCAGAAAGCATTTTCAACAAGAGGCGTGACACTTTACTGGTTCTCTTTCCACACTCATCCCCGTGAGTCTCGACAGCTTCACGTGATGCATGATGATGTTGCATGCCGCACACACCCTTCATGTTTTCAGGGGCTTTGAGTCCATGAATGAGAAACTCAGTAGCTTCGTTGACATACATGATGTTCGGGGCCCCGCTTCCCTGTGGAACGCAGATCCTCCGACCGTGGCAGCAATCAGCAATTGTGAATCTCTCCCACTTCATGCAATCAACTATGTTTTTGTACTGTGCCGACTTTCGAAACTTCGGCTTGTCAGGAACCTCGACGATAGTAGTCGCCCCTTTCTTCCGGGCCTCAAAGACTAAATCAATGACCTCCCCCCAGGGGTAATCTACGACGCCTCGGTCCTCATAAAAGCGTTCTCTAGGATCAACATCAAGCCAAGAAGCTCGATTCAGCGCCCCTGCTCCTATGAACAGAACGTTCCGAAGATCCTTGAACGACCATTTAATGATGTCTTTGCAGTACTGGTAGGCGCCGCGTGCATCCGCTTCCGGCACGCAGATGACGTTGACGTCCGGCGGTGCATACGTCTGCCACCAGTTATCCTCTTCCAGACCTACGAGCAACCACACGCGAGGGCTACTGTTTTCGACATCCGAAGCTTTGATCGTCATGGAAAACCCTATAGCCCCGCTGAGCGAGTCACTCCGTGCCTTAAACATCTCTTTCCCGTGCTTGTCTTGGAAAGCGACTTCATGATTACCAGTCCCAGCACGAGTCACCTCGATGAATTCGGGCACGAATGTAGATTGAGGAAAATCTGCTTCTTTTGCGGCGCGCGCAACAGCGACGACGGTAGATTCGAGCGCAGGAATTTCGTTGATATCACCCCCCATGCCTTCAGACCCAGCGCGAAAAACACCCCCATACCCCCCCATGGGCGGCGCGGACCACTAAGTCGCACACTTGCCTACAGAGCGCGGGCGAATCGCGAACGCGACAGCGCGAACAGCCGGGCAGCGAGGACGCAGACACGGCAGGCGACGCGGTGCGGTGCACACGCGTCGTCGCCGCCGAGCCCCGTTGGAAGTGATATTGAAACACAGCGCGCTCGACATACCGATCGAATTTCTGAGGTTCCGACGGGATAGGGACCTCATCCTCGATACGATGCCATTGCCCTTCACGCAGAATCCACGTGGACCGCAAATACTTCCCCGGTCGCAAAGCACTGGGGACGCCGCGGAGCATGCGCGGGAACTTCACCACCAAGATCGGATCAGTACTGTCCGTTTCCTGGACACCCTCCTTACTGGACAAACCGGCCCTATACAGCTCCTGGGGCAAGATAGGTGTTTGCTTTTCCTGGAACCTCGTTCTTAAACGAGTAGTGCTGATGACCTTTCTCATCAGCCGATTGTTGGTGTGTAGCCTTCATCATGTCCATGACCTCAACGCTCGAAAGCATCGTGGGAGGCATGATGTTAATTAGCTGACACGCGTGAGCCCAGGAGACGTGGTCTTTAAAGGCCTTCGTATGGATATCGGCCGCCATTTTGGCGGTTACCTCGTAAGCCAGAGACACGTACCCCTCCTGGAACACCTCGTGCATCCACGCAATGCAGATCCCGTGTGAGCGTTCCAAATGGCGCATCGTCGGGTTCTTGCCTGTGCGGACCACGCCGATCATCGTTTGATTGTCATCGTAGAACACGAAAGTAGGATCTTTGCCCCCAATCAAACGCCACAATGTGATGGCCGGAATGCCAATACGCGACATCGCATAGTCCGCAGCCACAATTTCCGCTTCGGGAGTAGAGTGGCTGGCGCAACCCTGTCGCTTACTGACACCTGCCAACGGGAACCGTGTGTGCGGTCCCTGAATATGCATGTGAGCCCCCGAAGTAGAACGCAAACTCTCGCCACAACCAGCGTAATCCGCATCCGCATACAACCCTATGGAAGTAGCATCCATGGAATCGCCGACCCATCCGATCATCTTATGACCTTTGGACTGATGGACGTAGCACATCAAATGATGCAGAGCCGCATCCTCTTTCTTGGACCACTTTGTAATGCGTCGCGCAAGATTGTTTATGCTTCGCAGCAAATCAAACCTGCAAATTCTTGCAGCATAGAGCAACTTCATGAGGATGCTCGCCGCATGCGGGGCAAGAGTACCCCTGTCTGCCTCATCGAGTTCCGTTTCCTGTGGGCCCTTAGGAACCGGTGGTGGAGGTAGAAGCCGTCCGCCCTTATCGACAGGCATTGTATGTCCACACCATTGACACCGATGGCTTGCAGCACCTGGATGACACGGTGCCCTAGCCGGGTGATTTTTGGTTTCTTCAACTGGACTGGGAGATGGTACCTTCTTGAATTTGTCCACAGGAAATCCCGTGGTTTCACAGTACTTTTGCACTGTCATTTCGAGATAGGTTTCCATGTCATAAGTGACAGTTCGCACCTTGGTGTTGTCGTGAAGTTTAGCCTCTCCCTTTGAGATTCGACATCCCAAATACAAACCAAGCGGAGTTTCCTCCTCAAGACGAAGTTCCTTGCGAAGCATGTTCCACCCCTTCGGGAGGTTCTCCGCCGGACCGGCGAGCTTCAGGTCGTCGACATAGATGACCAATAGGAGCTTCATTCCTGCATGGAAGTAAAGAGACGGCCATTCCTCACCAACTGGTGCAAAACCCATCTTCTGGACTGCGGTGTGACAATGTTGTTCCCACATTGTACCAGCGTCCGGATGCCCATAGAGTGCTTTCACGAGCCTGCAGACTGGTCTGCGAAATTTCCTCCGGTTCACCGAAGGATGCCAAGCCTCGTCTGGAAGTTCAACCCAGCACGGAGTCCCCGTCAACTTAGCCTGAATGTAGGCCTGGATAGCATCCGCCATCTGAACGTCGTTCCCGGGTAGGCACCCGTAGAAGTCGGCCCAACGAGACGCATCAAAGGTTGCCGGAGAGTTTCCGAGGTCCTGGAACAGCGCCGCCTCCATATTCTGATCTTTGACTTGATCTCCAAGCAGCACACCTCTTCCTTTGAACTTCCTTGCAGGGTCCCCTTCTTTGAGTTGATAGTTCTTCTCATAGATGAGACCATGCACTCTTGCCATGTGCACCTTCGCGTTGGACTTCTTGGCTTCTCTGACCACGTCGTCATACTCCCGCACTTGGCTAAAGTCGAAGACTTCCTGATCCCACAAGCCTTTCCATTCTTTCATGAACGCCTCCATGGCTTTGGGATTCTCGTACATCTCCTTGCGGTTGACTGGACGTGTAACCATGGCGTTGAAGCACGGCGCTGCACATGCGAGCTTCTCTCTGTGTTTCTCTTTGGTTGATGACACACATGGCATGCGAGGAGCTCTCAATCCGAACTCTGCCAATTCACTTGGAAGAGCAGGCAGCACATCGTCCAGAAACATTTCTGTGGCAATCTGCGTCACCTGTTCCTCGCACCATGTCCATCCAGTAGTCGTTCCCGCCCTGAAGTCCAAATCGATCTTCTCCGCAGGCACGACCTTGGGAAGTAGTGCCTCCAACGATGCAACGAGTGCGTCTTTATGCTCTTTGCCTTTCTTCTTCTCCTTGGCCTCCTTCTTGCGAGCCTTCTTGGCCTCCTTCTCTTCGACCTTCTTTATCTTCTTAAGTTCGATCTTCCTTCCTTCGCTTCCGAGCTTGTGCCATTCTTCAGGAGTGAACTTGCCCTTCGGACGTGTGGAGGGTAGCAATCGTCTACCATCACTCCCAATCTTGAACGGAGCCCCCCGCTTGTCGATCTTGCAAGGTTCGCCGTCGTCATTGATGTAGACGCGACCGTCGCCGGGAGTACCGAACTTCCAGAACTCGGGTTCCGGTCCGATGAGTCCAGCTTCCTTGAGCTTTGCGATGATGAATGCAGGGTCGGTCTCGTCAATGTCCGGAATGGAACGCCCAGTTGGACCGCGTGATGACGATGCAGGTTCCCCTTTGCCGTCCGGAGGTTCCGAAACGGTTTTGGGGGGAGTACCACGCTTAGTTTCCCTTTTGCTGCTCGGAGGGTCCGAAGCAACATCCGGTACTCCTTCGCTCTGTGGTACACTTCCTGCACTGTCGAGAATGGAGTCGCCAATCAATCTGAGGGCTTTGGCATCTTCAGACTCCAATGCTGGTCCGTCGCGAGGTTCACCGGGTTGATCATCTGGAAATTCTGAAAGATCAGGCACAATGTCATCGTTCTCCATGACATAGTCGAGCATTTCCTTCTCCATGGCTTTGACGCGTTCTTGGCGATCAGGTAGGTCACCACCATCATCGCCATTGTCGTCATCATCGTCGTCGTCACCTCCTCCTGGTGGCTTGTCCTTGATTTCTTTTCCTCCGAGATCCTTTCCTTCTTTCAGTCCTTCAAGTGTTCCGTTCATTCTCTCGTACTCGAGTTTGAGCGGAAAGGCAATTTCATCCGGCATGATGACCCGTTCGGTGATGTAGGGAATTTGAAGCTTGCGAGGCACTTTCGCATCATGTGCAAAGTTGGCATTCGCGAACTCCTTCATGTCCCACACACGATACTTTCGTGACCATGTTTGCCCCGCATTGAGGACATACCCTGCAAAGACGCCAGGTATCCCCTTCGGGTCGAACTTTCCGCCATACGTTGGTTCACGGGTCTCGGTCGGTTTGAAGTAGACCTTTGCTCCAAACGGAATCAACTTTCCCGGGAATTCTTTCCCAGACATTCTCTGCCACGCCGACTCACCATCCACATCCTCGGCGTTGAGATTGTGAGTGACGCAATTCAAGGCATAGGGCCAATAGTTCGCAGGTAGCCCTGCATGCAGCAACGACGTGGCTGTAGCAGTGATGACGAACTGGTTGGTCCTTTCCGCCAGAGAGTTGTTCATAGGACGTCCTGGCAACGAGTGATCCAATGGAATTTTGAGCTTGTTCATCGCCGCAATGAACTCATCTGCGCAGTCACTATATGCCAGCCTCACTTTCTTCTTTCCCATGAATCTCTTCATACATCGTACAACCTCTCCTTCTTCTCTGGAGATTGTGGGATATGCTGCAACCACCTTCGTGGCCACGTCGCGGAATACCAGGATTTCACGGAGCTCGTCATCAAGACCCACCCCCTTATCCGTGGCTTTTCCCATATCCACAAAGTCGAACGTCACCAAGTCACCCCACTCATTGACTTCTCGTTTGAATGCTCCCTTTTGGGTTCTGAAATGCTTCATCTTTGCTCTCACGCATGCATCACAATAGGGATTTCGGAATCGATGGGTACAAAGATGAGCCAAGGTGTTCGCTTCGGCCTTCAAGGTGCCGACCTTCGCCCTTCTATCTGGACCAGATTCGTCACCTTCCACGTCGATCTCCTGCGCGTCGCCCTCAGCCTCAACTGGAAGTTCGGCTTGTGGTTCATCTTCACGAGCTTCATCGCCTTCGACTACTTCGCCGTCTTCTTCTTCGTCAGCTTCGGAAGCTACGTCGGGGATCTCCTCGCCGATGTCGTCAAGACCTGGTACCGCAACATACGTCGAATCGTCGTCGGTATCATCGTCCACCTTGTCCTTGTACTTCTGCACCAAGCGGAACATTTCCATCGCTTCGGGTTCCTCATGGGCTTTGGCTCCTTTGCTTCCCACTCTGACATAGGGGATGTCTCCTTGCACGAAGAATTGTATCCTCTCGCCAGCATCGTTCACCATAAATGGTGGACGTCCCGCGGGCCACACAAAGGAATAGCCGTGAAGCATGCATCTCTTCCCAACTGACAGCACAGAAGGTGTATTCTCCAATACATGTGCTTTGATGGGCTCCTTGAAGGATTTCGTCAAGAATTCCGCCGTCTGGTTGGTCATAGTGACACCATTCGCCGTCTGGAACGATGTAGATTCGCAATCCATTGCAGTGTCGATGCCGTGCTTGGCGACCTTTTCTAGAGAGATAAGGTCATGTCCGCATCCTGTGTCCATGATGAATTTCAGCTTCCTGCGAATAAATTCTGGTTGGACCATACACATGTTCGGGTTCTTCATCAGTTCCTTACGACTCTCATCAACGCTCAAGGCTCTTTCATGAAACTTCCCCTTCTTGTTGTCGAACTTGAACATAATCACCTTCTCGGTTCCTGGAATCCTAACTGGTATGCATCCTCCATCTTTGCCCAGACACATATCTTCCATCAGTCGAGCCCTAGCTCTTGCTTTGTGCTTCTCGTACTCGACCTCCGAGATGTGGTTCTCGTGCTTCAGGTTCGCTTCTGTAAAAAGTCGCGGGGCGAATCCTCTATCTTTGTGTGATCGCCTCGGCTTCGATGACGCGAACTTCGTTCCCCGTTCGAAGGAAACCTTGAGGTCCTTGACGTCTCTGTGATAGGATCCGATCTCATCGTCGGTGGAGCAATCTGACGCCGCGTCGCCATCAATTGACTCGTCGTCAGAATCACCGTCACCATCACCCAGGGATCGAAGAACAGGTACTGCAGGCAGACCTCGAATCGCAATCGCGGGTGCGGCAGGTTCAGGCTTCTTCTTCTTGTCCTTCGCCTTCGCCTTTGCTTTTGCCTTCGCATTCGCGTCGGTTTCCCCGGTTGCGGGCGCTGCCTTAGCCGGGTCATGCTTGAAAGGGCAATTCTCTCGGCTGCAGGATCCGTTCTTGCTCCACTGGAAGCAAGGTCGTTCCGATGGTTTTGATGACGGGCTTCGCGCTCTCTGATTCTTATCATCTCGTGAAGACGGTCGTCCTCTGTCCGTATCTTTGTGACTCCATTTGCAATTCTTTCCTGCATTGCATCCTCCTCCGAAGTGAAATTTGCAACGAATCTTCGCCTTTTCCTTGTCGGTCAGCGATCGTGATGATGAAGGAGATCGGGATCGTTCTTTGCCTTTACCTTTCCCCTTCTTCTTGTCCTTTTCGTGTGCCTTTGCTTTACTCTTTGGGAGTACAGGCGCAGCATCCGCAGCTTCTTTGTCCTTGCCTCTCTCATTCGTCTTCTTCTTCTTGTCCTTGTCTGGCGCGGATGAGGGAGGCCCTTTGGGATCGGGCCTAGCTGGTGCAGCAAGCAGGTCCTTCCCAGCAACCATCTGGTTCAGACCATGTTGTGTCTCGTTGAGGTTCTTCTTCTCTCTTCTCCTCTGCACTGCCCGGTCCATGATCCTCAGCAGCATATCATGTGATCTCTCTGGATCGTCATAGCTCTTGATGTCATAGTAAAGCTTGAGCTCCATGTTCATCTCGGAGGATCCTGATATCTTCTGGTACAAGATGTCGCGGAGGGCATTCGTGGAAGGTACATCTTCAGGTCGAATCCGAGAGATGATCTCTAGCCACGTTGCTTTGAATGCGGCAATCTTGTTGTCCCCAGGATACTGCAATTTGGTCAGGTAATCGATCGTGTAAACCATGTCAAGGCGATCCCGTGTGCGGAAGGTTTCCATCATCATAGCAATGATCTGTCGTCCCTTCAGAACCTTGTACTCGTTCCCGCGAATGTACGCGTTTGATTTGAGGTTCACTTCCAAGAACAGATCGGCTGCTTGATCTCCAGCATTCCGTAACATGAGAGTCATCGCACTTGCCAGCTTCACGTCGATGCTTCTGAACTTGACATGTCCCGAGTCATTGAGCCCTTCAACATCCGGCATCGGCTTGAAAGACTCTTGCAGCCATTTGATCCAGTCGCTTTGATTGGTATCCGCACACGCGGCCAGGACGTTTGTGGTGACTGCTGCCTGCCAAGCGTCCAAGTGAGTGACCTTGGGAAACGCAGGAATGTTGATCTTGTCGGCTTCTCTTCGGGATATCTTTGGCCCTTCGGTGTAATCAAGTCCATCTTCGGGTCCAGATCCACCGCCACCTCCTCCACCACCACCGTGGGGAGAAGAATCTGGGTCGCCACCACCATCACCTCCCCCACCTCCTTTCTTGATTGGCTTCCAGGATCCAGGGTCGGTTTTGTCTCCGTCCTCTTCTGGTTCGCCTTCCTCCTCGTTCTCCCCCTCTTCACCCTCATTCTCTTGCTCTTGTTCTTCAGCAATCATGCGCCATTGATCTCGTTCGCGACGAAGACGAGCTTCGGTGTCTCTCATTCTACTCATTTCTTCCCGAAGTTCATCCATTTGACTTTGTAAAGCTTCTTGTTGAACAGTTGTCGAAGCGTTTGCGCGAGGATCTTGGGGATGATTGGGAGCATTCGGAGGAATTTCTGAAGCCATTCCAGGCGTGACCTCGCCCGTATGCCGCGAACGCGATGGTTGCCGCACACACTGGTAGGACGTGGACGCCGTAGGTGGATCAGCAAGTAACTGTGAGGTGTGTGGTCTGGTAGCCAAGCCAGGAGGCAAGTCCAGCAAACCTGTCGTGAACATCCTTCCCGGAACCAGGTTGGGAACTGATGGTACTTCTGGAACGAGAACGGGAGGTCCACCAAACAACGATGTCCTTGTAGAAGTCGGTCGGCTTTCTGCCACTGGAATAGGAGGTCCTCCGAACAACGATGGCCTCGTGGGAAGAGCCGGGGGACCCGAACCCTCCTTTGAGGCATCTCCACCCTGGGAATGAGCCGGCGAAGCCGAACCCACCCCAGGAATGGTGTTCTGGACCCATGTCTTGAACCTCGATTCCGTCGTAGATGACATTGGCACATCACGATCAACTTCTTCCGGACTGCTGTAAGCTTGGGTTATTCCTGAACGGGATTGAACGCTTTGTGGACGCGAATTATGCACACCTACCCCAGGCACTGAAGAAACATTATCCCACTCAGACGTTCCGGCTGACGTAGGTCGGTTGTACGTTTGAACCTGTCTCGCAGCATCCAATTCCGATGTCAGTCGTCGATTGACGTCCTCATGAGATTGGCATTCCGCTCGTACCCTTTGCAGCTCCTCATGGATGCTAGGCAACGAAGCATGTTGGCCTTCCAATCGCTGCTCCATTTCGTGCACAGCTTGTCTCAAAGCAGCTGCTCTTTCTTCTTCTTCGTGGTACTGAACGATGACGCCATGAATGTTCACGTTCAAGAGCCTGGTCTGATCGCGTTCATCCTGCAATGCCACGCTCTCATGATGAGCATATTCTCGCATCTCGCTCTTCTGCTTCTCGGATGCTTCACGTGCAAACTCGGAGGTTCGCAGCTGATCTTCCATCTGGGCCACAATGATTTCGGCTTGTTGTAGATCGGCTCGCCTTCTCAGATTTTCATGTGCTCGAATGTTCAGCTCCTCTGTAAGTCGCTGATATTCTCGAGCTATCGTGTTTCCTTCACCATGGGCCGCTTCTTCCACGTTGACCATGTACTGCGCCATCTCGCGTTGCTGGTGCATCAACTGCTCCTGAGTCATCGTCGCTTGGTGATGATTGTCGGCAGCATGTTGCTCCAGCGTTGCGATCGTGGCACCAACGACTTGCTCACGTTCAGCGAGTGTAGCTTCGTGACGTTGATGGATATGAGCAGCCAGTTGCGCGTTCTGATCACGTTCGCGTTCTAGCTGCTCGATCCTGAGTGATGCCCCATAGTCTTCCTGTTGCATCTCCTCGATCTTCAGTCGCAACATGGCAATGACCTCTCCCATTTCCCGCCTTTCGCCTTCTTCCCGGATTCGTTCCGCTAGAGGGTTAGCAGACTCAACCGGGGGACCCGAATCAAGCCCGCTCCTACCGCCAGCCGGAGGTTCCGAACTGGGGAGGCCGGTACCCAAAAGAGGGCCACCGTACCCTCTTCGCGGTGACGTTTCCGGTCGTCCGGCGTCCGGCGAGGATCGTGGAGAGATTCGTGGAGAAGTGCCTCTTCTTCGTCGTGGAGTACTTGGAGTGTTGGATCTCTTTGATGTTCGTTCCGATGATTGTCTGGAAGTGGATCTGAGGCGTGAAACTTGACTCATCTTCGAGTTTCCATCTTCACACAGTACGCTCAAACCACTTCTGGTTCGTGCGGGTGCCTTCGTAACCGCAACCATCTCAACAGCGTCATCTGATGACGTAACTGCATCTGTGTCGGCGCAGCCTGTGCTTTCGCCCAATGCAGGTGCAGCAATAGCATCACCATCACCGAAGGTCATGGTTGTGTCGGCACTCGACGACGAGGTTGGCAGTGCCATAGCTCAGCCCGTACAGTAGTCGCAAGTCGCAACCGCTATACGGCTGATAACCTGCGTGAGGTCGGGTAGTTGCTTGCACTACGCTTTGGCTCCTCACCAGCCAAATGGTCTCGCACTTGTTTTCTGCACTGATGTTCGCCTTCAGTCTCCGTCTCGTGCACCCGGGCGGTTTCCAGTTACGCTATTGCGCTTACTTCCAACCTATGGGTGACCTTCACTCTAGGGCTTACTTGAATCTTGAGCCAACATGGTGAACAGGCCACGGCGTTCTAAGGTGGTTTCCCCGATGTGCGGCGGAGCCGACACAAAGGGGTCCCCAAAACGTGCTGTGGTTCGGGGATCATTCACACAAAACGTATAGGGATGCTTAGTAAAAATCACGGCCCCAATTAAGGGGTACTAAGGGCCCTAAATCCTAAACCCTAAACCCTAAACCCTAAACCCTAAACCCTAGACCCTAAACGCTAGACCCTAACCCTAAACCCTGGGCTCACACGTCCGGGGTGATCCTCGGACGTCTCGTCTCGGTAGTGCGCCACGAGCTCCTTCCATCCATGGTAGAGGCGAGGAGAGCGGCTGAGGGTTTCGGGTTTAGGCTTTTGGGTTTGGGGTTTAGGGTTTAAGGTTTAGGGAAACCCTTTTGTTCAAGGAAGAGACTTGACATCACAACTGGCGTTTTCCTCATTGAGGGGTATTGGGACCTCCGGAAAAGAGGCGCTCGACCCGAAACCCTAAACCCCAAAACCCCTAAACCCCTAAACCCCTAAACCCTAATCCCCTAAACCCCTAAACCCGCAAAACCTTAAACCCCTAAACCCCTGAGTTTTCAGGAAGGCCCTGAGGCCGGGAAAAAGGTCCTCTAAGTCCAGGTTGTTGAGTTCGCCCTGCAGCCTGAGGCTGTCAGGGTGGACACCGGGGTGTAGGGTTTAGGGTTTGGGGTTTAGGATTTAGGAGGTTTAGGGTTCAGGAGGCTTAGGATTTAGAGGTTTGGGGTTTACGGTGTAGGGAAAGTTTGGGGTTTCGGGTTTGGGGCTTGGGGTTTGGGGTGTGTATCAGTGTACGCGCGCGTGGAGTGAACCTTTTCTTTAGACATGGGGGGCGAATAGTAGCCCCACCTCTTCAGGTTCTACTTCTCATAAATATGTAACAAACTTGCTTATCACCAGCACAGAATTTAAAATTGATGCCATTTCTTTCCTCTTTATAGCACAGGGCTTTATTTGTTGTTTTGTGAAATTGAAAGGCTCTTGCCAGGAGGGGGCAAGGGGGGTCCCAGCAGGGTCCAGGGATTAAGGGGGCGTTAAGTCCCCTGGTCCAGGAAGCCAATAGGGATGGGGTGTCCTGGGAGGCTCCCAGGCCCTTTTAGAGTTTAGGGTTTGGGGTCTTCTGTAAGGCTTAGGGGTGCTGATGTGTTGAGGTGGTTGAGGCTTGAAGGCTTGGGGGTTTGGAGTATTGGGGTCTAGGAGGATCAACTAGGCGCTTAGGGGGTTAGGCTAGAGGGCTCGGATCGCAGTGGTCTAAGGATTCGGGCGTTTCTTGGCCAACCCTGCCAACCCTCAGGTCAACTCAGACGCAGACCTCCGCAGAAGCTGCTCGTCAAAAGCGTTTCCCAAGACGACGTACTCCTGCACCATGAAAGAAAAGGACGATCCCTGAGTTAAGAAAAATACCTCAAACCATACAGGGATCCTGAATGCCCTGAGCCCCAACCCCTAAACCCTAAACCATTTTTAAATGCTAAACCCTAAACCCTCGTTGTTGTTATCCTGCTGCGATTGGCATGCTTAACACGACGTATGTTTTTGTATTTAACGTTACGTCGACACAGCAGAATAGCCAAAGTGGGATTTAACCCCGTATGCCTTCATGAAAGGGTATCACGGGGTGTTTCGGATAGCCCGAACTCCTAAAAACGCGGAGGTCCTGCGATGCATCTCTCACCAAGCAGTGGTGCACATGGAGTCCTGGAGGCGAGTGTGGGGAACCTTAGGATTTACACAGGGTTTAGGGTTTAGGGTTTAGGGTTTAGGGTTTAGGGTTTAGGGTTTAGGGTTGAGGGTTTCGGGTTTAGGGTTTAGGGATTAGGGTTCGAGGCGTTGCAAGCCTTTCCTGTGACCCAAAGCCAGCCTACGGCAAGGAGACCCAAACTTGAACCTTGAGATTCAAAACCCGAAACCCGAAACCCCCCCGAAACCCTAAACCCTAAACCCTAAACCCTAAACCCGAAACCCTCAACCCTACCCCCCTTAATCGTGAGAACATCGGCCCTCCCAGAAGCCCAAAACCCGGAGCCCTCCGCGCCCTCGTCCAAGCTGGGACCGGCAGGGGCGCGGGCGGCCCTTGGCGCGCCGCCGTGGGCCCGCCACGGCGCCCTCGGGGTGAACTTGGCGTGGACTTCTTGGGGCTCATTCAGGGGAGCCTGGTGCAATTAAGGGATGATGGCTTGGAGTACAGAGGGGTCATATGTTGAGCTTTTAGGATAGGCTAGGATCGGGGCTTGGGTTCTCGGAAGAATCTCAGCCCCATCTACGGCCCCGGCCGAAAAAGGCTCCGCAAGGGCTGCACCCAGCCCGGAGACGCCACCGCCAGGGCCTTTCTGCGACTCTCCCCTTGTGAGGCATCTTGCACTACTGAAGGAACCCCGCAACAGTGAATGGACGAACCCCGGCAGACTTCAGCGGCGTGGCACTCCTTCTGAGGATGTTGCGAAGCCCATTTCATGAGCAAAGAACACACTCACACTCAGACATAGCTTCAGAGGACCGACGTATGGCTAGAAAGAGCACCAAAGAGTGAAGAATTGACAGAAGTGGGATCATCCCGTGTAAGCCACGTTCCTAGTTAAGGAGGTCCTGGACAGTGCCGAGGACCCTTGCTTGAAGTCCATACCGAAGGAAATCGAGGCTATGGGAACACCTCAACACGTGGTGGAGGCCCTTCTACTCCCCTACGCAACAGACATGCATGCGTAATTACGCCCCGCACCCGGAATCGTGGAGCGCGACACCTCTTCATTAAGGAATAAGCACTAAATTCATGCTCTGGATCCCGATGTGGCTTAGGGTACACATATATATATATATGTGTACATATACATGTTATCATTTCGGTATCCTAACATTACGCCCGAAACCCGAAACTCTAAACTACATGGTTCGGGGCGCGCTCTCGCGCGTGGTACGGAAGGCATGTACACAAGTCAGGACGTGCAGAAACTGCAGAAAACATCGGCAGGGGTGGGTGTTATTTCATAAGCACTTTGTGAAAACTATGTCAATTTTGGGGCCCAGGCTTTCACACTACATAGTAGTTTTGAAATGACTGTCACTGTAGTAGTTTTGGGGTAGCTGTTTGGTAAATACCTGTGTTTTGGGCAAAACACGCTGTAACTACCAGCATTTTGGGCATGGTCGCGAAAGGCATGGACGCTTGTGACCGATTTTCTTGTTCCACATCCTTGTGCAGTATGTTGTACAGAGGCGAAAACGCTGCAAATACCTGTGTTTTTGGCAAAAAAAGCTGTAAATACCAGTGTTGGGCATGGTCGCGAAAGACATGGACGCTTGTGACAAATTGTCTTGTTGCATATCCTCCTGCAGTATGTTGTACAAAAAGGCGAAAGCGCTGTAAATACCAGTGTTTTGGGCATGGACGCAATATGAATGACGTTCTTATCCCCCCCCCACCCCCTCCCCTCCCAGAAAGTCCGGAAAACCTGACAATGTGCTCGAAAGTACACGCGCGGGAACGCGCCCCACTCCAACTACATTCCTCAAGTCGAGGGGCCTTATCCTTTCTGAATACCACCGAGGCCTGCTCTCCCTCTTCCTGAGCTTCGTGCCAGGAATGCCAGAACAGGCCAAGGCTGTCGACGCATCGCTTCAGCTGCTTAGGGTTTAGGGTTTAAGGGTTCAGGGTTCACAGGGTTCAGGGTTTAGGGCCTAGGGTTTAGGGTTTAGGGCCAGGGTTCAGGGTTTAGGGTTTAGGGACTGATTCTACCTAGACCATCGTGTCACATGCACAGGTCATCAGGCGTACGTATCTGCTGATCCTGATCGAAAACGCTCGGGAGCCGAGAAGCATCAAGCCATCTGGCACCACCTCTTGCTCCCCCCACCCTTGCTGCAACATCATGCTCCTTCATGCTAACTTGAGGGTCTTTAGATCACCGGCAAGAGCAGAAGATCGTGAAAGAGGGACACTGCTGAAGCTAGATGAAGCTTACAGGAGCCGGGATTTTATCAAAATGATGGCCCGTTTGGGGGGGGAGGGGTGGGTGGGCCATCAACCACACGGCCTCGTCAGCATGCTTGGGCTCGATGGGGCCACGGAAGAGGACATCGCCTGCGTCTTCCAAACACAGATAAAAGTTGCGGATGGTCTTAGGGTTTCGGGTTTAGGGTTTAGGGTTTAGGGTGCAGGGCTAGGGGTTTAGGGTTCAGGGTTTATTGTTTAGGGTTCAGGGTTCAGGGTTCAGGGTTCAGGGTTCAGGGTTCAGGGTTCAGGGTTTAGGGTTTAGGGTTTAGTGTTTAGTGTTTACGGCCCTGCTAGGCCGCCCACTCATGCGAGCAAGGTCATCGAGGAAGACGAAACGCTGCCTGCATTCGGGAAGCTGTGCGCTTGGAGGTTCATGGGTAGTTACAAGTAGGGATCAACAGGCCCTGAATGGGGGTTTCCAAAATTAGGAGTATCTTATTGGGGTGCTTATTGCAAGGGAATCCTACTGTTTGGGGGACTGTAGCAGGGGTCCCTTACCTATAACTACCCGCGAACCTCCAACTGTTGCTAAAGCCCTGGCTGGCTAAAGCCCTTCCCAGAATAACTTGCTTCTGGGATCCGCAGTAACCTACTGGCAGGAATAGAACCCGGCCCGAACAAGGACTCAGTGGCCGAACAAAAAAGAAACAACAGGGCTCGTGGAAAGCCCCTCGTACCTCACTACCGCCCCCCCCCCCCAGCCACAATATCCCTACAAAAGCACGCCCACCTAACCCTTCACAAGCTCGATGTATCACAGTGAAACCTCCGAACCTGAGCGTCTGCCAAACCTGCAAGTAAATCAAACCTTAAAATTGCATTCAGAACTATGCATTAATTCAGAAGGTGATAAGTCTAGCAACGATACTTGTAACCCTACTTAGGCCACGTATAACCCTACTTGTAACCTACACCCTACACCCGAAACCCTAAACGAGAGCCCTAAAACCCTAAACCCTGCTTACAACTACCCATGAACCTCCAAGTAGACCCTGGCTCGAACCAAAGATCCCCAAGTAGCCGATAAGGCAACATTCCTGAACCCTATTCAAAACCCCCACACCATCCTCAACCTCTCAACCCTATTTACGCCTAAAATCCCTCTATCTCTGAAACCCTAAGGCCCTAAACCCTACACCCAAATCTCCAAATACCGAAACCCTACCAATCCCCAAATCCCGAAACCCTAAACCCTAAGCCCCAAAACACCCCAGACAACCCTAAACCCCAAACCCTAAACCCTAAACCCCAAAGCACCCCAAAACCCTAAACCCTAAACCCTAAACCCCAAACCCTAAACCCTAAACCCTAAACCCCAAAGCACCCCAAACCCTAAACCCTAAACCCCAAACCCTAAACCCCAAACCCTCCGTGGGGCGCACCAGCGCAGCACCGACTCCTTGCTACGGCGGAGAGCCGCGCAGTCCAGGAGCGGCCCGAAGTCGGCTGGGAAAGGGGCTCTTCGGGTTTAGGGTTTAGGGTGTAGGGCTTAGGGCTTAGGGTTTAGCGCTTAGGATTGTTTAGGGTTTGGGGTTTAGGGTTTTGGGTTTTGGGTTTTGGGTTTTGGGGGGGGGGGGTTTAGACCTTAAGGCTTAGGATTTCAGAGGAGGGTTCTGAAGGGCGGGCTTGGGATTTTGGGACCGTTTTGGGTTTAGGGGCTCAAGGGTTTAGGGGCCTTGGGGGTTTGCAGTAGGGAGCTCCTTGGTCCCCTTTTGTTCTCCAAAAATAGCCCCCCCCCAAAGCAGCGACCGCTAATCTCCAGAAAACTCTAATCTCCAGAAAACTCTAAAATGTCTGAAGTCTCTTCATGGAACCCAAACTCCTGATCACCCGAAGAAACGCCCTTTGAAGGCATGTCGAAGGCGTTTTTTAAGGGTTCTTAAGCCCTAAACCCTAAACTAAGCCCTACGAACGCCGTACTTTACCCCCCTCATACCCTGAACCCTAACTAAGGCTGAGGACAGCCAGGAGCTCGGCAGGCCCTTGAAACATTTTATATCTTCCCTTCTTGGGTGTCAGAGGATCATACCCTAAACCCGAAACCCCTAAGCCCTAAACCCCAAACCCTAAACCCTAAACCCTAAGCCCCAAACCCCAAACCCTGAACCCTAAGTAAGGGGAACCGCTCTGCGTCTCTCCACGGACCCTCACCTGGATCGGAGTCGGCGGCTTCCGCCACGATGTCCTCGACCTGCTTGGGCGTTTAGGGTTTGGGGTTTAGGGTTTAGGGTTTAGGGTTTATGGTTTAGGGTTTAGGAAGTAGGAAGTAGGAAGTAGGAAGTAGGAAGTGAACCCACCTGACCCCCAATCAAGGAAAAGCCCCTAAACCCTAAACCCCCTGAACCCACCGAACCCTTGATCAAGAAAAGCCCTAACACCCTAAACTCCCTGAACCCCCCCAAATCCCCCCTACCCGCCAGTCAAGAAAAGCCCTTAGCCCCCAAAGCCCCCTGAACCCCCCTAACCCCCAATCAAGAAAATCACCCTAAACCCTAAACCCTAAACCCTAAACCCCCACTCCACCTCCGCCAGGAGGAGGGCGCGGAGCCGCTGCACACGCTCCGCCCTGGCACCCTGCCAGGGGGCCAACCCGCCTCGGAAGATGGTGTTTAGGGTTTAGGGTTTAGGGTCTAGGGTCTAGGGTTTAGGGTTTAGGGTTTAGGGTTTAGGGTTTAGGGTTAGGGTTCAGGGGGCTTTTTGGGGATTTGGGGTGAGAAGAGGGCTCAGAAAGTGTTTTGGGATTTGGGGGGGTCAAAGGACTTTGGAGACTTTGAAGTTCTTGCTTGGCCTTAATGTGCCTTATACGGATTTTGGGGTTGAGGGCTTGAGTATGTAGAGGATTTTGGGGCTTTATAGGGTTTAGGGTTCAAGGATTTTGGGGTTTACACGGTGCCTTGGGGGTTTGGGGTGTAGGGCTGAGGGTTGGGCTGAAGGCAGACGCGGGAAGATTGTGGGCTTGGGGTACAGGGGGTTGGGGAGTGGGGTTGAGGGGCTTTGGGCCTGGGGGCTTGCGGGGTTTGGGGGTAGGGGCTTGGGCGTGCATGGGTTTTGGAATTGGGGCTTTGGGGTGAACTAGCTGAGCCTACGCTTAGCTCCAACCAGAAGCACGAAATAGTCCCTTGTGCAGGTAGGGTTCAGCTTAGGGTTGAAGGCTCAGGGTGTAGGACCCTACCCAATATGAACCCCAATTTCACAATCAGCAAGACGTGACCGAGAAGGCGGCTATCTGGCGGGAGCCAGTAATGCTGCGCAAACTGGACAAGAAAGGCCTGCACTCACTGCACGCTCCCGGCATACCCCATGGAGCATGTTTGGGGTTTAGGGTGTAGGGGACAGATCTCGGCAATTCAGGGAGGTATTGTGCTCTCAGGCTATGTGGGCAGGTGGTAAAATTCACAAGATGGAGGCAGCATCATTTGTTGGCTGGCGGCCCAAATCGCAGGAAACCCTGTGTACCAACATCTGTACACTTCGCAGCAGAGATGAGGGAAGCCCGCTCCATGAACGACCACGAAAGCAAGGCCCGTCCTCCTGCAAAGTCGCAAGCGGCCTGTATACAAGCCCGCGGCTTCTCAAAACCTATCGCTTCAGATACCCGCGGCTCAGAACTGGTCTTTCACGGCCTTCACGGCTGTGGCTTTCACGACCGTCTTTGCCGGCTGTGCCTTCACTGTCACCTCCTTGCCGAACATCATCTTCTTTCCGGCCTTCGTGGCTGGCTTCGTGCGGGTCTTGATCATGACGAGTCCAGGAAGGACAAACTTGCCCACCTTCTTCACCTCCATGGCACCGATGTCAGCCAAGGAAGACAGCACCTGTGTCACGTCGCTCTTCTTCAAGCCTGTGCTCTCGGCCACCTGAGCGGCAATGCCACTCTTCGGCATGGCGCGGACTGCCTTCATCTTCATCACCTTCATGCTCTTGGCAGCTCCCGCGGCCTTCATTGCCTTCATGGGGGCCATGGCTTCAAAGCTTGTCAGGGAAATCACAACGCGACGGGCGAATCTGAGCCTTTGCCAGCAAAAAGCATGCACGTCAAAGGTCTACGCAGATTCATGCCCATGATCCACACAACCGGCCAGTGGCAATGCAGCAAGGTTCGGCAGAAGCATGACATCATACCTATGTTCGGCAGCTTATACTTGGGATTACCCCTATAAGGCCCCTTAGGGGGTATCATAAGTAGGGTTACAAGTACAGCTCTATTTGGTTCGTAAGTACCATGAACCTTCAAGTATAGGACATGCCAATGACACGATATCTACATATATATGCACATATATATATATATATACATTTACATATGTACATATGTATATATATATGTATATAGTCTATATGACATCATATTAGAAGTAGGGTTATAAGTACAGTTCTATTTGGTTCGTAAGTACCATGAACCCTACCCTAAACCCTAAACCCTAAACCCTAAACCCTAAACCCTATAGGACATGCCGATGACACGAGCGCCCTTTGCCTCCTGCTCCTCGGGGCTGAGCACAGCCTGGCGCAGCGGGGACCGCGAGCGCTCGTCTTTGCGGCGCCTGGGTCGGGGGTGGCGCTTCGTTAAACTTAGGACCTTCGTTGGGCTAAGCGTTCAGGGTTTAGGGTTTAGGGTTCAGAGTTTAGGGCTTAGGGTTTGGGGTTGAAAAGTTTAGGGTTTGGGGTTTGAAAGTTTAGGGTTTAGGGTTTAGGGTTTAGGGTTGAGGGCTGAGGCTTTAGATGCCAAGGGAGCCGGCAGCTGAGCCCCCCCCGGTGGTGGTAGCAGCTGAGCCCCGCGCATACTGAGCTGAAAAGTCCGTGCACAACATGCGGCGCAGGCTTTGGCCTCCCGAGGCGATAGTATGTGCGCGCACACACACGCACACATATATATATATATATATACATATTATATATATATATATATATGCTACCCCCCCCCCCAAAGATCTAGGTATTTTCATGATTTGGCGATGTCAGGTTGAAGATTTGCGTGGGCCCGGAGGCAATGTGAAGTTGAAGATTTGCATGGGCCCGGATAGGTGCAGATGAGTATAGGACGTCGATTGGAAAGATAAGCAAGATACCATAAGCCCAGGAAGTATTCAAGTGCATAAGGTGATGTGGAGAAACACTGTATTCCTGAAGAGCAAATCTCCTTTCACTATGTTACGGGTTCTGGACCTTCCAAAAGCCCGACTTACTCTCAAGTATGTGGGTGTTCATCTCATCATTCCCAAAGGACCCCCAAAAAGAGCTACCATTTCTCAAAGATAAGACTCATTTATACACTATCCTCACTTACAAGTAAACAGCTCAATAAACCCTACTCGATTAAGGTTCAGATTAATTCGATCAAGAAGTAGGGTCAGACCCT
Organism: Symbiodinium natans; assembly: GCA_905221605.1. NCBI lineage: Eukaryota > Dinophyceae > Suessiales > Symbiodiniaceae > Symbiodinium > Symbiodinium natans. The sequence continues at coordinate 712,509 of CAJNDS010001891.1, forward strand.
ATTCCAAGATTTATGTGTCTTAAAGGTTTAGGGTTTAAGGTTTATATAGGCATTTAAACCTAAGCCGTCAATTCGACCGAAACATTTGAACTTTAAACCCTCTTGGGTGTAAGGTTGAAAGGCTTAGGGTTTAACATTTAGGCATCTAAACCTCAACCGCTATTTAAACCTGAACCCTTAACCGTAAAACCCTTTTGGGTTGAGGCTTAAAAGGTTTAGGCCTTAAGATTTAGGCATTTAAACCTAAGCCCATCGAGTGTAAATCTTAACGGGCCTAAACACTTAACCTTTAAGCCCAAAAGGCTATAGGGTTAAGGTTTAAAGGATTAGGGTTTAAAAGTTCAATAGTAAGCCCATAGAGTTTAAGCCTAAAGGGGCCTAAACGCTTCACCTTTAAACCCTATAGGCTATAGGGTTAAGCTTTGAGGGTTTAGGTTTTAAAAGTAAGCCCATAGAGTTCAGACCCCAAGGGGCAAAAACGCTTAACCTTTAAACCCTATAGGCTATAGGGAAGGTTTAAAGCTTTCGGATTCAAGATTTAGGCATTTAAACCCAAGCCCACCTTAAGGGTTTAAGGTTTTAAACCCTCAAGGCTTAAGAAATACCCTAAGCCTTTAGACCCTATAGGGCTGAAAGGTTAAAGAGAGCGTAATGTCTGGGCATTTATACTTTCAACGCCTATAGGGTTAAACCCTTTTAACGTTTTAGAGCCCTACAGGGCTTCAGGGTTCTGACCCTAAAGGGCTTAGGGTTCTCGTTTACATGCTTAAACCTTAAACCCTTAAGGTTTAAGCTCTATGGGCTTGTGTTTTAATGCCAAATCTTAAACCCTAAGCCTTTCAACCTTAACCCTATGGCCTATAGGGTTTAAAGGTTGAGCGTTTAGGACCCTTAAGGTTTAAACTCTATGGGCTTACTGTTGAACTTTTCAACCCTAAACCTCTAAACCTTAACCGTGCCTAAACACTTAACCTGTAAGCCCTATAGGCTATAGGGTTAAGGTTCAAAGGTTAAGCGTTTAGGACCCTTAAGGTTTAAACTCTATGGGCTTACTGTTGAACATTTCAACCCTAAACCTTTAAACCTTAACCGTATAGCCTACAGGGCTTAAAGGTTTAGCCCACGATCCCGAAATCTATGGGCTTGTGACACATGACCTTGAGCGACGTCACGAAATTTACTTCTGAGACTTTATAGCGACGTCACGAAAGCTAAAACTGAGACTTTACAAGACGTGAACCCGATTGAAAAACGATTGAAACGATTGAAATTCAATCGGGGGCCCGATTGAAAAACGATTGAAACGATTGAAGTTCAATCGGGGGCCGGATTGAAGATTGAAGATTGAAGATTCCCAGAAAAAAGCTTTCCGGGAATCTTCAATCTTCAATCTTCAATCCGGTCTCCGATTGAATTTCAATCGTTTCAATCGTTTTTCAATCGGGCCCCCGATTGAATCTTAAAGGTTTAGCCCACGATCCCGAAATCTATGGGCTTGTGACACATGACCTTGAGCGACGTCACGCAATTTTCTTCTGGGACTTTATAGCGACGTCACGAAAACTAAAACTGAGACTTTACAAGACGTGAACCCGATTGAAAAACGATTGAAACTATTGAAATTCAATCGGGGCCCGATTGAAAAACGATTGAAACGATTGAAATTCAATCGGGGGCCGGATTGAAGATTGAAGATTGAAGATTCCCCAAAAAAAGCTTTCCGGTAATCTTCAATCTTCAATCTTCAATCCGGCCCCCGATTGAATTTCAATCGTTTCAATCGTTTTTCAATCGGGCCCCCGATTTTTTCAATCGAGCTCACAATTTGAAAATACGACCACGCACATATGAAGACTCGCACATATCAAGATTTACATGTCCATATTGAGATTTACATGTTTAGCTAGCCCCCCACCCCCAACCCTAAAACCCTAAAACAGATCCCAAAACCACGAAAATACCTAGATCTTTGGGGGGGGGGGGGTACCATATATATATATATATGTGTGGGCATGTCTCTTACACAATGTAGTATAAGCATGTGGTATACGATATGTAAGTATATATGTATGTATGTACGTATGTATGTGCGGATCTATGCGAGAAAATCAAATAGGATGGAGCATAAATAGATATATATAGTTCTTTATTTATTTGCTTATCTATTTACTTATGTATATTTATATTTTTATTTACATTTATATTTACATTTATACTTATTTATACATATATAAGTCATGTTTTGTATATACATATCTGTTTATGATTTGTTTATGCGAATGCTTGTCCCCCTCCCAAGATCCACGCTTGCAGCTTTTTCTTACACCCTGTGACTTTCCAGATTTCCAGATTTCCGCCCTCGAAATTTCCAGATTTCTACATGTAGAGGGTGGAAACTTAAAGTAGGGAAAATGCAACCGATGTTTTTCAGTGAATCCCGGTCTCAAGCTACGGTGCGTCGGCCATTCGAAGGTTTCAACTTTCTGCACTAAATCAGTCCAAAAACACCCAATGACGTTTACGTTGTGAATCGGGCTGGCTTTTCGAATACCGGTCACAAAGCATATTGTTTACATGGTCGGGAATGGCAAAGAATGAGAGCCCGCTACGGGGACAGCCAATGCACCATATGAGCTTCGGCGTTGCAGAGGGCCACCACTCAAACTGCAGCGGCTGAGTTCCCCGCCTCAGCCCACTGTGTCTTTGAAAAGCCCTGTACGAATAGCTCGGTTGTTTACAGTGTTCACGTTGGAGGGCGGGAAGCGATTTCGAGTACAGCGTTTCAAATAACGACTTATCATTCTAACTACACACTCTCTGTCAATATTGATTCGCAATGCATGTACTAGTACGTATTGCATGTATGTGTATATGTACACACATTATACATTGTACATTTTACATTATACATTAATTAGACATTAGACATTAGACATTAGACATTAGACATTAGACATTAGACGTTAGACATTATACATTATACATTATACATTATACATATGCATTATACATATACATATACATATATGTATGTATACATAAAACTGCAAGACCGACATGTCCGCACAAGCACACGCAAGCTTCTACGCATGGAGCAAGGCGGCATGCTTCATACTTGGCAGGCTTGGGCACAGCCACAGAGCTCCGAACCCATCTTCAGGTTTCGGGTTTAGGGTCTAGGGTTTGGGGGTTTAGGGTTTAGGGTTCAGGGTTGAGGGTTGAGGTTTTAGGGTTTCGGGCCACACGTTCCGAACCTGCCTCGTTCGAGGAGTGAGCCGAAGGTGCAACCAAGGTCGGTCCGGCAAAGGGTGGCGGTTGCTGTGGTCAAGGCTTGACGGCTTGTGTCATATGAGGGGCCTGAATCATGAGGATAGGGTTTTGGGGGGGATTTCTCTAGTGTAATGAATTGGGCTCCTGAATGATGATCGGGTGGGTTTGGGGGGTTACTGTTGGTAAGTATTCCGAGTGCGGGTTGGTATCTGGTCACGATGTAGCCGCGTGCAGGGTAGATGTTGAGATTCTGTCTACATTTGGAACCCTAAACCCTAAACGCTAAACCCTAAACCCTTTCACGAACTTCCATCGTGGGTCTGGAAAGCAAGCTGGCGAGGCCATCGCAGCGCAAGACATCTGAAAGCAGCACAAGCCAGGACATGCAACTCATCCCAGGGTTTGGGAACTAGGGTTTAGGGTTTGGAGTCGAGGGTTTTGGGGTTTAGGGTTTGGGGTTTAGGGTTTAGGGTTTAGGGTTTAGGGTTTAGGGTTTAGGGTTTAGGGTTGCTGACAACAAACCTTCAAGCTTGAACTCTGCCGAGGCGACTATGCTGCACATGCAGAGATCCGGTGCCTCGCGCCAGTGCCGACCGAACACGATATCGAGATCTACGTAGTCCAAGCGATTGGCCAGCACCAACGCCCGGAGATACCTCTTAGTAGGGAATGAGGGAATAAGGCACCCCATATTAATCCCTAAAGGGTATTTTTAAGGGGATATAGGGTACCTAATTCCCTCATTCCCTACTAACCAACAGTAAGTTCTCTGTTCGGGTTTGCAGTGTGGCTTGTGGGAAAGTCACAACACACAGGATTCGCCCGCCAGAAACATCCAAGCGACGCCAATAGCCCTTCATTAAGGAAACTTCCTGTAAATATCATAGGGCTCCTCATCTGGCTTAGGGAATACTCCCGAATTAAGGAGTACTGGAGCCTCTGGGATTGTGTTAATCGGATCGAACTGCAGGATGGTTTCAACAGCAATCTGCGTCAGTTGCTCCCGCATCCCAAGGGATATCTGCAAATCCCCTCAGTTCCTTCGCGTCTCCCTTTCTCTCGCGGGCGCCATCATAAGATCGGACTCTGGAACATATGTATATACATATTGACAGTAGGAATACCAATACTACTACTATACACACACATATGTGTATCTATAGAGTATCATACTAATTTATATATGCGTGCATAATCATAACTATAATAATCAATAATCATTATCATACTCATAATCATAATCATAAGCAAAATCATAATCATAACAAATATAAGTAATATGTGTGTGTTTATATGACTACTAGAAATCAATATACCCGAAGGCTGAATGACTATAAACCCTAAACCCTAACCGTAATTAAACCCCAAACCCCAAACCCCAAACCCTAAACCCTAAGACCCTAAGACCCCAAAACCCCAAACCCCCATATACCCTGCAGGCAGAGGACAGCCAGGATCCCTAAACCCCAAACCCCAAACCCCAAACCCTAAACCCTAAACCCTAAACCCTAAACCCCCATGTACAGAAGAGAGCCAGGATCCCGGGCTCTCTGACGGCCTCCGTGTTTTCGAAGGCGACGCGGGGCTCCCGCTGCTCGAAGATCCGGATCACCTCTGAAATTCAGGGGTTTAGGGTTTAAGGTTTAGGGTATAGGGTTTAGGGTTTAGGGTTTCGGGGTTTCGGGTTTCGGGTTTAGGGTTTAGGCTTAGGTTCAGAGGTTTCAGATCTAGGGGTTTGGGTGTGGGTTTTGGGGTTCAGGGGTTTCGGGTTTTGGGGCTTAGAGGTTTAGGGGTTTAGGGGTTTAGGGGTTCCGGGGCTTTGCGTTAGAGCTGCTTTACCCATGCCCCGTGCCCACAACCCCTACCCTAAGCCCAACACCCCAACACCCACCAAGAAGGTTCCTTCGGTTGCAGGTCACGCATGGAGCACAGCGATCTCAACTCTCTCAATAATGTGGCCTGCTGTGGATCGAAATGGTTGACGGCCCGCAAGAGCTCTGCTAGACCTCAGAGATTCGCCAGAAGATCAGGGTATGACGTGGGGACTGATCGAAAGTGCTTGGCCCTTTCGGGCACTGTGTACTGCAAGGAGCATACTCTTTGCTAGAGACCCCAAACGCGCCCACAACAACTTTCACACGCGGTGAACAAAAGCCATGCCGAGCCACGACGAGGGTTCTCAGGATCCGAATCCAAGGACCTGCGGCGTGCGATGGTCAGTTCGTACTTGTCAAAGCAGCTTTTCAACCCAGAATCTACGCTTCAAAGGGTTTTGGGTGTTGGGCTTCGGGTTTAGGGTTTACGGCGTCCCTAACTTTAAACACTCAATATTGAAGCCCCCAGTCTACACCCCAACTGAGGGGGGGTTCAGCCACATCTGATTCACCCAAAGAGCCCGCACATCATCTAAGGCCCCCTGTATATGGTTTAAGGTATATTCCCGAATAAGGGGGATGCTAATCTTGAATCCTAAACCCTAAACCCTGTATATTAGGGGGAATTGGGCTCTCCAGGTAACAATCTAATCTGCAGCCTCAACTTTGCCTTCGGCCTCCGTCAAATCCAGCACCGAAGATGGTTTCATGCGCTTTCGAGCCAAGGTGTTTAGGGTTCAGGGTTTAGGGTCTAGGGTTCAGGGTTTAGGGTTTAGGGGTTAGGGTGTAGGGTTTAGGCTTTAGGGTTTAGGGGTTTAGGGGTTTAGGGGTTTAGGGGTTTAGGGGTTTAGGGGTTTAGGGGTTTAGGGGTTTAGGGGTTTAGGGGTTTAGGGGTTTAGGGTTTAGGGTTTAGGGCTCGGCCACAAGCCACCCTCCTGCAATAAATGGACCCTCAAAGGAGGCCTCTGCAGCTGCCCGGCTCTCCGCCGCCACCTGCCCAAAGGCAAACCACGTGACCCCTGTTGCGGTAGAGGGTTTAATGTTTAGGGTTTAGGGGTTTAGGGTTTGGGGTTTCGGATTTGGGGTTTAGGGTTTAGGGTTTTGGGGGTTCTTGCAGATTCATGGTACCTATTGCCCCAATTGTAACTGCACTTTGTAAACACAAATCGCCGCCGTTTTTGCTCAGCAAGCTGCCATCAACTGTCAAAAAGGCGCTGAGAGCTACCGCAATAACAAAAACCTCAGAGAGCCCAAAACCCTGAAAGAGTCTATACCTTAAACCACACAGAGATCCACAGTATCATTTTGTTCGCAAATTCTTGGTCTGCAACTGAATTGAGGGGTATTGGGTCTTGGGCAGCGAGGTGGCCCATAGTGAGCACATTCACCCGGTGCCCCTCAATCCTAAACCCTAAACCCTGAACCCTAAACTCCCAAGTGCCGGGCGCAGTGGTTCGCACACCCTCGGAGGAATCCTTGGCTTTTGCAGTGGTAGTTTAGGGTTTAGTTCCATAAAGAGTTATGTGGGGTGGTATCAAGTACCTGATTCCCGAATCCCTATTCAGAAGTGGAACTCTTCGAGTCTTTGGAGTGCTGGTCAGGTCTGCAGCGAGGCCTCTCCCTTTGCAGTTTTACGCAGTGCGCCCCATCATCCTCAGCTACGAAGTAGGGTTGTATTTCCAGCACTTCAAAGGATATTCGATACATATATGTATATACATATATGCATATAGATAGGTCGATAGATAGATGGATGGATAGATAGATAGATAGATAAGTATACGTACACATACACCCACCAAATTCATACGGAACCATACAATCACGAAAGAAACATACTGAAACAATGAAAACCCCTGCCTCAAGGTACATTCCTGAATTAAGGTGGGGTGGGCTCCAAACTCGAAAAATCTCTAAACCCTAAACCCTAAACCGGACTCCTTAGCTAAAGGAATACCGGGCTGTCCGGTTGCTCAGAACAACTCTAAGGTGCCCTGATCTCGTGCCCTGAACACGAAACCCCAAACCCTCCAAACCCAAAACCCGAAACCCGAAACCAAACTCCCCTAAACCTAAAACTGTAAACCCTGAACCCTAAGCACTCCAAACCCTAAACCCTCCAAACCCTAAACCCTCCAACCCTGAAACCCTACCAGCCTTAAAACCTCCAAACCCGAAACCCAAAACCCACTGGGCTCCCCCTCCGAGAGGCACCGCCGCTGCTCCAACCTTGCGGCCTGGGCGTTTCTCCCCAAGCTTCAGGGGTTTTTTGGGGTGCTTAGGGTTTGGGGTTTTGTGTGGGGGGTGTTGGGGGTTTGGGGTTTAGGGTTTTGACGTCGCAATCAAGATCCGAATGCACCCTTCCGACGCTTTGCGTGTTGTAACCTACATGCTACATGTATGCAAACAGTTCACGCTTCCTCGGGTCATCCCAGGTGCCAGCAGACAGCATGCATTACCCAAGGTCGCGGCCAGAACTACACAAGGTGTCGCACATGGCAGGCCCAGAACGGCAGGCCTTGCATACTCTGAGCGTTGCCCTTAAACCTGAGTACTTTAGCTGACCACGACGAAAAGGAAGGGCGACAGCTTCGACCACCGGTCCAAACTGACCATTCTCGGCCAAAGCGCTAGACTCCGCTAGACCACTTGAGGGCATCGCCTTTGAAACGCAAGAGATCTGGAACAAATCCGACACGTGAATTGAAACGCAAGCTCAACACAGGTGCTGGCGATATTCGCTGCCAACGCAAACTGCTCGTAGCACGAGAAGCCTTAGATCTTGGCGAGGGTTGCGACAAAAATGCAGAAACTGCAGTGTCTCCACTGCCTGCACCCTTAACCCTAGGCCCTAAACCCTGCTGCCATCAAGTATAAGAGGCTTTTGGAAGTATGGGGAGAGAACAACCGTTCTTGTGGCTCGCATCTTTGTCTCCCAGAGCCCTATGAAGATAACTCATACTCAGGAGCCATGTGGGTGGTTGTCAAAATGATGGTCCCTTTTTTGCATCCCTATTATACTACGGCACCTAATCGTTTAGGGCACCCCAAAAGGGATCATAATTTTGACAGCTACCCATGTTCAGTTTATGGCCCCTTCCTAAGTTAAGGGGTATGGGGCTCTGTCGGCATGTAGGAAGAACCGGCAGACTTATCGAACGTGTTCGCACGACCATGAAACACACGGTGGTGACAGCCTTCTGTACTGAGGCTTTGGCCACACGCGCAGTTTGCGGACAAAACATTGCCATCGCCTGCATCCACTGCATCGACCAAGGGCTCCAAAACAAAGAACATCACGGTTGAGCGTTTAGGGTTTGTAGTTTAGGGTTCAGGGTTTGGGATTGGGGGTTGGGGCTTGGGGTTAGATGAGTTCAGGGTTTAGGAAACAGGGTGCGGTTAAAGATCGCCAATACCCAAAGGGCCCAGGAAGAAGAAATGGACGGTCAATCATACTATGGCTCCCTACATGGCTTTATTCTTAGCTAGTTACAGGTCTCTTGATGTGGGCCCTTGAAATGGGGTCCCTGCAATACCCCTTATGTACCCTATAGAACCGACCCAGGACCCGTACATCGGCACCCGTTAGAGAAGGTGAGGCACCATACTTTGGGACCTTGAGCCTCTGCCCTAAGACTTAACTACTATTTGCTTAGAATGTATATATTTTGGGGGGTTCTTAAGCATGTCGTAGTTAGATTTAAGGTACGAGACTAAGGGATGTTGGGCTCGCGAAGCGCTGGGTTCTAGTAACAAGTACCACTTGCCACCAGCTGAAGCTACAAGACGCCAAGAGAAGCCCTGGCACCGGCACGAAAATCCAGGGTTTAGGGGTTTAAGGTTTACGTTTAGGGTTTAGGGTTTAGGGTTTAGGGTTTAGGGTTTAGGGTTTAGGGTTTGGGGTTTAGGGTTTAGGGTTTAGGGTGCAGCTTTGTGGTCTAATGTACAGATCACATTACGTCAAGTTCGCGCCTCTACAACATGCCCGCGCAGCGGAACCAAAGAACGAGGACGTCCCTACGCAAACTATGTCGTGTGGGGTTTGCTTGACTCTTGTTGCCATGAAGCTACTACTGGGCACAAGTTTGTACTCCTCACGACTATCAGAATAGTCATTGGCCCTTTGAGTGAACGGCTCGAAAAAACATAGTCAGACTATGCAAGCTAGCAATTCAGCGCATGCGAAGATTGATGCAAAGCTTGAGCGGCTGAAAGGTTCATGAAAGGGGTCATGAGCCAACACATGCAAATTGTAAGACGGCACAGAGTGTTGGAACTCGGGCTCTCTCTTTCTGCTACAGACATAGCCGGAAGAGAGAAAAACAAAAACATAAACCCGTGTTTTCTGGACGCCTCCGCCACACCGTGGACTGTGCCGCCGTCTTGTGTTCGAGCCCAGACACCCGGCAAAAGAGGAAACCCTTGTTTCCCCTCCCGCTCGTCGCCGACGCCCCCCCCACCGCCACCCACCCCCCCCCCTCCCCTTCCAGGATACACACACTCGGCAAAGATCTGGACCTGCAGTAACTGAGATCTCTGAGAGAATCCTCAACCCACAGTGGCAAGCGGTCCATCCTACGTGGGACTTAGGTGCAGTGCGTGGATGGTGCGGAAGGGAGCCCCCATCGCTGGAATGATTTGGGAGACCTTCTGGAAAAAGCATCTATTACGCGTTCTTACCACGAAGCTGCACCCACTTGGGACTTTTCCGTGAGCTTGGCGTGGCGCTTAAAAGGAAGGAGCCCTTCTCAAGCGTGGAACTTCAAAATGACCCAACAACCTAAACCCTAAACCCTAAACCCTAAACCCTAAACCCTAAACTTGTGGGCCGTGTTTTCTGGGGGTTGCCCGAAAAAAGCCTGCACTGGAGATGGCAGGCTTCTGGTGCCCAGCTGCACAGCTCCATACGGCTCCAATTTCTTGAAATGGCTGGGGGGTTCAGGGTTTAGGGTTTAGGGTTTAGGGTTTAGGGTTTAGGGTTTAGGGTTGAGGGCTTCTAATTAAGGAACTCTTCTGTACAAATGTGCTCGGCTTGACGACCCGCATCCTTCGCTGCCATCCGCACCTGCGCCAAGCCCAGGGCTCGCAGCAAGAAGTCCTGCTCAGAAGACCTGGGATGGCCCCGTAGAACCCCTCTGACAAAGGGTTTAGGGTTTAGGGTTTAGGGCTTAGGGCTTAGGGTTTAGGGTTTGGGGTTTGGGGTTTAGGGCTTAGGGTTTAGGGTTTAGGGTATGATCCTCTTACACCCAATAAGGGAAGATATAAAATGTTTCAAGGGCCTGCCGAGAGGCTCCTGGCTGTCCTCAGCCCTGGAAACAGTTAGGCTCTCTACCCACATCGCGATGGCCACGGCAAAAAAGTCTGCAACAACGATTAGGAAGGTGCTGATGATCACAAGAACACGGCTGGCAGTGTTGAAGCTGTGGTCGTCGCTCTGAAAGACCTGCTGCCTCTGGCTCACCGCTGTTTTTAGGCTGTGGATCCCATCCAGTCGCACCGACTTGTTACCTTCGTAGTCTGCACCGAACAAGACGTCACCCTCTCGCGCTGAGCGTGACGACTCCGACGCGCACGCGTTCAGCGCCAGCAACTCCATGCTGCTCAGCGCAGCCGTTGCAGCGGACGTCGCTGTGGCAAACTCAGCTGCCAAGTCACTGTCCCAGTGATCCAAGCTTGCCGAAGCTGCTGTCCATGGAGCCGTAAAGTTGTGGTATGCCTCGGCCCAGCGTGCATCACGCGAGAGCGCGCAGAGCCTCGCGCTCGAGGTCAATGCGACATCGTAGAACACGATGTCCTTGGAATGCACTGTCAACTGCTGCACCGGGACTGCCGCCTCCGCCTTGTAGAGGGCCACAAAAGTCAGAGTGGCAGGAATCGCGAAACCTCCGAGCGCAACCAACTCCACGCACATCGCGAGGGCACCAAGCCTCCGACGCAGCAGCATGTGAGGAGCATGGTCTGATGTCACTGGTTGGAATCCCTTTGTCCACATTGAGCTACCATCGATGGCCTCCACTACACTGCCAGCTCTGGTCAACATGCACCTTCGGACCTCGAAGGTGTACATCAACTGGGCATTGTCTGCTTGCCTGGAGAGCCTCTTCAGGCGTCTGTTGAGCATTTTCACCGGAACGAGCAGGACACACTTGCTGACAAAAGCGAGTAACACCAAGGAGGGACTGAGAATGGTCCACCAGGTCTGGGTTTGCTCGTGCTCCCTCCGAACGTCGCCAATCATGCTTTCCAAGACTGCCAGACCTTCAAGCAGGAGCGCCTTGTTGGTCTCATACTCGCTGCTAAAGAGAACCGCTGTGGCCAAAGTCGTGTTGGTTAGGGACCTCGGCTGCTCAGTGGGTCGGCCGAAGGGAAGCTAGTGCAGACCTGTCATTGATACTTGGGCTTTTGATTAAAGCTTCCCTGTGTAGTATGAACGGGTGTCCGTTGCACAGTTCCTCATATTGAAAGAGACAGGGATACATAGAACGAAAAAAATGGCAAGTAGCTGATAACTGACAGGAAACAACTGTTTTAAAAAAAATAAACACAACCCACTGAACGGCATATAAAGCACAGTGCCAGCGCCTCATCCTCCAGGGCCAGGAGCTTGTCGTTTGCGATGACAGTCCTCTTGTTGAACTCCGCAGCAATGTCCGGCACTTTCTGCTCGATGTCACGCAAGACCGCCTCAAGAGGCATGACGTTGAGGAAATACTCATCCCGCCACCGCAAGTCACCTGACAGTGCCAGCATGCGGGCCGAGGACGTTAGGACGAGGTCATACAACAAGACGTCCTTGCTCAAGGCGGATATGTCTGTAACCATCTGCGATGCTTCTGAGCGGACTTCAGACAGCCACTCCACTGCCAACAGCAGGGCAAGCGCGAGCGGTCCGATGAATTTGAGAGCCACCGTCCAACGAAAATGCACTCTTGCAAAGCGGGCTGCATGATTTTGGGCCTGAACCATAGCAGACCTGAGCTCAGCAACATGTCGATTCTCAGCTGATTCCATGCCTTCGGCATATTCAGCCGGGGTCGCCATGGCAAACGCTGTGATTTATTCGTGCACTTCTCTACATGTGTCTCATGCACACCTCTGTTGCTCCTCTTGGTCATGCACAAGGCACCACGCGAAACTTTAGAGCATTGCCGTGCTTCGTGCCGACAGAATGTGGGCGTGCCCAGACTTGTACGAGAAGTGAGACCAGCACGAAACACGAGAAAATGAGAGTAGTAAATGTGGTAGGGTCAGTAACAGAGCAAGAGGAAGAGCAGCAACAATGGGAAGAGTAGTAAGGTAGGACACACCCAAGCAACAAGAGACCAATCCCAAACCGATCAAATCACCAACACAAACGGGCAGGGAAGAACCCGTGCGCTTCCTTGGGGGAGAGCCGCAAATCATGCTTGTCTTGGACTCGACACCAGCCTTTATGCCACCCTGAACCTAGGCCAGGTTTGGATGCTCTCGGCTTGGCCCTCAAGCAGTAGTTTTGTGGTGAAGATTTAGGGCTTAGGGTTTAGGGCTTAGGGCTTAGGGCTTAGGGCTTAGGGCTTCGGGCTTAGGGCTTAGGGCTTAGGGCTCAGGGCAGGGCTGAGGGCTTCGGGCTTAGAGCTTCGGGTTCAGGGCTTATTCCTTATGACTAAATTTTAACATGACATGGTGGGATTAGAACCTCCCAATACTTACTAACTGGCGACATCGATTTTCCAAGAATGGCGGACTTTACACTCCCGGACCAGCAGATAGCATGAGCGTTTCTTTGGGAGTGCAGTTAGCATATCGATGCGGTCGAGAACTCCGGGTCGAAATTAGGAAAAAAAACTGCAGTTAGCATATAGAGGGTTTCCAAAATATGTTGTCTTTTCGTGCGGGTGCCGGAAAAGCAGCAAAACACTGTAAAAACACCAAAAACTGCAGTTAGCATCTGCTCCCTTCAGACAAGGCTCTGCACTGCAGGTTTAAACCGTCGACGTCACGGAAGGCTGGTATGTGCAACTAGAATAACTATATAGAACCCCGTCTGTGACGAAGGGCTGACGGATCAAAAAAGTAGATAAGGATCAAAAAACATAAGCCGAACGGAACAAAAAAAATAAAGATCGAAAAATAACCCTTCGTAGTGGTGGTGGTAGTGTTTAGAAAACCTTTTATTGTCTCGATCTTTTCGTAGGAAAACCTCCATTTCTTCATATTCCCACAAGACAACCTCTGTTTTCTTCACGTTTTCATAGGAAATCCTCCATTATCTCTATGTTTCCATCGCAAAACCTCTATTTCTCTATATTTTGAGAAAAAGAAACTTCCATTTTCTTTGTATTCCAACGGCTTCACTCGAACTCGAACTCGATTCCGCAGCGGTCTGGTCTGACCTACTAGCTAGCTGTAGCTCACGACTTGTTGTCGCGGCCGCTCTGTGGCGGCGGTTAACAGCTTCGGGTATGGACATGCAAGGCAACTGCACAGGAACCGAAGTTCAACAAACTGTGCAGTACAGGGTCTCCAGCGCTCACAGTCGCTCAACCTAGCGTTCTCGCACTTACTAACTAGGGAGTAGACTGTGACAGCTCAGCTGAACAGTGAATGAATTGTCAAAACGAAGAAATGAAAAACACATCACGCCACTCTGCCTTGGGCAAGGGGCCGGAAACGGCAACCCCGAGACAAGTGCTGCGCAAGCCCTGTACACTGTACAACTTCAGGACTGAGCTACAAAATGGTCAGCTCAATGATGGATCTCACTCATGAAAAGCAGTCAGTTGAGGACCTCCATGGAGGGACGGACTCAGAGTCCACTAGAGCATCGAAATGCACTCCACAGGCCAATTTCAAGCGAAACGGAGTCCACAACAAGCCTCCATGCATACCGCCAACTATTCTGGAATCACTGCTTTTGGGCAGCGTAGCCACCGCTGACAGACACATTGGCACATCGTTCTGTCGTCCTGCCCAAAGGGCAAGCTTTGCCAAAGCGGCAGCCTCCATGAGAGAAAGCTGGCAGAAGCACCCCACGAGGAAAGAGAACCATCAGAGCAATCCCAAGAATACCTCAGCGGCAGGTACACAGCGTAGGGGACCATCACGTTGAGGAAGCCCAATGCACCCACCAGATAAGAAAATAAAATAGCAGCAGCATATTGAATAGAAGGGCCGATAACACGGCGCCCCCGCCCACAGGCCAGGTTGCCGTGAAGCCTGGCAATCGCAAGTGGCCAAGAAAAACCAAGCAAGTATGGGGTGAGTGTGTGGTACTGCTCCAGCACATGCATTGTACAAGCAAAGAACAAGTCAAATATGGTCAGCTCAACGATGATCCAAACTCATAGGGCAGACAATTGAGGACCTCCATGGAGAGCCTGGTACTACAGTGACTCGTCGCATCGCGCAAGTTGCCTCATTGCCCGAAAACTCGCCATGGGCCGACCCACGAACTCCCAGAAGGGCTAGGTGGGAAACAGGAACGAACTGTCCACAACGAATGTCGTCACATATCCTTCCAGCTGTTGCAACCGAAAGTGAAAGCACCATGAGGTGGGCCATCAGAGCAGTCCCAGACGTCGCCTCAGCAAAAACGAATTCATCTGCGTAGAGACAAACTGTAGCAGCACAATGTAGGGGCCGAAGACGGCGCCCTGCCCATAGGCCTGGTTGCCGTAAAGCCTGACAACCGCAAGTGGCCATACATTCATCCCAAAATGCCTGATTGCCGCAAAGCCTGGCAACCGTAAGTGGCAATGAATAGTCATACAACATGAAGAACGAAAGCAAATACGAAATAAATAAACCAAGCACTGAGCATAGGCGCGAGCTCGCTGGCAGTGAAAACACTGTACCTTGCAGTCCGCCCCGAAGCGTTGGTGCGTACATAATGCCTGGCCAGTATCTTCGCCCACACATGAAGCCCAGGTGATCACGAACCTGATTGGCTTCCGCTGCAGCACTGGAATCTGCAGCAACCCTCACTTCTACCAGCAATACTTTTGGCCTGTCTTCAGTGGCCCATCCAATGCTGGTTGCCGGACTTGGGACCGGCACGGCTCGTAAAATAAAGAAGAGCGGACCTGCAGTGAGGATGCTTGAAGGTGTCACTCGTGTATCTCCCAACCGTGGGGCTAACTGCGTTTGCGCAACCAGCTCATCAAGTGGCAAAGGCGTCTCCAAAAACATCCAGTAGCAGAATGCCATGCAAATACCATACCAGATCCATGAAGGCCAGTGAGTGCACCGAGGACAACCTGAATGCACGGGTCTCAGACATATCGCCATCGTCATTGCATCTGTGAATGGGTGCCGAAGTGCGGCTTCCCAGGCTCAGTATTGAGACACCATGTGCAAAAGCAAGTACTACAGCGTCCGGAGGGGGTCCAGTTGAACAGAGAACCTGTTTGGCCTCGAACCCGGTTGACCCCCTACCAAAAGAAACATGTGACCCGAGCCGAGAAGCTTTCCAACGGCTTCACTCTCTCGAACTCGATTCCGCAGCGGTCTGGTCTGACCTACTAGCTAGCTGTAGTTCATGACATGTGTCACGGCCGCTCTGTGGCGGCGGCTAACAGCTTCGGGTATGGACAGCAAGAGACGTCCCGCAGGAACCGGAGTTCAACTAGACTGCAGGCAAAACGGTCTCAAGCGCAACAGAGCCTACCTGGACCTACCGTGAACAGGAAAGAAACACGTGCACGTAAACTCACAAGGACAGTGTATGTACAAGGGATACTATTCTACGGCCGGTCTCACAGTTCGCTCACTCACAGGGCTAAACAGTGTGGGCACACTTGTGCCGCAGATGTCCTGGGGCCGATGAAGTTGCGGCACCCCTGTGCTGATGGAGCAACGCATGACTGCATATGGTGACATGGTTGAGAATAGGACTCGGTACACTGAAGAGGAAGAGCACGAAAACACTCAGGGAAAGTGTAGCTATCTCATTTTCTCATCACTCAAGACTCCTTATCAGGGCGACCCGGACATGAAGTGCCGGTATCATGGCTCTGTGGCCGAAAGGTCGGCTTCACATGTGCCTTCCCTGTACATAGGAACAGAGACAAAGATTCAGACAGGGTTGCAAGCCTGTCCCCCCAAGCACCCTAGATGGGGGTGCACCCCCACTTTTGTGAGAAAAATAAGCTCTCATCGTCAGGCCGATCCGCTTTCCCCAGCAGGGGGCCTGCGGATGCAGCCAAGCACGTAACAGTTGGACTGGATTTCGGGACTTAAGGTTTCAAGCCTTTCCGATGCGACACCGTCGTCCATGTACCAGGCTTCTGTCCTGCCCGGTATCAAGCCAACTGTTCTGTAGTGTCCTGTGAGAACTGATTCACCCAGATGCACAATGATAGAAATGAGGTCATAGGCAAGCCAGTCACACGCTATGCTGCTTTCACTTCGGAAGATCGGCAGGTGGACACAGCGATTGTTGAATGTGAGAGGCACACGGGTCTTCCTCGTGACACCATTGGTCGTGGTATATCTAGGTAGAACAAGGAAAATGTGAGTCGGAGCTGTGCAAAGCGCATGCGGTTGGGCCTGCAGGTGCCAGCTAAGGATGAGGGTGTCCAGCTCCCCGTCTTGGATACCTCCAGGTGCTGCCAGAAGCAGCAATGGTGCAGCGGGCTCCCTGATTTCAGTTGTGCATCCCTCCTCAACCGCAACTCTCGCCTCCCAGTGAACGAGGCTATCAGTCCAAGCAAGCTTAGGGATGATGAACTGTATGAATTCACTCACATCATGCTGTCTGTTGGGCTGCGCCCAGCCTAGCATGTACATGCGGAGAAACATGGCTGCATCCCAGTGCGTTTTGGCAAGTGCCTTCTGCCAAGCATCGGGTATGCGGCTCCCCGGCCTGAGCTGTGCTTGCCACAGGGTGGCAGTTATGACGGAGTTGATGTAGCAAGTGTTGCCACTATTTTTAAGCTTGAGGCGAGAGACACTCGGCACACCAGCAGGTGGCCGTACGCTTCCTGCAGCGCTCAGATGTTTTCCAGGGCCTTTTGCAGTGCCATTGCCAGTCCGTGGCGTTGCTGGTTTGGCGGCTGCAGTTGCGCCCCCACCACATTCCAAACCGCGCAGTTGGCCAACTGTCGCAGTTTCTGATGCAGGATGTCTGCTCTCGGGTCTCTCATGGCTACTTCGATGAGGAACACTGCTTTGTCGCCTTCCTGGGGCTCTTGCTTGGGACGCCTTTGGGCGCAGAACCTGGTGACCAGATCCGGAAGACACAGCTCGGCGACCTGGTTGATGAGCTCCGTCGCCTCTTCCACCTTCAGGCTCTTGGCCGTCGCCGACGGCTCCACCTTTTTGGTGGCCGAGTTCCACTCCTGATACACGAAGCGCTTCTGCTGGTCTAGCCACTGATGCTTCATCGCATTCTCCACGGCCGTGGGATCTCCCACCATCAGTTGTACTCTTGCCACGACCTCTTTCAGCAGGAGGCCCAGCGCAACGATTCTCATCGGGGGGACGTTCTCTCCTTTCTTCTGTTTTTGCTGCCATTCCTGCCCCGCCTTGAAAAGCGGCAGCAATATGGTTCCTGGGCCTTGTTGCTGGAGGTGGAAAGTGAAGGATGTGTCCAGGCGTAGACGGTTCAGGGCGTCCTCCTGCTGCAGCGATAGATTTGCCAGGAGCGTCACCACCGAGTTCAGGTTCTCGTCTGCAATTTGTCGCCGGCCTCCCCGCTGTCCTCGCCGGGCCGCTTTGGGTCGCTTGTTCGGTGCGTTCTCGGTCTCCCGGTCCATTTCTCTCGGCTGCTTCGAGGTTTCTCTCATGTTCGTCGCTAGCCCTGGTAGTAGGTTGCCGAAGACGCTCACCACTTCCGTCGTCATGTTCACAGTGTAGTCCTATCAGGGCACATTGGAAGATCACATTGCATTGGAAGTAATGTCTGGAGGGGGAGGACCTGTCACACCACGGGCAGGTGCCATTTCGGAGGAGTCGGGGCTTGACCTGTGCACATCGCTCCTCAAGTTTGCCGTTGGCGGTGACTGCCCACACGTCCTTGTGGGCCCTAACTATGTGTCGCTTCAGAGCCGTGGGATCGGCGATCCATCGCTTGCAAACACAGCAATGTTGCTTGAGGGACGACACAACATCGGCATCCAGCAGACTTTTCCAGCCTTGTTGCCGAGCAACATCAAGAACCGGCTTTTGGGCTATGGGAGGCGGCTCATTTGCAGTGGCCTCCTCTGGAGCTTTTGGATTGGTGCTCGTATCTGCTTCGGGGCCGACCGCGGCTCCCTGAGTACTGCATTCCGGATAAAGAACAGGGCAGTATCCTTTTTCAATATGTGCTTTAAGCCCAATCCATGCCCCGTATTTGAATTTACAGAAGGCACACTGGGGCAGACCTTTCAGTGCGTGGTTTGCCGGATCAAAACTGAGCAGTTCTGGCTTATCTTCTGGGTGCTTCCATGCCTTATGCTGTCGGAGGCTAGTGATAGTGCGAAATTGCTGACTGCAATGCGGACAGGTATAAGGGTCTGACTCCTTATCTTCAGGAAGCTGCTCACCTGTATTCATCGAATGGAGTGAGTTGATAGCCAGCGCGAGCTGCGCCCGGACCTGTGGAAGGGCCCTAATGTCGCTGGGGCACTCTGCTGCAACTGTCTCAAGTGCGTCATGCATTCTCTGGCCTTGGTTAGCGAGCGCCTGCAGGGGGTCCTCAGCATTGAGATGCTTCTGGATCTGTTCATTGGTCACTAGGGTAAGATGCGCCGGCTTTTTGGCAATAGCCCGCATCTGTCTGGCAGCCATTGCACGAAGATGCTTACGTCCTGTGGGTCTAACGCCCACCGCCAGTAGCCCGTGCGCTGCTGAGCTCCACACCCCGGCTCTCCAGATTTGGTACCTGGGACGGTTGTGCGTTACGCGTCTGGAGTTGATGGCTTTACGAAGCTGGCTATATTGACCCCTCGCCTTACGCATACGTAGTTGAACAGTTTTCTCCTGGGCGTCTCTATAGGAAATGACGGTACCTAGGTACTGATGTGTTTTCCTGAGAGGGATCAGAATCTGCTCGCCGTGTTGCATGAAGGCAAGGTGTGGGAGTTTGTCCTTGAAGACTTTAAGTTTCTGCAAAATCCTAATGGCATCTGCTCCCTTGGCGTGACACAGCACGACCGATTTGGTTGCGCTGAGAGTCATACCGTGGTCGTTAAAGGTTTGCACGACTTTTTGGATGCCGCAAATGGCACCCTGAAGGTCTTCTGCGCTTTTTAACGTCCATGCGGCTAAGGCGTCGTCGGCGTAAAAAGTGAATAGCTGCGTTACCCAGTCCCAGCCTAGGCGCTCCGCTAGTGTGTCAATGATAGCAATTGTGTGTGCCACAAACAAATACGGCGCGACCGTACAGCCTTGTTTGATGCCTCGTGTGGTCGTGACGTGGTCCTCATGAACGCCAACTGAGCAGTGATACCTTGCCTCAAAATGGAACTGCATAAGTAGTTGCACTAGCGTTTCGGAGACCCCTAGTCGTCTCAGGCTAGTGGCAAGGGCAGTGCGAGGTACATTGTCGAATGCCCCCTCAAGGTCAAGGGAGAAGCATATGCCTCCTGCGCATTTAACCTGGGTAGCTCCGGCATGAAGGTCATATATGCTTTGTTTGCTCAGGGTCGCATACGCACGTGCCTCTCTCAGGTGGTTATGCACTCTCAGTAAGGCGTCTAGAACCCCTCTGCCGGCAGTATAGGCAAATTGCGGTCGAGTGACCAGCGCTTCCTCAAGAAGTGGTCGGATGTGTTCTCTCAGCAGAGTACATACCGATTTCGAGAGAGGGTGGGAGAGTCCTATGGGACGAAGCCCGGACGGGCGGCTGGGGTCTTTCTGTGGTTTAGGCAACCATACGAGGTATGTGTCTTTCCACACGTGTGGGATGACGCAGAGGGACTCCTCCCCCCAGGATCGCATCAGGATGGGTTCCAGCGTTTTGGCTACCTGGTCACGGCACAATCTCCAAACTGCTGCCGGGGCCGACAACTTCGGCACCCCTTTGCGAAAAGGTAGTTTTCCTAGGGCCCAAACGAGGTCTTTGGCCTGAACAAGAATGGGTTCAGTGACTCGGTGATTGGGCAAATAGTCATCTCCCTGACAAAACTTGTTTCTACTGTGCTTAATGAGCTCAGCCAGTTGTTCTTTGGGAGTGAGGATTTCTCCCTTTTCGCTGCGGATGTGTGTGCGCGCGAAGGGTTTCCAGGGAGCTAATTTTCTAGCGCTCATCCACACTTTCCTTTGATCGCCCTTAGCGGCAGCTGCTTGAAGGTCTTCGGCGACAGCCTGCAGCTTTTCACGTTTAATTTTCTTGGCCGTTTGTTTCATCGCTTTAGAGGCCACGCGAAACTCAGTGTACTTTTTCCATTTCCGGAGAGTTTCGATTAAGCTGTTCGCTTTGGTGGATTTCCATTCCCTGTACTTAGCCCACATCTCTTTCGCGGTGTGCTTAAACTGCGGATTTTGCGAAACGCGGTTGTCAACTGCAGGTTCTGGAGGGTAGACGGTTTGCATGTGTTCTTTCATGATCTCATCCACCTGCCGCGTGAAGCTGTGAAGATGCAAGTCAGGGTCCAGCTTCTGAATATCCGCATCGATGAGGTGCTTTAACTTCTTAGCCCGGTCATCTGCTTGTGCAATGGAGTCTTGGATGCATTGCCTCGACGCCATCGAAGGTTTGACTGGGTTCGGGAGGCGACATGGCGCGACTCTACGGATGTGAGCCTGCACCGGGATGTGGTGATTGGCCTTCCATTTTCCGAGGGCGACTTGATGCATGGGTCTGCTGTGTCTAGCAGTGCGAGTTGCGTGCTGGACCCTACACGCAACGAAATCCAATTGTGTTTTGGTGCCTTGGTGCACGCACGTATGTGCCGGAGTGCAGTTCCACGTATTGAGGAGAGTGAGGCCGAAGTCCTGGAGTATTCCGAGAAAGTCATCTTCGTCAGGCGATCCCTCTACTTTGGCAACCACGGCACTACCTATCAATCCCCTCGAGGTTTTGATGGAGCAGTTGAAGTCACCCGCAATAATCAAGTCGTTCCTTTGTGGACTCTTCATGATGCTAGACCGTATCGCATCCCAGATTGAGGCCCGAGCTTTCAGGTTCTCGGCTTTGTCACTGTTTGTCCTCCACACATGCTGGTAGACATTCAGAAGATCGGAGCCGTTCTGTTGGTTATGTAGTCGAACCGAGAGTACTCTGCCTTGCCTAATAACCCTGTAGCTAACATTATCTTGCTTGCAGATATTCTGATGGATAAGAGTGGCAACTCCTGAGCATTTGTCTTTGCCTGTAGCCCCTGAGGAGACGACGAACCAGGGGCCGGACGAGAAGGTGCGGCACCCCTCCTGTTTCCAGTGTGTTTCCTGCACGAACACAATGTCAAAGTCATCTGGTTTCTCACTTAACCATGACATGAGTTCTTGCCAGGCCGCCTGCGACCCCCCGCTCATGTTCCAGGTGAGACATCTAGGTGAGATGCTTTGTCAGATTTGGGATGCTTTGTGGGTTTAGCCGGCCGGTCATTCGGCCCCAGCTGGTGTATGCCCCCTGTGGTTTTTGTCAGTGTTTCCCTAGTGTACCATGTGCCCTTATAGTGAGTGCCGCCTGTGGCATAGGCTCGTGCGCGAGCTCGTCGCAGCGATCTCTTGGCGATCCACCCGATGCTGTTGTGGTGATTACGTATTGCCTGGCCAGTGTCTTCGCCCATTCTATTGGACTGTTGGGGCCGATGTTGTGTGGCTCCCACCACGGTACTGGAACCCGTGGTAACCCTCACGTCTGCTCGACCCCCATTTGCTGTCACGAAGCTTCCACAAAGGATAAGGATCCACATCCAGAAGAGGCTTCGAAAGCTTGGGGCCCAGCCGCTGGACTTGGGACCAGCGCGGCTCGGTGATGTGCGTCTGGCGGGCTCACCCATCTGTGTTGTAGATAGGTTAGTAGTGCACGTGGCATGTGTGCTGAGGATGTAGGGTCTCCTTCTGTAGCAACCTCTGATTCTCCTGGTGCAGAGCCATTTAGTTAGTCTATCTCTTTGCAGCGAAAGAGGCCTGCCTGCATAACCTTTCCCACCGACCAAAAACACTCCCAGCAGAAGGATGTGTCCCCATCTTAACCTAGCGTACTGACTCTCGGGACCTGGGACATCTCGTCGATCATAGTCCTGCAGCAGAGGCGAGGGGTTGTTGTGTACGCATTGGGTAGAGAAGACGGTGCAACGGATGTGATGATGCAAAACAACCCCCGTGTATGCTCTCTGAGCTGCAGTGCGGTCGTGGTCACGGTCATTGGGGGCCGAAGGTCGGCTTCCCCTGGAGGACCGGAAAGAGTGAGACCGAACGATGGCTTGCATGACGAGGTCAGCAGCCGGTGGCCCCTCTGAGCCAAAAACTTCTTCTCCCGATGCCAGGATCCTGACGGCCTTTATACAATGCGGGGCCAGCTTGCCATCGGCACCCCGGGTTAAATAGTAGCCGTTCATTGAACGGAACCAGACGGCCCCCGATTCTTTCGGGGAGAGTATGATTGCGATGTCACAATGCGCGGGGTAATTCCGATATTCACTTTTGTCTACTGACACGCAATGAATGTGTGTCCGGGACTGGGAGAGGCCTCCCGTGATGATGCCCTTCGCCAAGATCGAGCCGTAGAAGTCCCAGTTGGTTGCATGGAGGACGTGCTCCGGCAACTCGGCATCCCCAAGGGGCCGCATGACCGCTTCATCACGTATTCCTTTCTTGGAGTGACCTTGAACCGCCCTGATGTAGAGATCGGCACCTCGCCATTCGAGCGCGAAGCGTTGCTTGTCGTTCCAGTAGACCACCGAGCGGATGTAGTTGAGGGTTGCCCCCTTCTCCTTCATAATGGAGGTACGTAAAAGGTCTGACACCTTGGTCCACCCTGCCTCGTCGAACGTCAAGCCGAAGTCTTCAGAGTCGTGCCTCAGAACAACTGACAGTCTTTTGGAGAGAGACTGATCCAGTTTCCAGTAGAGCTTCGTCGGCTCCCCAAGGGGGGCCGAATCGCGTGCTGGCATGGGCAGAGAGGTGCCATCACTGCTGGCGTAGGTCGTCTCCGTGTAGATGTTATATCTCTCGACCCTGCGCGGGGAGTGGGGGATGCTGCCAGATTGATTTGGTGGCGTTTGCCCCGTTGGGTAGTCAACCTCCATCTCCACATAGGCATCAGACGAAGCCAGCTCGGCAGTCCTGGTTGCAGGAGCCGTGTTTCCCCTGTGCTTGGAGGTCCTGTCCGGCATGTCATCATCTCTGCTGTCCTGGCTGGTTTGGTCCTGAATTGCCACACGGACAATTTGCTCATCATCCTTCAGCTGCTCGGTGGGGAAGTAGTAGTCGAATTTGATTGCCAGGTCTTGATGACTATCGAACCAATGGATTTGTTCATGCAGCGACATGGGGACTCCCTCAAACAGTGCGATGACGCTGTGCAGCATGCCGGCGAACTGGGTGAGGATGGGCTCGAAGTCCGCATCTTTGGACAGGCTCCATAACCAGCATTCCACAGCTGTGCCGAAGGTGGAGTGGTTCGCGTAGTGGAGCTTGTCTCTGGAAATCAGGCACATGGCAAACGCAAGGTTCCAGTTGCCTGCGGCCGGGATGATCTTCAGGGACTCCGAGTGGTGGAAGTCGTCATGATGCTTGACGAAGTGCCCCATTTCGAAGAAAGTTTTGAACATGAGGGCGACCTTCTTTTTGCGCAGGACATTGATGTCATCTTCGATGATGGCCAGCAGGTTCCACTTCTCACGCACGGCTCTCAAGGATTGTGGAGGCACACTGTCTCGGGCAGGGGGGACGAACTGCTTGAGGCCCTCGGAGACATGCTGGGCAGGGGCCGGGGGAACGGCGCCCTCAATGGTAGGCCTCCTTTGCTCGCTCGAGCTGCTAGCCTGCTGTCTCTTTTTTGGCGATGCCGGTGGGTCTGGCGGTTTCTGCCGGAACCACCATTCTCCCTGCCACCAGATCTTGAGGTAGCCCTCTTCGTCCTCCGTCGCATGCACTTCGTGCCGGTCACTGGCGTCAAACTGGTAGTCCTCATCATCTTCGTCCTCCTCGTCGTAGTACCAGTCCTGATGTTGATCCCGGGGCCGAGCGTCGGCTCCCCGCGCATTCTGCCAGTGTGGCTGTCGGCTCTCGCGATCGGTCGCTTGTCGCCAGGGCTGCTGATTCATCTCCTGAGCACGGGGGGCCGCAGTGTCGGCTCTTTCCCTTTGATTGCCAGGGGCATTGCGGCGAGCACTGCGGGCAGCCAGTTCATTGCGGGTGCGCCTCCTAGTGCCGTCGGGCCTGACCCGAGCTCGGGGATATCGATGCCACTTTTGATCTGACATGCTATCGGCAAAGATACCACACATGTATATGCTGATGCAATCAGGCGTGGCGTGCATCATGTTCCTGCAGCCCGGCAACCACTCTACAACACGGATCTCCATTCTCGCACTTAGAAACCCCGAGGTCCTCCCACAGGTGCTTTGTGTAGGGCCGAATACGGCACCCGCAGCTCTTCGGTTTGGAGTGACCTGGGCATATAGTCTGGGTTTGGGGCGGGTATGACATCTGCGAGTGTCAGGCAATGGGAGTACAGTCGGGTGCAGGGCTATGCATCTTGCTACACCGAGTTTCCCACTTCGGGTACACTGCACCTGGGATGCGAGCATGTTGAGGATTTGATTGGGTATCAGGGCTGGCGTTCCGTGCCGAGCATAGCTAACTGCGACAGGGCACATATTCCACATGTGTCTACGGTGAGGCCCTCGAAGAGTCAAGGAAGGCCTTCGGTAGGTGCCTCTAACAAGCATCAGTTTCGGCCTGCAAGGTCTCACACTTAGCGAGAAGTTCAGCAGCCTTCTTTCGCCTCTTCCTAGGAGGTAGACTTCGAATGTCTCCGAGGAGTCTGGCGATAAGGCCCGCACATGAACCTGTGGAAATTGCGTATGCCACAGCATTGCTCGATATGCCCACCTTGCGACCCTTAGGTTGTGGTGGCGGCTCTGAGTCTGTCGAGAGTGAGTCGTCGGTGCCCGGTCCTTGTGCAGGGCTGGAGGATTGACCTGGGCCATCGGCTTCCCCAGGGCTGGGGCCGATTGTGTGACTGTCGGTCCTGTCCGCTGGGAGCATGTTTGTCTCATGTGCGGAGCTCTCTGATTCGCTCCAGTCCAGGAGCCCTTGCGCGCTCCTCGGCACTCCATGGATTCTGTCATTTGAAGAGGAACTAGCGAGCGGTGGTGGTGGGAGCTGCAATGAGGGGGGCAAAGATGGAAGCTTCTGTTGGTTTGGGGGGGGGTGGGGGCTTGGGGTCCTCTCTTATTTCGTGCGCTGGCTTTGGAGCTGGCTCCCCTAGGGGCCGTTGACTGCACACAGTGGGATCTGGCCGACCAGTGCGCCTCATGGCACTGGCGTAGGCGGGGATGCATCTGCGGCAAAGGATGACTGTGAATATCAAGTGCAGAGCGAGATTCATGGTTTGTCTGAGATCAGGCTGATAAGAGTCTTTGCAAGTTGTTGCTCAAGTGCTACACACAACAACGGGAACCTGACAGAAATGATGGCCACCAGCTGAAGTCCCTGTTCTCTCGGTAGAACCTCAAGGATCGCTGGCACAAGTTCGTCTGCAGTATCCTGATTCCACAGCTGCCCTGCGAGGTCCAAGGCACTGTCAATGTCAATAGTGTCTTGACTTTTCAGCAGGCAGTCTGCAACCAGTTCCAGAGCCACAACGCGAATCTGAGTAACAGGCAGAATGGCTTCAAATGGTGAGAAGAGTACAGAAAACACCGAAGGGGCACTACGGTCAGCTAGTGGGGGCCCGCTATACGAAACGCTGAGAGCCGAGACGCTTTTCCAACGGCTTCAACAAGATTCATATGCTTTGAAGCACGCCTTGCGCAGCTTTACAAAAAGTGGGGGGGTTGGGGTGGGGGGGGGGGGTCGCAGCCCACCCACCCCCCATTTGCAAA
>CAJNDS010001902.1:0-62500 GCA_905221605.1 Symbiodinium natans
TGTGTTGACGTAGCCACTCTGTCAGATTGTCACGTAGAGGTTGCATGGGGATAGCGCAGGTGGAGCCGTTGAAGTCTAGGATGGTGTAGTCCGGGCCGAAGATTTCTCTTGTGAAGCGCCATTCTGCGTGTCTGGGGCTGAAAAACTTGAGGACGTGTATCATCATGTGGATGTCGGCGCGTGAGAAGATATTGTTCTGCAAACAGGACTCGTTGTTCCTGGTTTGCCATTCCTGTAATTTGGTGTTGACGTAGAGGATGAGCTTGTGCACCCCGAGGATTTCAGGAGGGAGGTACTGCTGGTACTCCTCAACCGTGTGCTGTCGGGTGATCGCCAAGATCGCATTCCACTCCATGTCATCTTGAAGTTGGCGTTCTAGGTGCGAGGGGCGTGGGTTGGCTTTCTGGATGAAGATGACGCGTCCATCATGTAGCGGTTTCGTGGTGGGGGCTGGCAGGTCTTCTAGGAACAACTTGTCACCAATCTGGAAACCTTTTCTGGCCATTGTGGCTATGCGGACCGTGGTCTCGTACCACTGCGAGGCAATCAGAGCTGTGTTAGCTGATTCATACTTGGAGAAGACAATCTGGGCGATGTGGGGTAGGCACAGTGCCGCACCGGGATGTGGGTGGTCATCTCGAAGAGGTTTTTCAACGTAGTGACCTTTGATGTGATTGGGGATGCGGCGGATGATTCGCTGAATGTTGAGCTCATGCTTGGTTTTGTCACGTACCTCTTGGCCGAGAAATTTTGAAACCGGGGTGAGCATCTGATTTTGAGTTGGTAGTAGACACACAAATGTGGCCGTCGTAGATGTGCTGGAGGAGATGTAGAGGTCCTGAAAGCCATGGAATGTCATCATCATGTTCTTGAGCGCTTGGTAGGTGATGGCATTCCTGATATTGATGTGCCAGCCTTCGTATGCTTTGAAGTACAACGGGTCGATGACTTTGTGTAGGGGCGCCTTCTCCGTGTAGTACGCTGGGGCCGTGTGGTACGTGTCGTCGAGGTAGTTGTACCGTTGGTAAAAGGGTTCCATGCTGTAGTGTGGATCTCTGCGCAGATGCTCCATTTCGAGTTCGTGCTCATCCATGAAGATCACGTGGAGGGGACCGGTCAGGAAGTCCAGTATGTGGCTCCACATGTTGGGCTGGGGAAAGGGACGGGGTCGGGTTCGTGCCAAAAAACTGTGGTCATGTTCTCACGCGTGATAGTGAAGGGATGAGGTCTGCCATGGGTAGGGGAGGGGGGGGGAAAGGGGACGGGGGAGGTGCTTAGGTCGGCATGGCTTCAACTCGCATCTTGCCAGTTAACGGCTTCTTTTGGATTCGCAAGAGGGCCTGTATGGCGCAGGTGTGTGATGCTGTGTGCAGTGGCGATCAGGAAGATCACAATGTTCTCGGCAATCACATCGTCGATTTCCACGGCATGTTTCTACTTCACCGCCGGGTACATCTCGTCTTCTGAGATTTGGGATCGTCGATCATCTTCTTCTTCAGGTGGTGGATGGTAGGGCATTGGTGAGTTGTGTGGGGTGTCCTTCTTGGGTTCTGAGGGTTGTGCAGTTGGATCCGGCATTGCGCTATCCTCCTCGCGTCGGTGGATCGTGTGGTCGCCCTTGTACATGAAGCTTCTCTTGGTCTCCTTGTCGTAGTGCGTGTGATACTGCCAGCCGTTCTGGTGCCATGGGTGTTTCCAGAGCAGCTGGTGCTGGTGTGAATCTTCTTTGGCTTTTTTGCGTATCGCAGCGAGGCGAACGGCAAAGGGATGGGAATGAAGGGCTTGGGCGAAAGTGTGATATGTTGTGTCATTCCACTGGGTGTGGGCCTTCCACTCTGTGTACTTTTCCGGGTCTTCGATGGCCTCCCACGTCGTCAGAACGGGTTGGTCCGCGGGCCAGTCCGCGGCCACATAGGTGTGTGGATCGAGGTGTGCGAGGGAGATGTCCTGGAGAAGGTCCGAGGTGATGCCGTCGAACTCGGGGTGCAAGCGCGGGTCGTCCGGTTGGTACTGTTGTCGTCTTTTCTTGGTTGCTTGTGGTGGTTCGTCTTGATGAGGTAGGTGTGCGGGTTGTGGTGTGGGCATGGAGATCTTGTCGAGGTGGTAGCCGAAGTTCTTGTGCCAATCTTGCAGGTGTCCCCAGATTGAGAGCGCCTCGCTGGTGGGGATCATGATGGGCGTGAAGGGATGGGGTGAGTTGCCGATTTTGGTGAGTTGTTCAAGTAGAAGTTGGGCGGTGTACCAGCGGATGGGGATGTGGATGTCGGGGAGTTCCAAGTAATCCTGATCGTACGCGGCCTGCACTGCCTTGTTGAACGCCGTCTGGGTCAACCAACTCATGAGGTGGGGCGATCGGGGAAAGGTGAATGGGTGATGGTGCGAGTGTGGTTGATCTGAAAATGGTTTGGCTTCCGCATTGTCACGCAATCTCACTCATGCTAGTGCCTACTGTCCCTACAGGTCCTGTCAACTTTCAATCGAGTCAAAACTCAGTGTGCGGATTGACATGGTGCATGCACTTCAGACCTCTCCGCGGAGCAGGTTTTGTGCTTATGATGCTGGCAGACATGTTGCGCTTGCCGAATCTCCGTCCGGCAGCGCCATCTCAAGACACACTTCGTCTTAAGGAATTGCATATACCACCCTACGTCAGAGAACTCCGCTGATCTCACTATCATCATCGTCAACTTCCGATGGCTCGATTCATGCATCTCCGGCATAGGTGGACTGTGTGCGTGCCTTCTTTGGCACACCATCCCCCGCACGCGCAGTACAGTCGGCATCCGTAGTGCTGCCAGGTGGGATGACTCTGGACACGGGGCATGGGTTTGGGGCTGGGTCTGGGAGTGGGGTCCGTGGGTGCTGGTGGTGCGGGTCTGGGGTCATTGTCTCCTCGGTGCGATGATGCCGGATGTCTGGTCGACTGAGAATCATGTCGTGCCGGTCCCGGTGCCGTCGATGACGAGGCGCGCGATGTTCTTGGAGACTTGGGTTTAGCTTTGACTGCGATGGTCTTGGTGACGACTAGTTGGTTTTCTGCTTGCTGGAGGTCCTCAAAGGTGCGGCGGTAGTTCTTGATGCTGTCCATGGTGTCGTCTTCCAGGATCTTGTACATGCCGTTTTCAGTGATCTGCTGTCTGTCCATCATGTCGATGAACTCGTAGACGGTGCAACCCGGGCGCTTTGTTGGAACTGCCAGCGAAATGGGTGTGAACCAGTTCAGCGCTTCGGAACTGCGTATCACGGTGTCACCCTTGGCGTCCTGAAAGCTCTTGAGGAGGGTTCTGAACAGGTCAGCTTGGTGCACGTGTTCACGTAGTTTGAGTGCGGTAGAGTTGATGTCGAAGATCTTCTGTATCGCGTTCATAGTGATGGAATTGTCAAAGAGGAGGTTGGAGAGGTCCCCGACGCTGATGTCCTCCATAAGTTGGATGACCTGGGTCTTTGCCGTGGAAACTGCACTTTGTAGCGCCAGTTTTTGCTGGCTGAGAGGCTCTGGTTGAGGCGGATTCTCCGTTCGATGTCGTCGAGGTGGGTCTCTTGAGTCCATGGCCGGCCTTGTTGCTCTGGTAGTGCGGGGACTTCGTCTGCAGGACCGCGATCTGTTTCGCCGGGGACGTTCATCTCCGTGGTGGTCGTGCTTCACCATGACTGAGGTGGATGAGCGATGGAAACGTTACTCGATCCAAACAATCTGTCATGTTTCAGGATAGTCAGCTGCACAGTACGTGAGTTTCCATATGCAATCAACGTCAAGGGGTTCCGTCACAAAGGGATGGGGGTAAGATGAAGTTTATCATGAAACATGAAGGTGCGGGACTCGCGCTTGGTCTCGGTTCTTTTGCTCACTCCAAGCCAAGCGTCGGATGTAGGTGAGATAGAACAGGAATCGTTTTTGGTGAAAACAAAATTGACCAAAGCGTAACAATGTTACTGGATGCTGTGGCGGTGCTGTTGAGGCCAGTTATCATCCAACTTTGCGTTCTGCACGACGTCGTTGAGTGGACAGATGAATTGCACCGGTTCCGGGTTCCGATTCTTGAGGTCATGGATCTTGAAGATGCTGTAGAGGATCATCTCTTTCGAGCGGGGCCCTGGAGTTTGATCTGTACTGTCCAATGGGTGCCTGTCTGGAGGATGTCGCTGAGCCGGTTGGGGATCGAAGGCACCTGCACAGGTACTTGATGCTTTGGTCGTATCGAGAAAGGAGCTGGTCGATGGTGTCCAAGCGAGTTCTTGTCTCGTCCAAGCTTGCGTAGATGGTGGTGTGGGATGTTGGATGAGGGTCCTGCGGGATGGTGGTATGGAGGCGGAGTCTGTCTCGTAGTTCTTGTAGTTGTTGGCGAGTTTGATGTCCAAGAGCATCTAGTCGTCCTCCTAGTTCCTGTAGTCGTCGGGCTTGGAGGGTTTGATCACGTTTGATATCGTTGAGCTGTAGGTGAAGATCGCGGATGGAACTTTTGTGTCGGCTGATGTCGTTGGAGGCGGAGGCTCTTGATGAGTCCGCCCTGTACGCCGCTCGTTTGACGTCCAGGAGTTCTTGTAATACTGATTGGCTGCAGGTGCGCTCGTAGACGAAAGCGAGCTCTTGTTCCAGCTGGGAGACAGTCTGGTCGAGGGTCCGGATCTTCTCTGCTTGCGAGGATACTGTGTCTATGAGGAGCTTCACCGCGTCGTCCGTGGTCTGGTGGATCGGATCGTTGGGGTTGGCGATCTCATCTGGGATCTCGGAGGCTGTCTGCATTCTCTCCGGCTGGTTGTTGGGATGTTGCTGGCTTGCTGGCTGAGGATCCGGAATGGTCTGCTCCTCGTGCATCTTGTTGGTCGGCATGGTGAAGAATTGGATGATCGACTTGCTGGTCTATCAGCCGGGCAACTTCTTCTATGCTACGTCTGTCACTGCGTCAGCCACTGAAGAGAAGCGCTCTGGGTGGGTGCGGGAAAGGGTAGGGGCGGACTTCACATGATTGCATGATGTGCATGATCAAAATCACACTTCTCTGCGGGACACGGGGCTTGGGGAGGAAAGGTTTGGGGACCTCAACGACTGCAATCCGTCACTGCGCATCATGGGCACTTGCTGGCGGTCTTTGATATTGATTTTGCTGTGGTACTTCGAGTCATCTATGCACAAACTTCAGCATGTCTGGGTCGTGGGCTTGGTAGAGGGCGCGAAGTTCTCGGAGTTGTTGTAGACGAACCGGCTCGGGATACGCTATCTTTGAGATCATGTGGCGTCTCGTTCGGTATGCACTGGCACGGTGGACCATAGGTGTGGATCCCCGTGGCGAAAGAAGCTGGTGTGTCTGTGAGGGGAGAATGAGGCGAACTTCTTTGCGGTGTAGGTCGATGTTGCATCCGAGGTAGTTGGCTTCTTCTTGTTCTTCCAACAATATGGGCGGGCCGTAGAACTCTGTTTGGAGAAACTCGCTCCAAGGGCTCGTGTAAGCCCAACTTTGTGGCAGGATGCAAATGCGGTCGTCAACATATCTCTTGGTGAAGCGGTCGAGAATTGCGCACGATGCCAAGGCTATGCGATATGTCTCATGCCATTGATGTTCTTCGACACAACAGACCATGTGGCACAACACCGGTGACATTGGGTGTCCCATTGGGCTACCTCTGGTCTGCTTGTATACTTGTTGCTGGGAGGTGAAGTAGCTGCACTTCAGGACGTACTGAGTGATCTCCCAGATGTCGTGCATGTAGATGGTGCGTCGACCATGGTTGATCTGCTTGTACTTCCCATTGAACGTTCTGGCCGTCCTAAGCGTCTTTTTGGGGTCGTAGGTGATGGAGACGTCCTGCCATGTGTCAAAGCCGTGCTGGGAGTTGGCGAAGTACTTGTCCATGGTGATCATGAGGGCTTGGAGGATACGTTCCTGTGGGACACTGGTGAAGAAGCCCGCTAGGTCCGCGATCTGCATGTGCATGTCCGCGTTGTTGGAGTTCATGAAGGTGTGAAGTTCCTTGAAGATCTTGTAGGAGTTGTCCTGTTGCAGCGCTTGGGGGAAAGAGATGTGCATGATGTTGGTGATGATCTTGGCGACCGTGGAGAAGAGCTTCTTGGCGAAGTGCTGGGCGAACGAGACAATGGGCCGGGACTTGATGAAGCCCTTCTTGCGCTTGGGGAAGATGTAGGACACCGGGACTTTGTCCTTGCGGTTTGGGTTGATGCCCCAGGCGTATCTTGTCTTGATGTTTTGGGGAAGTTGGTGCCACGCGTTGTGCGCCGCTGTGGTCGGGGTGATGTTGATCTTGGTGAAGACTTCAGGGTCGCCGTACATCTTGTCCATGAGCTGTTGGAAGTGGAGGGGGCAGTACGCTAGCGTCTTGTGGGGATGGTGGTCCTCGCACGCGATGATGTAGTCGCTGTACTGGGTTTTGAGGCTTTTGACCATGTGGTGGTTCACGTGTTGCTCCTTCACGTTGTGGCTGAGCTGTGCCGCCGGGGCAAGGGCGAGCTGCACGGCCTCCCTGGATGGGATGGAGAGTCCATTGCGTCTGCACCATTTTCGAACATCTTCCGTCGTCTGCGAAATCCAAGTATCTGGTTCCGGGAAGGTACCCGTCTTGGATGAGTAAGTGACGATGTGGTGTAGAGGGTCTTCTGGTGATGCGTGTGCGGTCTGAAGGTCGATGACTTGATGTTCACTGAGTTCCTGTGTAGGGTTGGGGCAAGTGCATCTTCTCGTAAGTTTTGGTCCAAAACACATTCGCTGCCAGTTGTGGCACTGGGCCTCGATGCTGGATCCTGGTTTGGCTACCACCGTGGTCTTCGGAACATGTAGTGGACATAGTTCGTGGTAGTGGCTCGCGATGATGGCGCGTAGAACTTCTCGGAGATGGCGTTGGCATTCTTCCATAGGTGGCAGCAAACTGGTGACGAGGGGTCTTATGTTAGGGGTCTCCATATGTCTCTTGTCCAGTGCCTTGACCAATGCTGCCTTGCAGAACTCCTTGTATGGGGATTCAAGGATGTTGGTCATTCGTAGTAGTGTGTATATGTTCTCGGCCGGGAAGTTGCTGCTCATCAACGTTCTGGTGGTTTTCCATCGCAGAGCCGTGGTGGAGCACAGGGCGGTGAGGAGGCCCCACATGCGCGTTTTGGTGTCTATCTGTACCTTGACGGCTCGCCAAGGTCTGGTTTTCCTGCCTAGGTGTCGATGTAGTCGGGCACGTAGTTTGGTTGCCAGCACGTTGACGTCACAAATGGTCTTGGGTTGGAAGGTGTGGCCTGTGTCTTCTTTGAAGTGTTTGTAGATGAAGGGGGCGTTGAGGGAGGGTTGGAGGTCCGCGATGTCTGCCTGCTCAATCATGTGCAACTCTGCCACATCGTCAACGCTGCGGACTTTGATCGGAACGAACTCCCAATATGTGTTGGTGGTGTGCCAGTAGTGTATGGCTGGTTCTGCGTTGACCAGTTTTTGAGCGGCGAGTGCGTTGTGTTTTCTGCGTCGGTTGTCTTCTCTGACTGTGACTTTCGTGGAGGTGCTGCCAATATAGAGGTGCTCAAACATGCGTCCGTGGTCGACTCTCCAGTACACTGCGTTCGGCTGATTGAAAAATTCGAATGTGTAGAGCTCCGGGGTGATACGGTGAAACTGCTTGAGGCGTACCAGCCTGCGTCGATCTACTTGGCGTCGAGGAAAATGGCAAAGAGCGGTGAGCCAAAACTTGCCGTAGAGCCAAGTGGAGTATCTGTGTAAGAAAGGTATGCGGTGAAATGTGTATTGGACCACGCTCTTCGCGATGTCCATGCACTTCACCATGGAAGAGTGTATGCGGTTGAGTCGTCTGGAGGGTTGCTGCGTTGTGAGTAGGGTACCTAGTCAATGTAGGTATGAAGCGAGGCCTGCTACCACGATAGCGACTGCTGCCGTCCCTGCTGTGTTGGTGAGCTTGGGAAGTGACCAGGCCTTCACCATGTCCTGGTATGCCTGATCTTTTGGATGCGCCTCCGCATACACCGTGAGTCTCTTGGCAATTTCTTTCTGGGCCTGTAGTTTAGGCCCAGACATCTTGAGGGTGGAGATCCAGGTTGTTGCTGACGGGGCCGCGTATCTTGATAGCGAGCTGGTGAGTTCATGTACTTGTCGGATCTTGTCCATTTTGGCCTTGTCACCTGGTTCTCGCTTCGGAGCTATGCCGCTAAGATACTGGATGAGTTCTTCGTCGTCGAATGCGTTGACGATGTCGAGGAGGACTTTGTTTTGTCTGCCGCCTGGTGATTCGAACGGGCGGCTGGATGCTGGTTCACCTGTAACCGGGGATCTTGGGCTGGGCTGGTAGGAGGGTGTGGTGATGCCTCCAATGAGGTTGGGGTCCAGCTCGTCTTCCACGGTAGGCGGGTGGGGGTGAAGTGGGGGAGGGGGTTGAGGTGCTTGTTCGGCCGCTTCGGATGCTATCGGTTGCGATACTTGGGCGTCGTCGGCGTCGATAACCTGCACAAGGTCGTGGGTGTTGTCCTGAGCGCACGGATCTCGGTGTGGATGTGGTTGTTTACCGGATGATGGTGAAGTCTTGCTGGTGCCTGTTTCGAAGAAGTTGGGCATCTGGGTTTGGGTAGGTGGGATGATGCCCTGCGGGAAGGGTGTCTTGCGGCTCTGACTTGCCAGCTGTGCGCGCAATCCTGCTATCTCCGCTTCTTTCTGTGCTAGTTGGGCACGTACTTGGGGTTGTACAGCGGGGGGATTGTTGTAGCGCATGAGGAGGTCTCCAATGTTGGCGACGAGCATCTCCATGGCTTCCTTCCGTTGGGCTTCAGAGGGCAGCATTTCAGTACCGTTCTTCCACTTCCAATAGTTGACTGCGATGGTCTCGATGCGAATGTTGCGGTTGCGGATGAAGGTGGAGAGTTTCATGTGAAACACGGCATCGGGTAGTGACTTGTGGCCTTGGAACTGAGTCCATCTTCCGTTGGCGAGTTGTCGCAACATATAATTGTGCTTGCCCTCGAAGGCCACTTGCCAGAGTTTTATGTCGAAAGGATCCATACCTGCCGTGCCATTTTTCTTGGCCGATGACGTGGCAGGTACGATTCTGGGCATCTGGACTCCTCCATACTGGTTTTTGTCGTAGAGCAGCTCGGTGGAATCCCAATGGTCTGGAAGGTCATTGTTGGGCTGGTGGAAGATGTCCTGGAGCACTTCCTTGGCGCGTTCTTTGGGGTTAGGGCGGGCTGGGGTAGGGGCCGAAGATTGAGTAGATTGGATGGGAGAGTTCCCGTATATCGGGAGTCGCTGATCGTGACGGTGGCGATCTCGTCGTGGGTTGTACGCCGAATCTTGTCCGTGATGAAGAGGCGTGTGGGACGTTGTGAATGTGGATCTGGGGGTCAAAGTTGGTCCCGAGCTAGGACGTGGGTTGGAGTGGAATGTGCGCGTGGATCTCGGTGATGCCGACCTAGTGCGATGCCTCCTAGATGGTCTTGGCGTGCTGAATCTTCTGGGTGATCTGGATCGTCTGGAACGGTTGCCTCGTCTGTGTGAGTCTGCATGCCATTGAGCATGTCGTTGATCGTGGCGATCACGTCTGTCTGCCATGGCGCGGGGGTCTGGGGATGCTGATATGTTCAGCTGTTAGTGAAGAAGCCTACGTGAGGCACGCAACGGCTGTGTCAGGCGCAAGAAACACTACACTTGCAGAACAGCGTGTTCCGAAAATTGCATGCAGGATGTGAGGTGCATATGGCTGCAACTTCTCTCAACGGGTGCATGTGGCTGAGTTCGTTCCATCGTGAAACTGTCGTTGCTGGGACTTCATCACTTCACATACTTCCATTGATGTTGGCCTGCTTCTTGGTCAACGGTGGTGCGTCGTTGAAGTTCTAGTAGAGCTTGTCGTTGGTTGATGAAGTCCGTCCATTCCTCCTGAGTTGGCGTGGCCTGCGCTTGATTCTGCTTGATGTCTGGATCCTCTTGGAAGGCTGTAGGTGTTCCCGATACCGCCAGCCACGTGGTTTGATGTACATGTAGAGCTTGGTGACGTTGGATTTGGCCTGATATCTTCGGGTGGGTCCAAAAGACCGAGTGCGTCCTGGGGTGTCCGATGACTGCAAGGGGTAGAGACAGCCATCTGAACGAGGAACTGGATGCCGTAGTGGTTTGGAACCAGGCCCAGTCCAACTGTGTCTCCATCACGCTGCTGGCCGGGATTGCTAACATTGGCGTTTGTCCTCCTGGACTCAGTCGGTGAAATTTGCCAATCAAATCAGGCCGGCTTGTCCGCTTGGCGTCGAAACCGTCGATGGTGTGGCAAGGGTCCGCAAAGGTGAAGATGAGTGGGTCCCAAAGTCGATGTAGTACATGTGCTGCTTGGGTGGAGACTTGAACTGCGTGGATCTGTTGTGAGGTGAGGGGTAAGGCGAATCTCGGTGTCCATACCATGGTGGGCAGTGTGTCGCTGTGGAGGTGGTCGATGGTGAGTTTGGTGCGGATGTCGGGAGTGGAGGGTGGCGTCCATCTGGTCGTGTGGGTGAGCTTCTGAAGCGTGTCGGTCCATATGTTGGTTGACCAGTGGTCCGGAATCTGGAACGTGTTGGTTCCCTGAAGGCATTCTGTGTGGGAATCGATGCTGGGCCATGTTCTGTGGAGCTGTAGGTCATGGTGAGCCTTGCGGAAGACTATGTTGCTGACCGCCTGCATGGTCATGATGCCCGAGATGGTGTTGTACTTCGCAAGCATCGGCTGGTGGAAGGGTGGCGTAGTACTATGGAGCACCACGCAGAGGTCTTGTATGGGCGGAAGCAGGGGTACCAATCCTGCCGTGCTGGGTAGGACGTGTGCTGACCAGACTCTGTGGAAGTGAGTGCAGGTCTGCTCCAGCCTGCCCATAGTTCTGGGATCTGCGAAGTTGTGTGTGAACATCCAGAGTTCCGGGTTCACACTTCGGAATTTGATGTAGCCCCAGTGCCAGAGCTGATAGATGTTGGGCATTGTGGCCAAATCTGGGCAAGTGCCTTTGCGTACGAGCATCCTAAACTGTATGGCTGTGAACTGTAGGATGTGAACTGCAGCGGTTCCTGATAGAATTTCGTGTAGGAGGGCACGTAGTCGTAGGTGTAGGGGCTTGGGTTGGGGAATGTCGACGGAGTCGGCGTAGCGTGCCATCTGGACGTGGGTGGATGCGTCGTCCTTGTATTGGTCCCAGGTCATGAGGATGCTGTTTTGAAGTTCTTGTTGGAGTGAGGGGAACTTGTGCACCAGCTGCTTCGGGAGGAAGGTCATGCGGTTGGGGAAGAATCGAATGACGGGTGTGCCGTCCTCTTGGAGTTCCCAATGGTGTGGTTCAACCGGAGGTAGCATGTGAACAAGTTCCGGTCGAATCGGTCGTCTCCACCACTGCGGCTGCACTTTCTCTATCTGATCCACTGGTAGAACTGGGCGTAGCCGGCCTTGGTCGTGATGTTGTGTGACGGATTGCGCGTCCACAGCTGGTTCAAGGCTGTCGAGCAGTTGTTGCAAGCTGCTGACGTGCATGCCCATCGTGTGGACACCAGGGTTTCGAAGTGGCGACCTGGATCTGTCTTCTCTGTGATG
The DNA here is from genome assembly GCA_905221605.1 of Symbiodinium natans. Taxonomy (NCBI): domain Eukaryota; class Dinophyceae; order Suessiales; family Symbiodiniaceae; genus Symbiodinium; species Symbiodinium natans. Next base: position 11,541 of record CAJNDS010001902.1, read on the forward strand.
CCGTTCTTCGGGAGGAGGTACTGTGCGGTCGGGAGGTACGGGAATGTGTGGGAAGGCTCCAGTGTGCCAGGTTTGTAGGTCTCTGACAGGTTGGTCCGTGCCCGCATAATCCATGGACATGCCGGTGGCGTGGTCCTGGGGTGGTGTTTGTCGATTCGGATACCATCTCTGGAATTGGTTCGCATGGTCTTGTGAGGAGGTTGGAGGGGGAAGGGTATGGGGCATGGTACCGTGGTTTTCCGCGGAGGCAAGAACTCGACCGGGTTTGATTTCCATGTCTTGTAGTCGTCCTTGGCCGATTATCTCGGGGTAGTCGGTCTGCACCGCTCGCAATCTGGATTGGTGCAGTATCTTGGCCTTCATGGTTTGCTGTCGAAATCTGTTGACGGTGTTGCTGATGCCCTCGTCAGTGGTGCTGAGCATCTCCATGTACTTGGATGGGTGCAAGTTGGTCGTCCATGGTCTGGCTGGCATCGACGACGTGTCCGTGATGATGGGGGTGTCATCCTCCTCCACGATACTCACCAAGAGTGCTTGCCATCTTTGTAGTATTTGGGGTCCTAGTACTTGCACAACCTGATGATCGGCGACTTGTCCGCTTAGCCAGCGGTGAAGGGCGTGCTCCATATCTTCTGCCGGATCCATGATGAAAGTGAGCGTCTAATGATCCGTTATGGTCAAGAGCAAAACTGCATGCGAAATGCAATCAGCACTAACGACACCTAAAGGCGGCCAGAGCATGTCTCTCAAGGTCAAGGTCTAACGCATCACAGCAGTGCACGAATTCACTTGACGCGTGGTTTCATGTGCCGAAAAGAAAAGACAGGCTGATTCATCCGTGACGCTGTACTACATGCATCCGATTGCAATCCGTAACTAGCGCACACATCGGGCTAAATGCATAGACCTCGGTGTAGATATTTCAAACAGTTCGGAACTGCAGAGTGATGTGTGGTGGGGTGGGGGTGCACTTCATCCAATCTGCGACCTGTTCTGCTTGATGCCTTCCATTTTGACATGCTGTGATTAACGCGCTGGTGCCGCACGAGTGAGGGTTCGTGAAGGTGAAAAAGAAATCGTCACTTTGCTCTTCACGATGAGGAAGAAGGATTCGCCAGCTCAGGTAGTTGTCAACGTCGTTGTCCGCGGTCATTGTCTCGGGATCTGTTGGGAACTGGAGGTGGTGTGGTGGGTGAGGGTCTAGGGTGGAAGACGTTGATGGTGATCCCGGTGATCTCAGCGTACTGTGCATCAATGACGCTCTTCTCGGTGTGGGAGAAGACGGTAGTGAAGTTGCGACTGGCTCGGCTGGTGTCGTTGAAGTGTGCCTCGATGAGCGCCTTCTGAGTCGTCCATCCTCCTCCCTTCTGCCGCATGTGGCTATGCTGGGAGGTGGACGATGTGACGCGTCCAAATATGGTGAAACCTGTGGCTATTTCTCGTTCGGCAGGACCTGCTCTGGCTTTTGGAAGGCGGAGGGCTTTGCGGAGGTTGGTGTGGCAAAATCCGAGTTGGAGGTTGTCGGGTGCGTTGTCTTGGTGGAATCCGTTGAACCCACGGTGGGGTAGGTATGCTTTGTTGTAGGGGAGGTTGTCGTCATCCCAATTGGTGGGCTCCCAATTCGTGGGTCTGACGAAGCCCTCGCGCAGGATGTGCCATAGGCCTGCTTCATCGGTAGCGTGTGACCAATATGCCTTGTAGGCGCCCTTGTGCGTGGGAGGTGATGGACTGTTGGCATCGTGTGCGTGAGGTGGAGGCTTGGTGGTGCGTAGTGGTATGACGAGGACCTGTACCAGTGGGTAGTCGGTGGTGTCCTGTTTGTTGCTGTAGGGGTCGACGTGGATGAGCTCCGGGTGGATCACCGTGTCCGTGCTGGGGCGAGTTCTGAACTTGCCGAGGAAGGGCGTGATCTTGTAGTGAGAGCAAGCGAAGGATCTTGCCACTTGGCGGATGGCCATCTGTGCTGGGTTGGAGAGCCAAAGGGGTTGTCCTTGGGTGAGGTTGGCGATGTCGTGCATGATGTCGTTCATGTACCGGACGCCTGTGCTGGAAGGGTCCATGGGCGGTGGTGGGTCTTGTTGGTGGTACATCTCGGACACACACGCGAGCCTGTAGGGGTCCGCCAAGGCGTCTTGGCTTGAAGCCTGATTCGGTTTCTGTTCCTGCATTGTGTGAAGTGGCTTCTGAGGGTGCTTGGGGCAGTCGGGATGAGGAAGCAGGTGTGTCTCTGTGGGTCGCCGTGTGTGAAGCAGATCGGTGGGGCGCGGGGGTGAGAACGACGGTCGTGCCTCTGCGCCTGGTGCTGCTTGGGGAGGGGCTGCGTTGGGATGGTGTTGGTTGGGATGTGCGGTGATGATGAACCGGAGAAGAGCGCCTTCTCGATGTTCGCGATTCGGCTTCTTCCGAGTGTCGACGTGTGGATCTGGATCTTCTTGGACTGCGTGGCCGTCTGGTTCTGTCTGTCTGGTGGGGGGTGTTGGGTGCGGGGCTGTGGGGTGAATGGGAGATGTGCGTGTGTCGCGTAGATCTGGTGCTCCTGGGGTGGGCTGGGCTGGGCTCATAGGTGGTTCGGCTGCGACTTCGGGTGTGGTGTGTGGTAAAGGACTCTGCTCTGTGTTGGTCGCCAGGATGTTGTAGTTGCGTTGGGGCGACTCTGGCATGGGACTGGAGTAGCGGTGCCACGACTTTCTCAATCATGCCTGTGATGCACGTGAACATCTCCGTCATCTGGGATGGTGTCGTCATCGACGTGGTTTGGGAGGGTGGTTCTGGGGCTTGACGAGGTGGTTGATGTTCTCCGTGATGAACAGGTTGGCCTCTTTGATGGTCATCTTGTTGTGTGTCCGAAATCTGGGTGGGCATAGATCGCTGAAGTGCCGGAAATGGTCTGGACTGTGACAAAGGCTCCTGTCGTGCTGCGTCTATACTTGAGTGGGGTCTTGCGGAGATCTGCGTCCTTGGTCTGGGTGTTGTGTGTCAACTGGAGCATCTTGTTGACGTGGCTGGCCGTGTTCTGCTGGATCTCGATGTGCACAGGCGCCAGGGGTATTTAGTAGGGAGATGGGGTAAGGTCCTTCTCGAACTGGAGGATGAGGCTCTGCTTGCGCGAACACGGGATGATCTGCTCGTTGTGGAACATTCATCTGTTGCTGAAGATGGTGTGCTGGCCGAGGTGCGGCTTGATTCCATTCTGGTCGACCCTGAGGAGGGCTTTGTTGTTGATGGTGGTGCGCAAGGTCTCGAGGGTGGTGGTCTGGTCGTAGATCTTGGCCTTGATGATATTGCTGACCATGCTGAAGATACGGAGGTGGGTCCGGATTCTGCCAATGACTTGTGGTCTGGGGGTAGGAGTGAGGTTGTGGATGTAGAGGTGCTGGGCGTACTTCCGGGTGATCGTTGCGACCATGTTGTTGAGGACTGGCATGTTGGTGGTGAAGATGGATGTTCTGGTTGGTCGTCGGTGAATGTGGGCCCGTCGTTTGACTCGAAGGTGCGTGTCCTGCTGCATCATCACGACGATGCGTCGGAGGGCCGAACTGCATTTGATCCAAAAACGCGGCTGGTGCTATCCATTGTGGCCGTAGAGATGCTGCATCCTGGTGGGGTGGCCACTGGTATTGAGCGTGTACTCCTCCGGCTGGTGGGTGTTGATTCCATCGACCTTGCCATCCTTGATCGTCTCCTGGGTAATGTGTCGTCGGGTGTGGCGTCTCGGGAGGAGGAGGAGGAGGATGTGCTTGATAGTCTGGTGGAGGAGGAGGAGGAGGCGGCTGCCGCTGCCAACTTTGTTGGTACCACTGGTAGCCGTCCATGGTGCGAGTCCGGTGTAGCTGGGGTACGAGCTACTCACTACTCTGACCTATGAAACCGTTACGGCAAAGACGTAGCAAAAAGAATGTTGCTAACCTCTCCGGATGCTGGGTCAGGACTAACAATCGAGGAACGTACGGCACGCCGGCCGTCTTGCTGGGCATCGGTGGCACCCACATTAGTGGGCCCGGCATGTTACTAGTGCATGAAAACAATAGGACTTTGCATTCTCACTCGCCAGGTGAGCTCACATTTTTGGATTATCCTATGCGTCCGCACCGAAGTGAAGACTAACATAGGCAGCATGAACGCGTAGGAGCGAGGCTCCACCTACACCCGCGGCCCAAGGCGAGGGCGGGCTGGCTGTATAACACACTTTTTGTTTTAGTGCTCCACATATTCATGTAGTTGGAGATCTGCTGGAGAAGGACATGCTCAAGCAAGAGGTAGTGGATGAGCTCGTGAGTGATGAGGTAGAAGGGTCGCGAATGAAGGTTTATATGACGTATCATATAGGGTTTAGGGTCTTCTGCAAACTATGCTCATCACGCTCCGATGCTCCATAATTCACACTCTGATGCTCCGCAGTTGATGCTCACCCAATTCTGCTCATCACGCTCAGATGCTCTGCAAGTCATGCTCTGATGCTCCACCACTCATGCTCAACCAAGCTTGCTCACCACGCTCAGAAGCTCTACAATTCATGCTCTGATGCTCCACAAGTCATGCTCGCACAACTCTGCTCAGCACGTTCAGATGCTCCACGACTCATGGTCTGATGCTACACACTTCATGCTCCCGCAACTCTGCTCATCGCGCTCCGATGCTGCACAGTGCATGCTCATATGCTCTAACACTCATGTTCCGAACCTTCTCCATGCTTTCGTCCATCATCATGCTCGACATGTTCCATCACCATGCTAAAATGATATGCTCACGCAATTCTGCTCAGCTGCTATTCACAACACACAAGCTGAAAGCATCACGATCCACTCAAGCTGGATGGGCTCGAGGTCTTCTGGGGTTTGGGGTCTGTCATGCTCACGGCTCGAAGAATTCACCCACATGCCAAGCAAAATACGAAATCCACGTTGTAAACTGCGTTGTGGTTGAGGTAGTTGACAAACAACAGCGAGGATGGTACCAATGCACAGCTTGCGTTACAGGACTTCTATAACCATCACTGCAGGTACGTGGAGATGGCGTCCCATCTCCATATCACTGTGCACTGAGAGCGTCTTCGTTGGCAGGAGACTCTCAGGCACACTCCTGCCCCCTGCTGAACATCATGTGCAAAAAACTTGTTAGATCGCAAATTCGTGCTTCTTTTCGCTCTCGTATGCAGTGCTTGTTGACGTTCCCGCATGTACAGCGGTGTGCCACACACACACACAGAGCCTAACAGAACACGCATTCTCACGCAAAACACGCTTCTTGCACCAGTTTCCACATCATAACCGTCACTTTATCCTCAGCTGCGACCCTCTCCCCCGCCAACAGCCGCAAGAGCACAACTACCAGCAAACACAACGTACTCCTACCCCTACCTCTCCCCCTTCACCTCTAGCAGCTAGCAGCACCCCGGCCTCTACCCGAAACATCTCCCCCCCACCTCGAGCACCAGCTATGACCTCTACCCCTACCACCCCTCCCCGCCTCTTGTGCGCAGCAAGAGGGAAGAGTATATGATTACCTTTGTTTTGCAAACAAACAACTTTGCTACAAGTTTACATACACATCAATCCAGGTCCAGAACCCATCGTCGATCATAGTGATATCTAGTGTGCCTCCAGCGAGCAGTAGATCCGGACGGAGCGGTGAGACGGCATACGAACCCAAGGTGCATATCTCCTTCGTGTCTGCGAACAAAAGCATCACCTGGCAATTTCCAGTGATCAGATTTCTCAAGTGTAAATAACATTTCCGGCCTCTTCACCTGGAAAAAGATGATGTCGGTCCCACTTGACCAGAACACCAGAGTCGTAAACAATAAACAAAGTCAAACACTTTCGCAGCTACACGACTTCTATTCCTATAACGACAACTCTCCTACTTGGCTTTCTCTCTTCTCTCTTCTCTCTTTCTCTCTTTCTCTCTCTCTCTTCTCTCTTCTCTCTTCTCTCTTCTCTCTTCTCTCTCTTCTCTCTTTCTCTCTCTCCTCTCTCTTCTCTCTTCTCTCTTCTCTCTTCTCTCTTCTCTCTTCTCTCTTCTCTCTTCTCTCTTCTCTCTTCTCTCTTCTCTCTTCTCTCTTCTCTCTTCTCTCTTCTCTCTTCTCTCTTCTCTCTCTTCTCTCTCTTCTCTCTCTTCTCTCTTCTCTCTCTTCTCTCTTCTCTGTCTTCTCTCTTGTTGGCTCTCTCCTCTCTCCTCCCTCTCTCATCTCTCGTCTTTCTTTTCTCCTCGCTGATCGCTTTGTCTCTTCGCTCTGTTCCCTCTTCTGCTTATCCGATTTCTTAGAAAAACTCTGCAAATTCAATCAAATTCAAGTAAAACTCAAGCAAAACTTGAAAACATACTTGGCAAAAGTCGGGGTTCGTTTTTCTCAAAAACCGATCCCGGCACACGAAGCAAGCTCAATAAACCGGAAAACCTAAACCCTAAATCCTAAAACGTAAACCCTAAACCCCAAACCCCAAAACCCTAAACCCTAAACCCTAAACCCTAAACCCCAAACCCCAAACCCTAAACCCCAAACCCCAAACCCGAAACCCACCCAAAAAAACAAACAGACAGAAGCGTCCCAGCAGCGAGGCCAAGGCAGCCGAGCAGAAGGGCGAGGCTGGACCCGAGGGCGAAGACCACATCAGCCTCGTTTGGGGGTTTAGGGTTTGGGGTTTAGGGTTTAGGGTTTGGGGTTTGGGGTTTAGGGTTTAGGGTTTGGGGTTTAGGGTTTAGGGTTTAGGGTTTAGGGGTTTAGGGTTTAGGGTTTAGGGTTTAGGGTTTAGGGTGTAGGCCCCTAGGGCTTTATTTTTTTTTGCGGGGGGGGGGGGGGGGGGGAGGGGGGGTCCCTAGAGGTTGTAGGAGCTTTGGGGTTTGGGGTTGTGGGAGAGTTCGGGTTTACGGCTTTCGGGCGTTTCTTTGTTAACTTCAGGGCCTGAGAGCTTTACGCCTTTAGGGTCAACCCCGAAACCCTGACTGTGGAAACCCGAAAGGGCAAACCCCAGGCTACCAAAGGTGTCTTGAGGCACTTCCTGACTTCAGAATCCTGGCATCGCAAGACACGGCCCTAAACCCTGAACCCTAAACCCTAAACCCTAAACCCTAAACCCTAAACCCTAAACCCTGAACCCTAAAGCCTAAGGCCTCAAACTCTGAGCGCCACACTTTCGAAACCCTCATGCCCAAGCCCTGCGCTTCCTAACCGCTCGAATCTAAGCCCCACCTGCAATCTCAAGGAGTGCAAACCAGCAGATCTAGGGTATAGGGTTAGACCGCAAATGTAGCAGGTGATTAAGGTCCACAGGAAAGGTGATAATAAACCCCCAAAGCAAACTTTGCCCATGCACCTTCCACCGGTAGGTACCTACACCCTCAGCCGTTGATATAGAGCCCTGAGCCCTAAACGCTAAACCCTAAACCCTAAACCCTAAACCCCAAACCCTAAACCCTGAAGACACCCCCCCCAAAAGCAGGAAACAAAAGGAGCCTGGCCTTCAGGAACTCGTTCCGCCCCGCATCCAGCCAAAGGCTGGCGCTGGCCTCGTGCCGAAAGTCCTCGATGCTCGGAAGCCTTGCGGAAGTGGGGTTTAGGGGGCGCAGGGTTTAGGGTTTGGGGTTTAAACTTCGGGTTTAGGGTTTAGGGTTTAGGGGGCGCAGGGTTTAGGGCTTACAGTAGGGTTTAGGGTTTAGGATTTAGGGTTTAGGGTTTAGGCAGGTTTAGGGTTTAGGATTTAGGGTTTAGGGTTTAGGCAGGTTTAGGGTTTAGGGCTCAGGCTTTGCGGGTGTCCTGGCTGGTTGCTTCTACTTGTAGGGCTTTAGGGCTTTCGGGTGCTTTGTTGCAGGGTCCAACCTCGCAGTTAGGGGCTTCAGGGCTTCAGGGCTTTGGGGCTTCAGGAGAGTGTTTTGGAGCATAGGGTGTAGCGTGTTTAGGCTTGGCCTGTGGAAATTCTGATCGTCCAAGGCGCCGCCCCAAAGCCCTCAAACCTCGGCAGGCCTAAACACGGCCGAACTCCTCAAAAGACCCCCCTAAACCCGAAACCCTAAACCCTAAACCCCAAACCCTAAACCCTAAACCCCCCTCGGCCTCAAGAGGTCCTCTTGGCCGGCGAGACCCAGGAAGTCGCGGAGCCTCCCCAGTGCCCGCTGCGCCCACCTGGGCGCGTAGACCCGGGCGAAGGCGGCGTGGCCGAGTCTGATGGCCGCCAGGGCCGCCAGGGGGACCTTCAACGAAATGGGAGCCCTAGCCAAAATTAATCATGGTAGCCCTAGCAAAACTTGAACTTGCTTGCTGTTTCTTCAGAATTATAGTACCCAAAATTTAATTTATAACAAAAAATTCCAAGTATCCCTGAGGGACGGCGTCTTGAGGCGTGAGGCCGAGTTGGAGCACGCTGCTCCCCACGAAGAGCTGCTCCTGGTGCAGGAGGTCCGAGAGGGACTCCCACTGCTCTTGCAGTCGAGGGGTCATGGGCTTCAGGTGGAGCGCGGACTCGTGCAACAGGACCTCCAGCCGATCCCCCTCCCCGACGATGTGCAGAACGCCACCCCCATCCGTCTCCGAGGAGATGGCCTGCAGCTCATGATGCTTGAAGGCTGCCTCATGTGCGGGCAGCATCCCGTAGCACGCTCGGAGCCACTTCCGCTCCTGCTGCCTCCGCGACAGCGCTCCACAAAGGTACGGCGACTCCTGGGACGACTCCTTCGAAAGCCGCGCCAGATGCGCCCTGGCCACAGCTTCAAAGCCACGAGGGCTCAGGTCTTGCGGGACCTGGTTTTCCAGAGCCTGGCACAAGGCCGCAGGCACGGGCTCGCTGCACTCGCCTCGGATCCGGTGTCGCCACAGGTGGTGGCGCAACATCTTGTCCTTTCAGGGCACACAGCGGGCAAACACTCTAGACTTGCAAAGGAAAGCTTAGGAAAAGCTAACGGCCTTCTGTAGATTTTCGGACGGTCTGACTCAGCCAAACGAAGGTCCTGGTCCACGCTGATGTCCTGCAGGTAACCTGCCAGGGCCAGGGGCGATCCGAAGTCCCCAGCATTCACGGCCGCCAGAGGGTCTGGCAGCCAGCGGTCCAACCCCTGCGCGCCCCAGTACACGGGCACCGCGCCAGCTGCAAGGATCTCCCAAATTTCCGGGGAAGGCCCATGCCCCCAGTCCCCCAAGAAGGCGCTCGCGGACAGGAGGGCGAAGTTGTAGCGCTGCAGGACTGGGCCTTCCTTCTGCGGCTGCCGCAGGAGCTCGCGGGCGTGGCGCGTGTTGTAGGTCACGTAGGGCCGGCACGCCCCGAGCACGTCGATCTGCAAGAACTGCGAAAGGAAGTTGATGAACCGGGCATCGTCTGGGGCGCAGGTTCTCTGGGCCGACACAATCCTAGTTCACGGCTGGGATCGTATTAAAAATTTAAATTGATATTCCTTAAATTGGGTTTAAGTACCCTTAAGAATTTAAAATGTTACACAACTATGACAAAGTATCAGCCGCCTCCCAGCAGGACCTGGAGAGAGCCTGGCAGAGAGAGCCTCGAGTGAGAAGTGGCTGGGCGTGCGCGGCAGCAGGACGTCGTAGCTTGCCCTGTCTCCGGCGACGACGGGCGCAGCCGCACAGTCTGCCTGCATCTCGAGCAGCTGCGCGTGGGAAGCCCCTCCATAGGCGACGTGCAGCTGCTGCAAGTGGCCTGCCACTTCGATCGTAGAATTCTGGAGCGTGTTCGGAGGGGCCCATGGCCACATCGATGCCGAGGCAGGACGCAGAACTCCCGGCTTAAGTCCTCTGTGAATTACAAAAGTTTCTTCCTGAATTCCAAATCCCCATAAATCCCAGCTCCTGCACCCTATCATCCAAGCGTCTGATCTGGCCTTGTGATCTTTTGCCCCAGGGCTCCGCAGAACATCCGGGGATTCGTGGGGTTTGGGGGTTAGGGTTTAAGGCTTAGGGTTTAAGGTTTAGGGTTTAAGGTTTAGGGTTTAGAGTTTAGGGCTTCATGGGCTCATGTCGGGTTGGGACTGATGTCGTGTGGATCCATGGGAATGGGAGCCCGCGCGATCCATCTCCAGGCGCTACTTTCTTTCACTTCCCGCAATGGGTCTCGGCTCAGAAGATTATATAAAATACGATATACATATATATATATATCTTTCTATCTATCTATCTACCTACCTACCTATCTATCTATCTATCTATCTATCAATCAACAACACTAAAACCTAAACCCTCTATACAAGATTAACATATCGTAGGACATGGGCGAGTTGTTCGCCCGGAGGGACGTCGAATTTCAAGTCGCCAAGGTATAAATACTGCGATGGCTATTCCTGAAAGCTTTAAAAGCTCCCCAACAAGTCTCCGAAGGCGAGGGAACCTTAAGGTGTGCCGAGGTAGAAGCCCTGAGAGCTCACCACCCTCAGCCCCCAAAAGCATGTTCGATTCGATGCCACACACATATGTTCCTACATCTTGGGATATGCGACGGGCTAGCTTGTATAGCATCATGCTATGTTTGAAATATACCCTTTTATACATTGCATCATACTCTCTACTATGTTCTTATACCCTCTACTATTTTAGTGAAAATTATATTACGATATACGATATTGCACCATGTCTCCTCGTCTTCATGGGCGATAGTCTTATATTGCACGATATATCAGCATACTTTACGGTCACTTCTTTCTAAAGTATGGCCCCTTTTCGGCTTACTAATACAGGGCGGCCCCTAACGTATACCCCTTTAAGGATTTCCTATATCCCCCTATATATACTCCTTTAAGGAATTAGACTCCTTTGAGGAATTCTCACGTCCCCCTATATATACTCCTTTAAGGAATTCTAGAGGATACCTAACTCCCTATCTAAACATATCCTGCCCTGAGTGGCTGACCTTGCGTCTGCACCGGACTCACGGCTCGCACATTTGGGCTGACCTGCGGACGCCGCCAGGGTGTAGGGGGTTCAGGGCTTAGGGTTCAGGGTTCAGGGTTTAGGGTTTCGGTTTTGGGGTTTAGGGTTCAGGGCTTAGGGTTTAGGGTTTAGGGTTCAGGGTTTAGGGTTCAGGGTTCAGGGTTCCGAAGCCCTTTACATGAGGTTTTAGGCTTGGGGCGGTGGGAACAGATTCCACTTCCACCCCCCCCTCAGATCTCCAGGAGCTTTGTGCACTTAACCCACGAAAAGGCTGCAAATATCGAAACAACCAAACCCTGTACCCGAACGATCCCCAAGTCCCTCGGTCCCTCGGCGCCGAAACCCTAAGCCCCAAAATGCCCCGAAAACCCAAAGCAAAGGTCTAAAGCATTAAGATCCTTAATCTGAATCTTCATCCTCAGAAACCCTGAACGGGCCCAAGGGTGTCAGGGCCACCGCTGTCTTCGTCAACTGGGTTTAGGGGTTTAGGGTTGAGGGTTTAGGGACTAGGGATTGGGGTTTAGGGTTTAGGGACTAGGGATTAGGGTTTAGGGTTTAGGGTTCAGGGTTTAGGCTTCAAAGTTTAGGCTTTAGGGTTTAGGGTTTAGGGTGTAGGGTCTATAGCGTTTAGAGTGTCGGGTTCGGGCGTGTCCCCAACTCTAGACCTTAACAACCAGACCCCACACCCGAAGCCCAAAACCCTCAAAGTTGGCAATGGGCTTGGGGGTTTGAAGGCTGGGCGGTCACGGACATACAGTCTAGGTTGCTCAGTAACCTAGGAATCCGGCTTAGGCTTTCGAGTTTAGGGTTTAGGGTTTAGGGTTTGGGGTTTAGGGTTTTGGGTTTTGGGTTTAGGGTTTAGGGTTTAGGGTTTAGGGTGCCCCTTTGTGCTTTTATGGGGGTTTGTAAGGGATCCTAAACCCCCCAAAAAAGGGGGACAAGGGCACCACTTTGCATGCTCGATAGTCAGTCTCCACATGCCTGGCCAGGAACCCTCAAAGCCCCGCGCCCTAAACCCTAAACCCTAAACCCCTAACCCCTAAGCCAGGAACCCTCAAAGGCCCGGGCTCTCGCCGTCTGGCAGGGATGGATCGTCACGAGCGCACCTCGCCCGGACGGTTTAGGGTTTAGGGTTTAGGGATTAGGGATTAGGGTTGAGGGTTGAGGGTTGAGGGTTGAGGGTTGAGGGTTGAGGGTTGAGGGTTGAGGGTTGAGGGTTGAGGGTTGAGGGCTTCGGGTCGTAGGCGAGTCTTCGGCTAGTTACATGGCGCCTTCATATGGGCGCCTTACTTGGGGAACCCTTGAATATCTTACGCAACGCCCTCAAGGACCCATACTTCAGAACTAAAGAACGTAGAGGGACCACATTTATCAAGAGAGGGGGCTGTGAAGCTTGCAGGGGCTTTTTCCTCAAGCTGAGGCTGGGACGCTTTTGGATTGTTTTGGGATTAAGGTTTAGGGTTTAGGGTTTAGGGTTTAGGGTTTAGGGTTTAGGGTTTAGGGTTTAGGTTTTAGGTTTAGGATTTAGGGTCTGGGGTGTCCCTCCACATTAAGACGGCGGCTTGTCAAGACTGAGGTCAGGGCCAGCCCACCAGCACATCGGAAACGGATTCGTGCAACGCTATGCCAAGGGAAGCCGATGCTTCCTAAACACCAAACCCTAAACCCGAATCCCTAAACACCAAACCCTAAACCCCAAACCCCCTAAACCCTAAACCCTAAACCCCAAACCCCACTCCCCATGTCCGCATCCCGTCTGAGCTGGCCACCTGGTGGAGGGGCCTGCAAGAACAGGGGTGCAGGCTTCCCAAAGCAAGCTTGAGCTTCGGGCTTCGGGTTTAGGGTTTAGGGTTTAGGGTTTAGGGATTAGGGTTTAGGGTTTAGGGTTTAGGGTTCAGGGTTCAGGGTTCAGGGTTTAGGGTTTAGGGCTTAGGGTTTAGGGCTTAGACCCCTGAACCCTTAAACCCTGACTCTGCTTACCATGATTTTTTGATGAGCATGATTGTGGCTATTCTGGTTCTGACTGCTATGCTCATTACGGTTATTCTGTCATTATGACTACTGTGCTTTTTTGTTTGTGATTCTGGCTCTTACGAATGTGATTCTGATTCCGGATATGATTTCCATGATGATGGTGAATGATCTTGAGAAAGCCGGTGAGTTTATGTGGCAGCCTTAAAGGGTGTTTCGGGTTTAGGGTTTAGGGTTTGGGGTTTAGGGCGTAGGGACCCTAACAAGCTTGATTGATACCTAAACCCGCGAACCGTTACAAAGGCTTCACCCCCAAGCCCCCTAAACCCTGAAATCCTTGAACCATTAAACAGCTAAACGCCTAAAACACCTACACCTTTAAGCCCCTGAACTCTTCAAACTCCAAAAACCCCTGAAACTTAAACTCGTTGCAGAAAGAGGAGCAGCTGCTATCAGAGTCGATCTTGATAGGCCCTTTTGGGCTTAGGTGTCCTTATTAAGTGTTGCTTCTCAGTGGGCCCTGTTTGTGTCCCCACTAGCGGAACATCCCTGTCGTTCAGAGTACCGAAAGCCAGGCCCACTCCCCACCATCCCCACAACCCCACACCACCCCCGGCCCCACCCCCACCCACCCACCCCAAAAAGAACACACACACACACACACTTTGCGGCTTAAGGTGTGTAGGGCCTTCGGGGCTTTGGGGTATTGGAGTTTGGGGCTTGACGATTCTGCGGTTCCAGCGATATCGAACTTTGTGTGGGGGTTTAGGTAGTTTTTGGGTTTTTGCAGCTCAAGGAGGGATTAGGACCATGCAAGAGGGTAGGGCCGGCTTAGGTCCTGGGCTCCGGGCAGGTGTCCTCATGCGCACGTCGTGGCCATAGATGCCACCCTTCGCTGTTCAGGCTGTGGGGTGGGGGTGGGGGGAGGAATCTATCATCAGGGCCTCACGACCCAAACAGTGAAGCCTAAACCCGAATGAAGGCTTTACCCTCAACATCCCTGAACCCTAAACCCTAAACCCTAAGCACCCTCAACACTACAGTTCAAGGGCTCAGGGGTTCGAGACTAGGATGGTCGGAGTGCTCTGCTATATTCGGGTCTTTAGGGTTTTTCGGGCTCGAGGGTTAGGGTTTTGGGTCTAGAGCATAGGGTTTAGGATTTAGGGTTTAGGGTTTAGTGGGTTTAGGGTTTAGGGTTTAGGGTTTAGGGTTTAGGGAGTTACAAGGGGTGAGGACTTCGGCTGCTCAGGGATTTCCTGTTTTGGGCTTGTAAAGCTTGCCAGTATTATCCAGTGACTCGGCTGCTGCCCATAATACTTGCCGCGCCGATCTCCAGATATGGAGCTGCTGTCACGAAACTATCTTTTGCCCAAGGCCCCCAAAAAATGAAAAATTATAATCCCTCTATTGCAGTTACAAGGAAGAAGTATTTTGTGTTTTTTGGAGGTTCTTAGGCAAATAGTAGGAACAGCATCACCGAGTCTGCACAAAGAAAAAAGGAAGGTGCACTTGATTCCCGATTTAGGATTGTAGGGCAGGGGGATGGCTAAGATTCGACCGGCTGACCCCTAAACACACCTCCAGGCCCCCAGGCCCCGAGGGCCCTAAAACCCCAAATACTGGGAACCCCCACGCTCCGAACCCTCCACCCCAAGTACCCTGCACACGTGGTTGGTTCTTCAAAAAAATTCTGGGGCCGGTTTTGGTACCCTGATCTATTCGCACCATACCCGTACTCGGGGCTTCAACAGGGACCCGAACTTTGAAAACCCCCAACTCTCCCACCTTCTTCGCGAAACCCGAACCAGAAATCCTAGACCCTAAACCCCCGAAACCCTGAAGAAACCTAAACCCTAAACCCTAAACCCTAAACCCTAAACCCTAAACGCCCGAAACCCTCAAAACTCCCACAGCCCAGTGGAGCCCTTGCAGTTTTGCCTGGCCCAAGTCGGACGTTGACTTGGTGTGCCGGGCAAAGGGCCTCTTTCAAGAAATATGTGGGGTACCTAATTCAGGGCTTGGAGTTTTGAGGTGTGGGGGTTTAGGTTTGTGACCGTTTAAATTCCGGTTTTGATTATTGGCTTTGGGCCTTTTTGGGGAGGAGTGCGATTTGGGGTTTACAGGTTCACGGACTACAACTCAAGGCTTGTGGTTTCGGGTGCCAGTGTCTTGGTATACTAGCACTCCGGATGGACTATGCCACTGCCCTACAATGTTGGACACCCAGGGTTTAGGGTTTAGGGTTTAGGGTTTAGGCTTTAGGGTTTAGGGTTTAGGGTTTAGGGTTTAGGTTTTAGGGTTTAGGGTTTAGGGTTTAGGGTTTAGGCCGAAACCCTGAACCCTGAAACCCTGAAACCCTGAAACCGAAACCCTGAACCCTGAAACTCTAAACCCCAAAGCCCAATCAAGCCCCCAACTCCCTCTCAACAGAAGAGGACGTAGCATGGCAGCAAGCAAAGGCACGGGCACTGGCGAACATGTCAGGGGCTGAATGGCCTGGCGTTTAAGGTTTAGGGGTTTCGGGCTCAGAGTTAAACCCTAAACCCTAAACCCTAAACCCCTTAGCCTCCCTAGATCTTGATCTCATGTTCGGGCCCTTCTCCGCACAGCACCTTTCGAGCAAGGACCCCTAAAAGGGATTCTAGCACAGAGAAGTACCCATGTTCTATGTTGGCCGCTTTGGGGCTTGATCCAAACGAGAACTTCCGAATTTGGGGGGGGGGGGGGGGGTACCTTATTGGGGTCCTCATTATAAGGGAATCCTACTATTTGGGGGTCTATATTGGGGGTCCCTTATTTTCTGAAACCCCCTTAAACTGCCAACACTCCTGACTCATACACCTTGTCTCAGACCCGGGCAGTCCCAATCGGGCGTGTAACCCTCAACCTTGAACCCTAATCTTTAAAGCCCCAGTTCCGAGAAGTTGAGCATTCTCTTTCAAGCCCCAGTTCCAAGGGCAACAGGCAGTTGGGCATTCTCTGTGTGTCGGAAGGGGGGGAGGGGTCCTCGAAATTTACCGCCCTATTGTGGGGCAAGGGGATTCCACTTTACAGTTGGGGTATAAACGGGCATACAAGGGGTACCCCAACTAGGCCCTAAAACCTTGAGTCTCGCCCGCTCTACAAAATGAAAAACCAAGCCCTCGAGCACACCTCAGGACAACCAAAAGGTTCAGGGTTCAGGGTTTAGGGTTTAAGGGTTTTGGGTTTCGGCTTTAAGGGTTCAGCGTTTAGGGTTCAGGTTTAGGGCTGAGGGTTTTGGGTGCAGGGTTGAGGGTTGAGGATTTAGGGTGAGCTCCTGCAACCCTATGCCGAACCCTACCCACGTAGCCAACAAAACGATGCCGCCAACCCCCCCCTCCCAGTTGCGTAGCTTTATACATGGACTTAAATCCAAAAAGAGACAAAGGCCTAAACCCTGGCCTAAACCCCAAATCCTGAACCCTCTCTGCAAGAAATCGCAACCCAAAACTCTCCACCCTCACCCCTAACCCTAACCCGTAGGCGCCCTAACCCTAAACCCTAACCCTCAGACCCTAACCCTAAACCTAAACCTAAACCCTAAACCCTAAACCCTCAGACCGAGATCCCAAAAAAACACGCCAGAGGAGACCAAGCCGGTACGGAAGCCCACCAAAGGGCCTCGATTCTCAGGCACTTGGAGGTTCAGGGTTTAGGGTTTAGGGTTTAGGCTTTAGGGTTTAGGGTTTGGGGCTAATAACCCCAGTTCTAGCTGCACATACAAGTCCCCTATGTCGGAAAGCGGCGGCTCTAGGAACATGACTTTCGCGCATCATGAACCCCAAACCGTAAAACAACCTAAACCTTAAACCCTGAACCCTAAACCCTAAACCCTAAACCCTGAACCCTAAATTCGAAACCCTAAACCCTAAACCTTACAAGGCTCAGGGCGAACCTGGATGCGAGCAGTCTCGCAAACAATCTCGGTCTTCACTGAGCCGCTATAGCTCTGAAATCCTACACCCCAAAACCCAAAACCCTAAACCCTAAACTCTAAACCCTAAACCCTAAACGGCCCTAAACCCTAAACCCTAAACCCTCCCCCCCAATATCCCAAACCCGTAAGACTCAACAAGCCTGATCTTGGCGCATGGCTCTGCGGTATGCAGACTCGACCAGGGGAAAGGAGGGGCGAAGCCGAGGGCAGCACATGGCCTCAGAACCATCAAAGAGTTTAGGGTTTGAGGGTTTAGGGTTTAGGGTGGAGGGTTGAGGGTTTAGGGTTTGGGGTTTAGGGTTTAGAGTCAGGTGATTCTTGCGCGATGGCATTTCATGCGAGGTCATAAGATGCAGGTAGCGATCCGCGCAAAAGTGCTTGCCGCGAACTTCTTCAGATGCGATATAGGTATGATGACCCCATCCAAAACAGTCACCTCTCTGCTGTCCGGCAATCTGCAAAGTTCTGTGCCTTGGGATGCTCCACCGAAACTCGAAACTCTTGAGAAGCACACGCACGCTGAGGTCTCAATATCTACTAGAATATGGGCCGTTATACCCAGGGTCCCCGCAGTCCTCAGAAGCCTGAAGTTCCCAGATTCGAAGCCTGAAGTTCCCAAACTCATTGTCCTTCCTCTCTCTGGGTATCTTCGCCCGGCAGGCACCGCATACCCGAAAGCCCGACACCCTGAAATCCATACTCCCGCACCCCAAACCCTTACAAGCCCCAAAAGAACTTTGGCCCAAACAGGTTACGCTTCACGAACCCTATAAACAAGAACCCAGAAAGCAACCCTGAAACCCTAAACCCTAAATCAAAGCCCAAAGGCCAAAGGCCCTCAAGCCCGAAAGCCTAAAACCCTAAAACCTAAAACCCTAAAACCCTAAAACCCTAAAACCCTAAAACCCTAAAACCCTAAAACCCTAAAACCCTAAAACCCTAAAACCCTAAACACCCTAAACACCCTAAAACCCTAAAACCCTAAACACCCTAAAACCCTAAAACCCTAAAACCCTAAAACCCTAAAACCCTAAAACCCTAAAACCCTAAAACCCTAAAACCCTAAAACCCTAAACACCCTAAAACCCTAAAACCCTAAACACCCTTAAAAAAACCTAAAACCCTAAAAACCCTAAATTAAAGCCTAAAACCCTGGACCCTCAACTCTGAACAAGTCTCAGGTCAGTGAATCCCTAACAAATAAGGGCTTTATGACCCTGACAGAAATATCCCTCAACATATCCCTCATGAATGATGAGACAATAACCCCCAAAGCCCTATTCTAGTTAATCAGGCTCCTACATTAGTCCGTCTTGCTGGGCTTATTGTCCGGGCCTTCAACAGCTTCTGGCTCTGGGCTTTGGGGTTTAGGGCTGCGCGTCGGTCCTTCAACTTGGACCTTCCGCCACAGGACAAAGCATCGCATGACCAGACTGACTGCACATGCTCGTTGTTGGACTTTCCTCGTGCTCGCGTCGTCCGCTCCGAGGCTGACTGCTACAGTATGGTCCGGAAGTGTTGTCGCTTTCGGACTTCTGTGTTCGCCACATGTGGAACTGTCGCCATGCGCTCTTGGTGTCTTAACCTAAACCCTAAACCCTAAACCCTCAACCCTAAACCCTAAACCCTCAACCCTAAACCCTAGACCCTAAACCCTGCACATTTCGGAATAAGCCCGGCCTTCGCAGAAGAAGGCCGGCCGAAGCCCTTTAAACCTACAAGCAACTCCTGAGGCCGGGGCTGGCCATGGCCCCCTGCCCAGGGCCCTCTCTTGGGCCATGGGGGAAAACAGCTGCGGGGGCGGATTTTGGGGGTTTAGGGTTTAGGGTTCAGGGTTTAGGGTTTAGGGTTCAGGGTTCAGGGTTCAGGGTTTAGGGTTTAGGGTTTAGGGTTTAGGGTTTAGGGTTTAGGGTTTAGGGTTTAGGGTTTAGGGTTTAGGGTTTAGGGTTTAGGGTTTAGGGTTTAGGGTTTAGGGTTTAGGGTTTAGGGTTTAGGGTTTAGGTGTAGGGTTTAGGGTTTAGGGTTTAGGGTTTAGGGTTTAGGGTTTAGGGTTTAGGGTTTAGGGTTTAGGGTTTAGGGTTTAGGGTTTAGGGTTTAGGGTTTAGGGTTTAGGGGGGGGGCTTGGGGGTCTTGAGTTTGGGGGGGTCTGATGTTTTGGGTTTGAGTGTTTGGGGTTGGCGCATTTGCGGAGTTCAGGCACCCATCTGCGTACGATCGCTCAGGCAAGCATAGAGGGTTTGGGGCTCAAACTTGGTACGTTCACCCTCATACTAACAGGGCTTATAATCGGGGGGTCACTATAATCACTATAATCCCTATGAAGGGCTGCTAGGAAAAAAGGGGAACATCCTAAACCCTAAAACCCTAAACCCTAAACCCTAAACCCTAAACCCTACTTGTCCCGAGGCCTTTTGAGGAATTTGGGAGCCCAGGGTCCCACCCAGGGTCTCGGTCAGGGCTCAGGGTTGGGGGTAGGACTGAAGGATGCTAGGGAGGGTTTAGGGTTTCGGGTTTAGGGTTTAGGGTTTAGGGTTTAGGGTTTAGGGTTTAGGGTTTAGGGTTTAGGGTTTAGGGTTTAGGGTTTAGGGTTTAGGGTTTAGGGTTTAGGGTTTAGGGTTTAGGGTTTAGGGTTTAGGGTTTAGGGTTTAGTGTAATGCAGCCCGAAACCCCGAGATGCCAACAGCCCTTGCTTAAGAAAGAGTCCTTCGGTTGCAAAAGGGATCCCCATATGAAGTAAGGAATCTTCCTGAGTTAAGGGATATTGTAGTCGCCCTAAACACCAAACCCTGAACCCTAAACCCTAAACATCAACCCTACAAGCCTGACATGAGCTGCAGGCTACATGGCCAAGTAGGACGTAGGAATCAACTAGGGAAACGATAGGATTACCGGGTGTCCAATCCTACTGTCCCCCCTTTAGGGCAGCTTCGCCAGGAGCTCATACAGACCCTAGCCTTCACCAAAACCCTAAACCCTAAACTCTGAACCCTAAACCCGAAACCCGAAACCACCCTTAACCCAAGCCTTGCACAGGGCAAGGGTTAGCTCGGTTCGGACCCCCAAACGCCCGAATCCCTAAATGGGTGTTTCCCAAAAATCGGGGGCGGGGGGGGGGGGGGTAATAGAATAGAATCCCCCTGAAAGGGACCCCCCCCCCCCCCCCCCCCCCCAAAAAAAAAAAAAGGGCTGTAGGGTTTTGGGTTTAGGGTTTAGGGTTTAGGGTTTAGGGTTTGGGGTTTAGGGTTTAGGGTTTAGGGATACTTCTAAACCCCGAAAAAGCACGGAACGAAGCCTCTTCCGAGAGCCTGAGTAGGTCCACCCCATCATCCTGAACCTGCGTCTGGCTTGTAGGGTTTGGGGTTTAGGGTTTAGGGTTTAGGGTTTAGGGTTTAGGGTTTAGGGTTTAGGGTTTAGGGTTTAGGGTTTAGGGTTTAGGGTTTAGGGTTTTAGGGTTTAGGGTGTAGGGTTTACGGTTTAGGGTTTAGGGATTAGGGTTTCGGGTTTAGGGTTTAGGGGTTAGGGTTTAGGGTTTAGGGTTTGAAGGCTGTTGCGGCGTGGGGTTGAAAGCTGCTGGGGCCTTGAGCGGGCCTTGAGCGGGCCTTGAGCCTTGGGGCAGCCGGGTTCAGGTTTTACGTTTCTTTGGGGGAGTGGGGTTTAGGGTTTAGGGTTTCGGGTTTAGGGTTTAGGGTTTAGGGTATAGGGTTTAGGGTTTAGGCTTTCTTCGGGGTTTGGGGTTTAAGGTTTGTACGGCTGTTGAGGCTTTGTTTTGGGGGTGGAGGGGGGGGATCGGGCTCTGGGTGGCTGAGGACATTTAGGCATGTTTAGGACGCCCCTTGTGGCTTTCTGCGGTTCTACGCTGGTGTTCAAATGTCTTGAGCCGCACAGTCACCCCAAACCCTAAGCCCTGAGCGTAAAGGCTTTAAGTGTAGGGTTATGGGATCCCATTATAACATGACCGCAGCTGCGGAATGCTGCATCTACCTGTGTGCATAATGGCATAGGGGTTTAAGCAGGGCTGTTTAGGGTTTAGAGGTTTCGGGTTCAGAGCTTTGCTACACAGGGCCGGAGAGCCAGCAAGAAGGCAGGGTACGAGAGTATGCAATCCACACCCCCGCTACGCTCCATCATTTTCGCCGCACGAGTGTCGCTCACAAGTGCAGCGATTGAAAAGAAGCGGTCCACTGCCTAGCAGGACGCAAGTCGCACATAGGCAAGTGGCAGGAAGCCTTCCAAGCTGCTGCGATTTCAACGTCAGGGGGGCTTCTGAGGGTTGAGGACCACTTTACTTGGAGGTTCATGGTACTTTATTAACCAATTATATCTGCACTTGTATCTGTACTTATAACTTATAATCATATTAGGGGCACTTAAGGGGCTTATAAGTGAAGCACCATGAACCTCCAAGTACGCCAGCCTTGGGGAGCAGCTTCCAGATCTCCTCGTGTTCGCAAGTCCGATTGTCGGAGACCCTAAGCCCTAAACCCGAAACCCTAAACCCTAAACCCTAAACCCCAAATCCTAAACCCTAAACCCTAAACCCTAAAGCCCTAAACCCTAGACCCTAAACCCTAAACTTGCAGGCTGCTTGGAAGGCTCCCATACGCTGAATACGGCTGCTGCCGTCCGAGCGCGGCACACCACAAAACCCGATAGCTCCTGGAACTCTGGAGCCGACATTCCTAAAGGCTTTAGGGGCTTAGGGTTCAGGGTCTGGGGTTGAGGGTTTAGGGTTTAAGGCTTGGGGTTCAGTTAGGGTTTAGGGTTTAGGGTGTTAGGGTTTGGGGTTTAGGGCTTCGGGTTTAGGGCTTCGGGTGGGTCACTTGCTCCGCGCACACCACTACGTGGGACGAGCGTTGTAGTGCGCGCCAAGGTTTCACCTTCCCTCCCAGCCCGCCCACCCCATATGAAGTAGGGTATGTATTTCGTGTACCCCCAAAAGGACACCCAAGGTATACACACACCAACAGTAAAACGGAACCTTATATACGCTCACCAAAAACAGTAACACAAACCCTGCTTCATATCTCAGCCTGGTCGGGTTTAGGTCTTGATTCATATGTGTCCTAAATCCTAAACCCTAAACCCTAAACCCGAAACCCTAAACCCTAAACCCTAAACCCGAATCCTAAACCTTAAACCCCGAAGCCAAAGTAAAGGTCACCGGGTCCGCACTCAAGGTTTAGGGCCAGAATCAAACGCTTCTGCATGCCTGTCGCTGCTCACCGCAGCACCGGTTAGTCTAGAGCTTATAGGGTGTAGGGTTTGCGGCGTTTTGGGTTTGGGGTTTACGGTTTTGAATTTAGGGTTTGGGGGTGGAGGGTTTGGGGCTTAAGGAGGGTTTGGGCTTCCAGTTTGGGGTTTAGTGTTTAGGATTTGGGGTTTTGGATTTAGGGTTTAGGGAGGGTTTAGGGTTTGGGTTGGTCTTATATGGAACCCTGAACCCTAAACCCTAAACCCTAAACCCTAAACCCTAAACCCTAAACCCTAAACCCTAAACCCTAAACCCTAAACCCTAAACTCTAAACCCTAAACCCCAGCCGCTGCCCTGACAGCAGACTGACATCTCAACCCAGGTTCCGGGTGTTCGCAGCGTGGACGATTCTGTTCAGCCCCTGTCAGGTGCGGACAGCGGGTGAGGTGAGTTTAGGGCTGCAGGGATTAGGGTTTAGGGCTAGGGTTCAGGGTTTAGGGTTTAGGGTTTCGGGTTTCGGGTTTCGGGTTTCGGGTTAAGGGTTTAGGGTTTAGGGTTTAGGGTTTAGGGTTTAGGGTTTAGGGTTTAGGGTTTAGGGTTTAGGGTTTAGGGTTTAGGGTTTAGGGTTTAGGGTTTAGGGTTTAGGGTTTAGGGTTTAGGGTTTAGGGTTTAGGGTTAGGTTTAGGGTTTAGGGTTTAGGGTTTAGGGTTTAGGGTTTAGGGTTTAGGGTTTAGGGTTTAGGGTTTAGGGTTTAGGGTTTAGGGTTTAGGGTTTAGGGTTTAGGGTTTGGGGCTTCAGGGTTCCGGGGCTTCAGGGTTCCGGGGCTTCAGGGTTCCAGAGCTTCAGGGTTCCAGGGCTTTAGGGTTTAGGGCATACAGGGTACAGGGTTTAGGAGGTCAGGGTCCGGGGGTTCCAGCTTCAGGGTTTAGGGTTTAGGGTTTGGGGACAAGGGTTTAATCAGGAGTTACGGTCTGGGGCTTAGGGTTCAGATCCTAGAGGGTTTTGAGGGTTTCGGATTGCACGGCTGGGTCCTCTGCCTGCAGAAGCGCACATCCTGACCACGAGCTCCGCTTGCCACCGTAAGACCGAAGCCCCCAGGCCCTATGAGTACCCCAAACCCCAAACCACAAGTTCAAAGCCATGAACCCCTAAACCCTAAATCCTGAACCCAAAACCTCTAACCCTGAACCCTAGACCCCAAGCCTCTAACCCTAAACCCGAAACACCTAATACACCCCCGAAGTCCTGAACTTTCCCTTCAAGGGGCCCTACTTTCCGAAATCCCCCTCAACCCGAAACCCAAACCCTAAACCCTAAAGTAAGCCTAAACCCTAAACCCTAAACCCCGAACCGGGTCGCGGGCACGATGGTGTCGCTGTGGAGGAGCCTGGCGGAGCTCTTGCGCGGCGTTTCGGCTACGTTGGGCGTGTTTTGTTCTTGGGCATTGGGGGCTGAGGCTTGGACCTTAAACCCTAAGCCCTAAACGAGGGGAGGGTATCTTTGTTGAGAAGATACTATGCTAGGAGCCTCTACCTAAACTCTCCAAACCCTCTAAGCCCTCTAAGCCCTCTTAGCCCTCTAAACCCTCTGAACCCTCTGAACCCTCTGAACCCTCTGAACCCTCTGAATGCTCTGAACCCTCTGAACCCTAAACCCTTAACCCTAAACCCTACACCCCATGACCCTAAACCCTTTCACGAAAGCCAAGTGGCTCCCCGTCCAAGCCATGCACTTTGAGGCACCCGTCCTGGCTGCCGGTGGGAGGGTTGAGGGATTTACGGTTTAGGGTTTGGGGATTTAGGGTTTGGGGATTTAGGGGTTTAGGGTTTGGGGGGTTTAGGGTTTAGGGGTTGAGGGTTTAGGGTTTCGGGTTAGGGTTCAGGGGGCTCGGGTGACCTGTATTTTGGGATGTGGGGTGCTTTAAGTTTCGAGGTTTAGGGCTTGGGGCACCCTAAACCCTAAACCCTTAACCCTAAACCCTTAACCCTTAACCCTAATAGCCTTAACCCCTATATTAATTAGTATCCAGGGCTCAGGGCAACCCTGGACGTACAGAAGTCCTCCGACACTGTGGCGAAGGCGCCACGAGGACCGATCCTCACGACTAGGGTTTAGGGCTTAGGGTTTTAGGGTTTAGGGTTTAGGGTTTAGGGTTTAGGGTTTAGGGTTTAGGGCTTAGGGTTTAGGACCTTTAGGGCCTTTAGTGCCTTTAGGGCCTTTAGGGCCTGTCGGGGCTTTAGGGCCTTTAGGCCCTCTAGGGCCTTTAGGGCCTTTAGCGCCTCTAGAACCTTTAGGGCCTCTAGGGCCTTCAGGGCCTTTTTTGGGCCCCTACACCCTTTAGGGTTTTTTGGGCTTCTAGAGCCTTTGGGGCCTTTAGGGCCTTGCGGGCCTTGAGGGCCTTGAGGGCGTTAGAGTTTAGTCTGGGGTTCAAGGCTTGACCTGTAGGGGATAGGATTATAGGGGGACTGGAGATTTAGACCCTCTCAATACGGTCCCTGCTTAAGAGAGCCAGAAGAGGGTTAAGAAGGGATCCCTTTTATGGGTCTCCCTTATCCTGCCGAGGACTTTAGGGGACTGCACGGGCACATGGTCCTGGGCAAGGACAGCAGACAGTGTACAGGGCCGAAGTGTCCAACACCAGCCTGGATCGGCAGAGGGGCCCCCCTGAAAAAAACCCAACGCTAAGCCCTAAACCCTAAACCCCAAACCCTAAACCCCAAACCCCAGACCCTAAATCCCCAAACCCAAGAACCTTAGGACACCCGAAGATCAACCCCCCTTTCCCCCCCCCCCCCAGCCCTTGACGTCTCTAGCTCCAGCGAGCCGCCAGGTTCCCGGTAACACGGCGCAACGATGAAGAGCCCAGCGCTTTGGGGTTTAAGATCCTAAAGGCACGAGCCACAAACCCCAAGTAACCATTGCCCTCTGACCATGAACATTCAACCCGAAACCCAAACCTTAAGCAACAATTGCCCTCTAAACCCTAAACCCTAAACCCTAGGCCCTAAACCCTAAACCCTAAACCCTAAACCCTAAACCCTAAACCCTAAACCCTAAACCCTAAACCCTAAACCCTAAACCCTAAACCCTAAACCCCAAGTCAGAATTCAGAATTTGGGCTTCCCTGTCTTAGGCCGTCTGAGGTGCTGCCAGGATGTCTCCGGAGGCGCTGTCGTAGACCTGGTTCGCTGCGAAGGGCTTTGGGTCTGGGGCTTAGGATTTTGGGTTTAGGGTTTAGGGTTTAGGGTAAGGGGGGGTTCTTTCCTGGCATATAAGCGTTGATCGATTTTGTTGGTCCTATTTGTCAAAAGACCATCGTATTTTGGGGCACAAGCCCTTCGAGTACCAAGAGTCGTTCGGGACAGACCACGGAGCTCCAGAATCGCATGAGGGTCGTAGGGTCTTAGGGTTTTCGGGTCTTCGGGTCTTAGGGTCCTAGGGTTTAGGGTCTTAGGGTCTTCGGGTCTTAGAGGCTTGGGGTCTTCGGGACTTAGGGTCTTCGGGTCTTCGGGTCTTCGGGTCTTCGGGTATTCGGGTCTTCGGGTCTTCGGGTCTTCGGGTCTTCGGGTCTTCGGGTCTTCGGGTCTTCGGGTCTTCGGGTCTTCGGCGCTTAGGCTCTTCGGGTCTTCGGGTCTTAGGGTCTTCGGCTCTTAGAGTCTTCGGGTCTTCGGGTCTTAGAGGCTTGGCGTCTTCGGGTCTTCGGGTCTTAGGGTCTTCGGGTCTTGGGTCTTCGGGTCTGCGGGTCTTCGGGTCTTAGGGGCTTAGGGTTTTAGGGTCTTAGGGTCTTGGGTTTGGGGTCTAGGGCTTAGGGTTGAGAACCTTCAGATTCGATGTCTGTTTACGATGTTAGGGGTACCTTTTTGGGGTCCTTATCAGAAGGCAATCCTTCTATTTGGGGTCATTAATATGGTTCCCTATTTTCGTAAGCCTCCAAATCACAATCCACAAATTCCGCATACTGCGGGTGCCTTTTCAAACAAGAGTGGGAGAACTCGAAGTCTCGATGTCCGACGTATAGTACAAAGTCACCGTGTTAGTGCAAGGCTTTAGGGTTTAGAGGGTAGAGGGTTTAGGGTTTAGGGTTTAGGGATTAGGGTTTAGGGCTTAGGTCCCAGAACGTGGATAAAAACCAGGCAGCCTTGGCGTCAAACTCATCCTGCACCATGTCTTTCGCTCGAGTCACGTCCCGGGCATCCTGTCGGCTGCAGGGTTTTGGGTTTAGGGTTTAGGGTTTAGGGTTTAGGGTTTAGGGTTTAGGGTTTAGGGTTTAGAGGGTCTAGGGTTTAAGGGTTTAGGTACAGGTGGGGGGCTAGGGGCTCCGAAGCACTAAGCGTTTAAGGGACTTGGTGCGGACAAGGTTTAGGGCTTCAGGGTGTTGTTGAGGTCTAGAACTTCGGAAAGTTTAGGGCTTCTTCAACAAAACCCTAGAAGCCAACCCTCAACTCGGAACTCTGAACCGCAGGCCCTAAAGCCAAGAGGTTTTCGGATTGGGTTCTGTCCTGTTACTGTCTTGGCGTTTGCCCTGTAAGTTTTGGATTCCCGGAGTTGGGTTATGGGTTCGTTAGGAACTTCTCGGAGATTGCACTTCCAGTGCCGGGTGTTGCAACAGCCCTGTGGGCAGATGCAACTGCAGCCCCTCAACCTTACACCCGAAGCAGTGCGGAGACATGTCCGTGTTACTATGTCGACACCTCCCTATCAAAAACCAAAAACCCTAGATTCCCAAAGGCCTTAAGCCATACAGCCTTAAAAGCCGAAAACCCCAAAAACCCTACAACCCCAAAGCCCTAAACCCGCAAACCCATCAAAAATGAAAGTAAAAAACAAAAAACCAAAAAATAGAAAACTACAACCCCACAACCCCAAAGCACGTAGAAAAAAAAAAAACACCCTAAACCCTAAACCCTGAACCCTAAACCCTAAACCTTGAACCCTAAACCCTAAACCCCAAAACACGTAAAAGCAAAAAGACGACCAGGCCTTGCCGCCCGCCAGCACCACCATCCCCGCCTCTTTGGCGACGAAGTTGTCCGAGACCTCTGACACTGGACTTGCAGGGTTTGGGGCTGAGGGTTGAGGGTTGAGGGTTCAGGGTTTAGGGTTTAGGGTTGAGGGTTCAGGGTTTAGGGTTTAGGATTTAGGGTTTAGGGTTTAGGGTTTAGGACTTCGGGCTTGGGGTTTAAACCCTAAACGGCTGAGCCACGAGGGCTTGGGGTGTGGAGCTTCTTTTGCACCATTCTTCTTTTTGTCAACCCTAAACCCTAAACCCTAAACCCTAAACCCTAAACCCTATATAAATAGTACGAGGTCTGCTCCGTGGCTTCGTGGGTTCAGGGTTCAGGGTCTCGGGCTGTTTCGGCCCCGAAAGTCTTTCCTCAGGATCGCTGCTAGCCCAACTTAAACTTCAGGTATGGCATTTTACGCACGGGGCTTCGGGTTTAGGGTTTCGGGTTTCGGGTTTAGGGGCGCAAAAAACCAAATAGACATAGGGATCCTACTATTGGGGTATAAGGGCCGCTACAAGGGGGAATCTTTCCGCTTTTGCATGGATTTTTGGGCCACTGGTATCCAGAATGCAGCTGGCTTGGCGAGTGATGGGAGTTGATCAAACTACCTGTTTTGCAGGAACTCTATATCTCCTTTGAAAACCGATAGCAACCCTAAATAATTTCCCAGCAACATCTCGAAACCACGATTGAACTCCAAGCAGCCTAATTGCTCAGGAGACATTTTTTTCAGAAACTGGGCAGGGGCACAGAAGCATCAATCAAGTTCAGTCCACAAACACGCAGCGAGAAAGAAACGCTTTGCTCCGGCCGGCGGGTCCGTCAACTAACAATGATCTTGAGTCGCTACAGCGCCGCTACAGGGAGTAGATTGCGACCTGCGGGCTGATTCTTGTATTTCGAGTTTCGTCATCGTTCGTGAAGCCGTGAAGCAAGTGTTTTGGTCGCATTCCATGGCGTCCAATACCTCTGACATGCCAAGACCAAAACATCGTGTTTTGACATTATGAAGTAGGGTATATATATATATATATATATAGATAGATAGATATATATATCCAATAACAGTAATATAAACCCTACTTCTGACATAGTAGGTACCCTATATCAAGGCAGGTCCTGCCTTGCAGGGTCATATAGGGGGATCAGGCACCTCGTTCCCTACTAAGAACTAGTTGCCCCTGCACAGCCCGTGCAAAGGATTTTGGTGTTTCCGCGTACCCTATGTGGGATTCCTACATTCGAACAGGTTTAGATGTCTCAAGTCGCAAGCCCTAAACCCTGACACTTATTCCTCAAACTCCGAAGGTGTAAAGCCTCAGAGAAATGTGCCTACAGAAGTTTCAATGCCAAAAAGGCTCAAATATCCCAAACCCAAATGCCTTGTTTTGCATTAAAACTCTCATCTGCAATTCCTGAAATCCATGTGATCGTGATATTCACCGCTCTCGAGAAGATGAAAGGGGTGTGAGCATGAACCTCAGATCACACAAGGACTGGATACAGGGATTGGAAGATGGGAGTTTGCAAAAAATTGCATTTAAACCCAATCCTTAAACCCTTAAACCCTTAAACCCTTAAACCCTTAAACCCTTAAACCCTTAAACCCTTAAACCCTTAAACCCTTAAACCCTTAAACCCTTAAACCCTTAAACCCTTAAACCCTTAAACCCCAAACCCTAAGCCTAAACCCTAATTAAACCCTAAGTATGAAAAAAAGTAAAGACATGTTCGCATCTGGGAGCCAACAGCCCCTATGCACATGGACTTGGTAGCAGGGAAACTGGTCTGTGGGTGGCTTGGCTTAGAGTAGCGTTTAGGATTTGGGGTTTAGGGTTTAGGGTTTAGGGTTGTTTGGGGCTCCCTAAGCCCTAAACCCCTACGGTTAGGGTTTAGGGTTTAGCATCTAGGAGTGTGCCAGACGGAAGCGCGCGTTGTCAGCGCGCGTTAGGCTGCAGACCGGCCCACCTCCAGACCGCCCAGTTACAACTCTCTCAGGGAGTTCAGGCCTTCTTCAGCTTTTCTACAAAGCAACATGTACTCTTTATGCAAGGTGGTTTAGACTAAAACCACTTCACTGAAGCCACTTACTTTGAGACGCTTGGGTCGCTTGGGGGCAGACTTGGGACACCCCAATTATTAGGGTTTAGGGTTTAGGGTTTAGGGTTTAGGGTTTAGGGTTTAGGGTTTAGGGTTTAGGGTTTAGGGTTTAGGGTTGCTTGAACCACTTGCGCACTTGCTGCACTTAGGCCACTTGGGTCGCTTAGGATACGTGGCACATCACTGGGGACACCTCATTTCAGTGGTCACTTGGGACACTCGGGTCACTTAGGTTCAAGACACACTTTGGACCATAGCGTCACTTGGACACTTGGGTCACTTGAACACTTCGAACACTGGGGATAAGATTTAGGGTTTCTGAGCTGAGGGAGTTGGGCATTTTGGGCTTAGAGGCGTTGAGGCTGAGGGTTTAAATGCACGGGTTCGGCCCCAAACTGAGATCCGGACGGCGACCGCGTTCAGGGGCCGGTCAGACTGAACACGGTGTTTCGGGGTTAGGGTTTAGGGTTTAGGGTTTAGGGTTTAGGGTTTAGGGTTTAGGGTTTAGGGTTTAGGGTTTAGGGTTTAGGGTTTAGGGCACTAAGGGCTTCAGGGTCTAGGGGTCTAGGGCGCTAAGGGTTCAGGGTTCAGGGTTTCGAGGGTTTTGGGTTTGGGGTTTAGGCTTTGGGGGTATCCACCCTTAAGGTAACACTCTTGCGTGGGTTATGAAAGGCTTCTGGGTTTGGTGCCATCAGAACCCACTGGAGAACTAATTTATGCCGACCTCTTGTGCAGGGGGATGGGCTTCAGGGTTTTAGGGTTTAGGGTTCAGGGTTCAGGGCTCAGGTTTGAGGGTTCAGGCTTTAGGTTCAGTGTCCAGGGGGATGTCCAGCTCCAGGGCTCAAGAACAGCTTCGGGTTCAGAAGGATCCCAAACCCCTAAAATCGAAAAACACCAAATACATAAATAAACATATATATATATATTTATCTATTTATATTTATATTTATTTATTTATTCATTTGTGTATTTATGTATGTCCTACTTCTCAACTGCTGTCATCGCTGAACAGACTAAGCAATGAGAGCAAACAGCCGCCCTCGCTTTTTGCGACATGCAACTCGGGCCATGGAGTGTTCTCTGAGCAAGCAAGGCTGAAGCCGATTGCTGCTTACGACAGTGAAACCTAAAAAGATGCAACTGAAAGTCATGACGACCGTCGGTCTGTGCTTGACAGGCGATTGACACAGATTGGCAAGAAGCCCGGTCACGCAGATGCATGGCAGATGCTCATACTTGCACATACTCGGCTGCACAGCAAGTGCAGTGCCACGAATGCATGGCAGATGCACGCACGAATGCATGGCAGATGCACACACGAATGCACAGGAAGTGCAGGCACAGGAATGCAAGCAGAGGCAGAGCGGAGGGGAGGTGGCGGCTCAGCTTGGAACAGAGCCTGAGTTTCGGCGTCCGGACATTTGGATGCTATGTCCTACTTCTCAACTGCTGTCATCGCTGAACAGACTAAGCAATGAGAGCAAACAGCCGCCCTCGCTTTTTGCGACATGCAACTCGGGCCATGGAGTGTTCTCTGAGCAAGCAAGGCTGAAGCCGATTGCTGCTTACGACAGTGAAACCTAAAAAGATGCAACTGAAAGTCATGACGACCGTCGGTCTGTGCTTGACAGGCGATTGACACAGATTGGCAAGAAGCCCGATCACGCAGATGCATGGCAGATGCTCATACTTGCACATACTCGGCTGCACAGCAAGTGCAGTGCCACGAATGCATGGCAGATGCACACACGAATGCCACCCACCCCTCACAAGCAGCGGAGGCGAAGGGGCCGGCGGCGGGCCAGTCACAAACGCAAAACCGGCCTTCCGGCACGGTTTGGCAGTTGAAAGCGCTGATTCAAGTGAGTGAGCAGCGCGCCGAGGAACACCGAGAATGTGCTTAGAAGAACCTGGCCGAATGGGCCCAAACCCAGGCACGCAGGACAAGAAGCTTCCATGAAAGAGCCCACGGAGGGCGGCTCGTGCACACCCCTCAACCAGAGAACAAACTCGAGCAAAAGCGCATCCAAGCACTGAAAAAGCAGACCAAAAGTTTGTTGCAGTGCCCAGCGAAAACTGAGTACAAGGAACCGGCCCACAAGGAAATGCGCTGACGGGCGTGACAGCACAGCGACCAACACTGTCAACAAGAAAAGCTTGAGACTGGAAACCTCTGCGAAAAGCGACCTCAGGTGGCGAAAGCCTGCAGACACGGCTTCAAGCCGGCTAAGCACCGGATGAGGCGCAGCGGCCGCTGGAGACAACGAAGGCTGGACGGGCCGACAGGGCTGCAAATCGGCGGGCTCCAACGCACGCGTAGCAACTGCCGCACGGGCGAAGAGCCGAAGTTCTGGTTCTGCGCAGCGCTTTGCAAACCGTTCAAGTTGCACAAAAGACAAGTCTCTGAAGAAGGTTCCTCTGTGCGGCCCCTGTTGAACTTTCTTCGAACCATGAAGCGCTAGCAAGCGATCCATACGCAGAAAGCAAAGCCGGTAAGCAAATGCGCGGGGAAGCCCTGCTGGCGCTTGAGCCAAAACTGGAAAACAAAAAGTCGCTGCCGTGACGAAGGAGTGTGGTGATTCTGCGCTTTGCCGCTGGCGAGAGTGTCAGCTGAACCTGTCGGCTGAGAGCAAGCTGCACATAATGGCCTAACGTACGCTCGCTGGCCCAGCGACCCCGGAACTTAAGCCTAGAAATTTCCATCCCCATAACGTGCAGGTGGGAAGCACCCCCAGCACGTAAAGAAGCTGGTGAAAAGCCCTGAGCCTCGACGCCTAAAGTTTGCGAGACCTGACGGAACATGGCCCGGAAGCGGCGCGGGCCCCACGGCCACAACTGGTCTTGTGGGCACAAATGCGGCAAGATGCTCTGCAAGGCATGGCAGCAGGGAGCATGCTCAACGAGAACAAACTGATGTCGGCTCATGTGTCGCCGATTCTTTGGCGCTTCTATGCGGACCACAACACCTACAGGTGCAAAAATCCAAGAATCTGGCAGAGAGATGCTGCACGCACGCAGCTGCAGGATCTCTCCCGGTCGCAGCAAACCAAAAAACCCTAGTTCCAGTGCAACTGCAAAACGAAGCCACTCGTGACGCCCAGCTTCAGCGACACAAGCTTGCGCACGGGCAAATACCACAAAAGCCGCTAGGACCGAAAGTGGGAGAGGCGGCCGGACACGGACCTCAGTGGCTTCTTCCCACGCAAGCAACGTTTGCCAAGCTAGCGGCAGCCTCCGGCGATAATGCGGATAAAGCAACTGCACCACTAAAAGGCCATGTTTTGCGACACTGAGGAACGCAGGCCCTTTTTTGCTGTAAGCCCAATTGACGAACCCCTCCAAACAAGCATCAAGCAGTTTTCGACGCCTGGCAAGATGATGCAAGTTGCTGTTTGCACGAGACAGGTACTCTTGCAAGAGCCGATAACCCTTGAAGAGGCGGCGTCTGTAGGCGGTCGACAAGTGGCTGCCCCGCAACGTCATGGTTTCAATGCAACGGAATTAAAACAACTACGAATTCACGACCGAAATTGGCTACGGTAGAGCATGAGTGCTGCACGACCCGAACTCAAAAGTGAGGTGAGGAAGCGCGATGTCTCAGCACGCTAACACTACAGCAGCAAGCACTCTTTACTCACACAAGCCCTCATCATGTCCACGCGAGTCAGCTCGCTGCTTGCAAGGCGACGCCTGCATAGCCTGGATTTCTGCGTCAGACAGGAGGGCGCGTAGGCCAGCCGTGGGGCTGAGGGGTTTAGGGACAGGCGCATTACGAGAGGGATAATCAGCGGGATTGGCTTTTGTGCTTACCCAAACATGAACTAAGGACTTACAACCAGCCACGCTATGCGCAAGAACCCTGCGAAGCCAGGAGTTTAGCTTCCGCGAAGAACTGCGGCCTTTGGCCCACGCTGCGCAGACGACGCGCGAGTCACAGAGGTTCACCAGACGGAGCCCTTCAGATGACTGCGAAATGGCATTCTTAAGCTGCTTCACTGCGACTTTCATTTCTTGGATATTGATGTGGCACACAGACTTGAATTTCGATCGTTCTGTGACTCTCCATCTGGCGCACAGTAAAGCTTCTTCCAGTTCATTCGGCGCTGACACAATGTCAGAAGAGGGCGCAAGAGCCCCTAGTGCCCAGTCAAGTCTAACAGCTTCACCCTTGTGAACTCCATAACGATAACACATCTCAGCAAGTTTGGGCGGTAGCTCTGCAACCGTGCGTCCAGCATGGGTCGGCGTCGCGTCCGTGGCGCTGACTCGATTTGAAACTTGCCAGCGAACGCATGCATGGGCGAAAGGCAACAGCAACGTAGCCCACAAGAGCTCTTCCTGGCACTTTTGGGGGAGAGGGCTCAGTTTATTTTGAGGCAGCCGCTCAATGACCTTATATGTTTCTTGAAAAACAGCCATGCACTCACGCCTATGCATAAAAGGATGAACAAAGAGCCCAACCAATCGCTGTAGTAACTTGCGGTTCACACAAGGCAATTGAAGCAATTGTCGGCTGGCGAGCAACAGGTGCCTGAGCTTGTGAACTGGCGCCCCCACTCTTCCGGAGCTGCTGTCGACGTGTGTGCCCCAAGCTTGGAAACTACAAGCCTTGGTAACCGCCTTCTTTGCTGAAACAGGAATCCTAAGCTCTGCGTAACGCCCCCGTGATGATGCTAGAATTTCATCATCCCTGAGTGTCTGCTGCCGAGCGCCAAAACTTTTGGAAAACTTTTGTACGACAATGTGGTCGTCGATATACAGCCCTTCCCACGTACTGCCTGCCGGAGCAGGTCTTCCATACTGAAGGGTCTCAGCTTTGCGTAAGCAATCAGCTTGCTGTAGAATCGATTCGTGAGTCCCTTGAGCTAGACAAACCCCATTGAGATCTCCCATAGGGATGGTCCGGAGAGCCAAAAAGTAACGGCGATTCGGCTGAGCTCCGAACTTGCGCAACTGAGAACCCGAAAGGGCTCTTCCTACCGCATTTCGGGGGATCCACCCATCGTGGTGCTTCAGCAGATGAAAATAGTTAGAAATGTCATCAGCACTTCCACGGATGGATTCCCAAGGATGCAACACAAGCTGGGTGAGCATCGGGCCTTGCGGCAAAACTGCCCACGACAGTCGCTGTTCAGTGGCATTCTGCGGACGCCTATCTGTGATTAAGCGATCAGAATCAGCTTTGTGGGGAACTGTGAAGAAACCTGCGACGACAGGATCGCCAGATTGAGTGCGAAGCACATCTTCCTCAGAAACTAAAACTGCCAACCCGCTCTCAAGCAACTGCATGGCAATCTGCAGTTCGTCCTCAGGCGAAACTTTGTGGCAGGGCTTAGGTCTTTTGTAGGCACTTTCATTTGGCTCGGGAACCCAATCTGGCATCGAGAGGAACTGTGCCAGCCGCTCACCACGCAGGTGCTCGGCAGGGTCAATCACGGCTCCCTGGTCTGGCAAAGAAATACGGTGAGGCAAGACATCTCCGGCATGCTGCGCTAAAGAGTCAAGGTCTACAAACCCATGTCGGTCGTAACATCGTGCACGTGCAAACTCGAGCTGTTCAAGAAGGGAAGCAATGCCTCGATTTGGGCCTTCAGGGGCTTTCACTCGACAGAACTTCCAGCACTCGTTGAACAAATTCCTAGCATGGTCACTATGCCTAGATGTCCAAGGTGAGGACGCACAGCGCTGGGCAGCTTCGGAAAGAGCTGGGTCGCTTACAGGGCAACCAACCTCGAAGTAGTTGAACAGCCCCCAAACGACTACAACCCAATCCTCAGCAACCTTCATGCCTCGCCTCCGCTTTCGGTTGCGGGTGCAACCCAGGCTGCGACCTACGGTCTCAGGCAGCGGTAGCGGAGACGGAAAAAGAGCAAAGTCGAAACTGCGGGCTTTCTGACAGCCCGTTGGCCCTGGCTCTACGGTGAAAGCCTTTAGACGGCGCAAGAACCTCGAAAAAGCTCCAGCGCCCTTCCAAGCCCGCTCTAGAAACCACTCAAAGGACCCCCCCGCGGGTAAGGAGTGCCCTGGCTCACATCTCAGGCTCCGTCCGAAGGCTTGTCGCCTTTCTCCTTTCCTTTGCGGCCGCCTTTTGCCGGACCCGGCGGCCTCCACACTTTGTCGCTCTCGCCAGGCTCGGTCTCCTGGTGCTCCTGACTTTGGTTCCACCAAGCTGCTTGCTTGGTGCGCTTTTCCAGATCTTGGACTGCTCGAAGGTACTCTGCTGCACTCTCCAGTTGGGCCGGTTCGCCGCCCCACCGCTTCCGAGCCAGCGGGTCCTTGAGACTGGTGAGCGCCCAGCCTATCTCCCAGTTGCCTCCGTCCAATGCCACTTGGTGCAGGCATCTGAGAGTGAGCACGGTCATCAGCGCTGCTGCTTTCGGATCGTCGTCCAACAGGTGCTTGAGGATGTGCGAGACGAGGAAGTGCGCTCGAAAGAGCCCCTTCTGCTTGCCGAAAGGGATTCTGCGGGTGAAATCCCAAAGGTGGTAGGGCTTGTCTCCGCCCTCCACTCCCAACTCGGTTTCCACCTCCTCTATGTATGTCCGAACATGCTTCATGGGTTTTCTCCACATGGCCTCTTGTGCTTTTCTGTGGCGCCGGAAAGCACGCGCCGCACCCCTGAGCTTTTTGCCGTCTTCTGAGGACGAGTCGCTGCTGGACGAGTCCCTGGTGTCCTTCAGGTTTCGGCTCTTTCCTTTGTCCTGCGCTGAGGCGTCGCTGAGAATCTTCATCATCAGCAACGTCTGAAGCGCCTGCGGGTCCGGTTTCCCTGCTGAACTCAACAGAAGCTTCTGCATTGCCTCCGTCAGTGTGTCCTCCCCACTTCCAGTCGATTTGCGCTTGGTCTTCTCGCCCTCGAACAAAGCGAAGCCTCGCGAAGTCTTGTCCTTCTTGTCCTTCTTGCTTTTCCGCTCGCCGGAGCTTGCGCTCTTTCCACCAAAAGCGGGACTGCTCTTTTGCGCTTGCCGTAGAAGTCGGAGTAGCTCGTCGTCCACTTCGTCCTTGTCTTTCTCTGCCTCGGAACTGGGCTCCGAGCTGGAGCTCTCCTCGCTCGGCTCTTGAACGTCGACGAAGTGATCCGCACTGACCTTGGGAGCCTCTGGCTCCTCTGACGCGGTGGCAGTGTGGATGTCTTCTGTCTCTGATATCCATCGCCTCCCTTCTTTCAGCAGAGTGGCACCACTGACTTCCAGTGCTGCAAAAGGCTCCTGCGGCACGTTGGACACGAGCTGACGCTCGCCCCCTTCCACTATCATGTACTTCCGGCTTTCTATCTCCATCATTGTAATTTCTACTGAGCTTGGCAAAGATGCTTGATCCACTGCCCTGACCATGATCATGAACTGCGCCGCTGCACCTTTTGACTTTTGCTGAACGACGATGCCTTGTCTCCATGTTGGGTTTCCAAACTGAGCATCAACCTTTACGAACACCAGCTGGCCGGGCTTTCCGCCTTTCATCTTGGGCAAGATTCACCGGCCCATGGCATTCAAAGTGAACTACACTACCTCTCAGCTTGGAACAGAGCCTGAGTTTCGGCGTCCGGACATTTGGATGCTATTTATTTATTGATTTCTTTAGAAAACAAGCAACCCCCAACAAAAAAAACAACAATAAAAACCAGTAAGCCTCCGAAAAAGCTCCTAAACCTGAATCCTAAACCCTAAACCCTAAACCCTAAACCCTAAACCCCAAACCCTAAACCCTAAGCCCTCTAAAAGAAAGAAGGCCATTTAGCGCAGGCCGCAGGTCAAGGCAAACAGACCGAGGTACAACTCACGCACCGAAGGATACAAAAACAGCGGATGTTTAAGGGTGTAGGGTTTAGGGTTTGGGGTTTAGGGTTTAGGGTTTAGGGTTTGGGGTTTGGGGTTTAGGGTTCGGGTTTAGGGTCTAGGGTTTAGGGCACCACAAGGAAGGTACCCCTAAGTGTTGGAATCCCTCACAGAAGGGAGGACCGGCCTGGAAGCTGGCTAAGGTCTCGGTGCCTGGCTGTGAAACATCCACCTGGGCACTGTGGGGTTTAGGGTTTAGGGTTTAGGGTGTAGGGTCAAGGTCCGAGAGTTAAGGTCTCAGGGTGTAAGGAGGCTTGCAAAGATGGGGGGCATTGCAGGGCTCAAAGCGTTCAGGGCTTATGGGCGCAGCCCTAAACCCTAAACCCTAAACCCTAAACCTACAGGCGGGGGGCTGCCCTACTTTGGCTCTACGTCCCGAAAACCCTGAACCATGTCATGCACCCCAAAACCAGTCTTCCAGTTCTTGGCAGACCTCTGAAACCCTGTGTGGGGCTTTGGATTTAGGGTTTAGGGTTTAGGGTTTAGGGTTTAGGGTTCAGGGTTCAGGGTTCAGGGTTCAGGGTTCAGGGTTTAGGGTTTAGGGTTTACTAGCAATTCCCAGCAACCCACTAGCCTAGGAGAAATGAGCAAAATTAGGTTGATAAGTGGGTCCGAAACCCGAAAAAACATCCTTCCGGGCACCCTGGCCCAAAAGCCGCGCTGCCGTACGCTGTGCCCCTAAACCCTAAAAACCTTAACCCTAAACCCTAAACCCTAAACCCTAAACCCTAAACCCGAAGGTGCCCGAAGGTGCCCGAAGGTGCCCGAAGGTGCCGATGTGCGGTTTTTAGGGGCTTCGGGTTAAAGGGTTCTGGCGGTTTAGGGTTTGGGGTTTAGGGTTTGGGGTTTAGGGTTTGGGGTTTAGGGTTTGGGGTTTGGGGTTTGGGGCTTGGGGTTTGGGGTTTAGGAAGGTTTAGGAGTTTTGCTTGGAGGGCCTTAGGATTCAGCGTTTAGGACACGCTCGTCCGCTCGTCCTCCTTCAGATCACCGCAAAAGCCCTCCAGCTGAAGCCTTACACTAGGGGATAGGATTGGGGGGACCTTTGGGGGCATAGACCCTCTGAATAAGGTCCCTGTTTAAGAGAGCCTCTTCCCTTTTCAGGGACCCCCTTGTCCTACCTAGGATACACCCCTTGCATCGAAAAGCGGTATTCCATGGTAAGAAGAAGAGAACAATGAAAACACAAAAAGAAGCCACCGAGTCGCCCCACCCCCCTAACTGAAAAACATGCTCTCTTCATTGTCGAAGGGGGGTCTAGCCGTTAGACCCTTAAACTCCTACACCCTTACACGCCGAAACCTCCGAGCTCTTTACTAAACCCCAAACCCTAAAACACCTGAAACCTAAAAGTCTAGAACCCTGGACACCCACCCAAAACAAAACAAGACAAAACAAGACAAAACAAGACAAAACAAAACAAAACAAGACAAAACAAAACAAGAAGAACTCCGAGCCGCAGGCCACCTTTGACGTCGTGTCGTGGGACGCCGTGACCTGGCAGGGGAATCGGTTGCGCCGAGGGAGAACTGCGAGCTTGGTTTAGGGTTGAGGGTTTAGGGGTTGAGGGTTTAGGTAGGGGTTTAGGGTTTAGGGTTTAGGGTTTAGGGTTTAGGGTTTAGGGTTTAGGGTCTAGGGTTTAGGGTTTAGGGTTTAGGGTTTAGGGTTTAGGGTTTAGAGAGTTTAGGGAGTTTAGGGCAGCGGGCCAGCGTGGACTTGTCGGGCGTGAGCGTCAGCGCAGAGACCGGGGCGCCATGGAGCTTGATGGTCTTCATCGGCGGGCCTGGACTCGCTTCGGGTTTAGGGTTTGGCGTTTAGGGTTACTCGCTTCGGGTTTCGGGTTTAGGGTTTAGGGTTTAGGGTTTAGGGTTTCGGGTTTAGGGTTTCGGATTTAGGGTTTAGGGTCTAGGGTTTAGGGTTTAGGGTTTGGGGCTTAGGGTGTCGGGTCAAAGGGCTGCAGGGTTCTTGGTTCCTGGCTCTTGGGTTCCATCCAACCCAAAACCCTTAGGTTGAAGGGCTTGGAGGATGCAAAATCCCTAAACCCTAAACCCTAAACCCTAAACCCTAAACCCTGAACCTAAAGGTTGAGTGGCTTAGGACCCTAAACCCTAAACCCGAAACCCTAAACTCTAAACCCTAAACCTAAAGGTTCAGTGGCTTGGGACGGGTTAGGCTTGCAGAGGGAGGGCTAGTAGCAGACTTCTCGGGCAGGGTTGAGGGCCCGTAGGCTTTTGCTCAAGGGGGCTGAGGGCTTAGGGCTTAGGGCTTTGGGCTTAGGGCTTAGGGCTTCGGGTTTAGGGCTTAGGGTTTAGGGCTTAGGGCTTAGGGCTTAGGGCTTAGGGCTTAGGGCTTAGGGTTTAGGGTTTAGGGTTTAGGGTTTAGGGTTTAGGGTTTAGGGTTTAGGGTTTAGGGTGTAGGGTGTAGGGTTTAGGGAGGACGGGGGACTCAAGCCGGGAGCCGGCAAATCTTGGGCACCAGAGCTTTCCTAAACCTCCCCTACTTGGAGGTTCATAGCACTTATTAACCATAACTATAACTAATAGGGTTTAGGGTGTAGGGTTTAGGGTTTTAGGGTTTAGGGGTTGTTTAGGTTAGGGGTTAGGGGTTAGGGTTTAGGGTTTCGGGTTTAGGGTTTAGGGTACTTATTAACCAATTATAACTGCACTTATAACCCGCTTCTAAGCCCCTTAAGTGCCCTAATATGGTTATAAGTACCGTTTTAAGTGCAGTTATAACTGGTTAATAAGTACCCTTATGTTGGACTGGCTTTAGTATAAGTAGGGTCTATAATCACAAGTTTCGAAAATTCATTCTGCGAACCGAGTTTGTTCAGGGTACCCGCTATTATCACAAGTTTTTTTCCGGACGTTTTTTTTTTCAAAAAGGTTTGTGGTTTGGGTTAAGGGCTTCCGCAGTAAGGCTTGAGGCCCTGAGGGTCTTGGGCTCCAGGAATCTTAAACAGCCAGAGCGCAGAGAATCCAGAAATCTAAGCCCGGCCAGTTCCATGTAAAGCCTTATGGATTCATTACGAAACGAGGCCCCAAACAAATTTTGTGATAGGTAGCCCACGGGCCGGTCAGGCTGTCTTTAGTAAGTTTGTCTGGCTACCCTCTATAATGCCAAGTTTTTTTCGGATGATGTTCTTTACGGGTTTGTGTTTAGGGTTAAGCGCCTACGCAGTAAGGCTTGAGGCCCTGAGGGCCTTGGGCTCCAGGAATCGTAAAGGCTGGAAAGCTTCAGGCCTTGAGGTCCTAAAGGCTTGAGGCCCTGAGGGCGGTTCCCCCCCCCCCAATTTGTTTGGGGGGGTCGCCGCGCCATGCGTTTATAGAGGGTCCCAAATTTGTTTGGGGGGGGGGGGGGGGGGGGGGGGGGGGGGGGGGCCCATTCTAAAGACAGTGCAACATTAAACCCTAATTAAACCCTAAACCCTAAACCATGACCCTCCAAGTAGGTCCCGGCGCCTGCGGCGTCGCCACTCCAAACGCCAACGTACCCTGGCGGAAGGTCAAATATGGGGGGGGGGGAGAGTTTCCGGGCTTAGGGTTTAGGGTTTCGGCTTTAGGGAAGAGGGTTTAGGGAAGAGGGTTTAGGGAAGAGGGTTTAGGGTTTAGGGTTTAGGGTTTAGGGTTTAGGGTTCAGCGTTTGGCGGGCCCTTTCTGGCGTTCAGGGAAGCCTCCGCAGGGAACCAGTCCCAACAAAACCTCGAAACGAAACCCGCGATCCCCAAGACCACAACTCCTTGCCCCCAACCCAAAATGGCCTCAGGGCTTAAGGTTTAGGGTTTAGGGTTTAGGGTTTAGGGTTTAGGGTTTAGGGTTTAGGGTTTAGGGTTTCGGGTTCGGGGCCCGGGGCACAGAGGCTCAGGGTGAACCCACCGAACCCAGCAAGGCCAACCCCACGGTAGAAGCATGCAGGCACGGCCGTTGTCGTGCGCCGAGAACAGCTTCCTTAGCATGATGTGCTCAAGGGACTGAAGCTCCTAAACCCTGAACCCTAAACCTTGACCCTAAACCATGAACCCTGAACCCTAGATTGTTCCCCTACAAGGGCTCCC
Source organism: Symbiodinium natans (assembly GCA_905221605.1). Lineage (NCBI taxonomy): Eukaryota > Dinophyceae > Suessiales > Symbiodiniaceae > Symbiodinium > Symbiodinium natans. The sequence continues at coordinate 52,517 of CAJNDS010001902.1, forward strand.
TCCATGTACTCCACCCATAGGGCCCTATGCTTTAGGGGCACGTACAGGGTCCCCCCCCAAACCCAAGGACCGGGCTATCTTCAACCAGTCCAGTAAACCCCCTAACACCCTTGAGCGGGTTTAGGGTTTAGGGTTTAGGGTTTAGGGTTTAGGGTTTAGGGTTTAGGGTTTAGGGTTTAGGGTTTAGGGTTACCCGAGCAACCCTAGCAACCCCAGCCCGGACGGCCCTGACAACCCTGACAACCCTGACAACCCTGACAACCCTGACAACCCTAACAACCCTAACAACCCTAAACCCTAAACCCTAAATCCTAAGCCCTAGAAGGACACTCAAGGGAGACCTCAAGTCCTGACAGCACAGGAGTTTAGGGTTTAGGGTTTAGGGTTTTAGGATTTAGGGTTTAGGGTTTAGGGTTTAGGGCGTAGGGACAAAAACCGAACCCCGAAACCCTCCCAAAGGCCCGGCCCCAAGAAAGGTTTTTGCAAAGCTTTCTCTCTGCAACCTCCCCAAAGTGTGTAAAAACAAACAATACGGAACACAAAAATACCGTTTTTTCGTTTGTTCAGAAACAACTCATGCGATGAGAACAAGAAAAGAAACAATAACAGTCACAGGAACAACAATAACAAGAATAGCAACGAAAAGGATACCGCCCTAAACCCTAAACCCCAAGCCCTAAACCCTAAACCCTAAACCCTAAACCCTAAACCCTAAACCCTAAACCCTAAACCCTAAACCCTGAACCCTGAACCCTGAACCCTGAACCCTAAACCGCGTCTCGACCCTGGGAGTGCTCTGGGCCCCCTGGCAGTTTCGAGCCCCCGCCCCACTGCAGGTCGTTGGCTTTGCCTGGCAAGTCCTCAGAGAGTAGGGTTTGAGGTTTAGGGTCTGGGGTTTAGGGTTTAGGGTTTGGGGTTTGGGGTTTAGGGCTCAGGGAGGTTTGGAGTTTAGGGTTTGGGTTTTAGGGGCTTTGGGTTTAGGGTGGTGGGCTTGGAGTTTGGGGTTTGGGGATTAGGGGTTAGGGGTTTGGGGTTTAGCGCTTGGGGTGTGGCGTTCGGGTTTGGGTTTGGGGATTTTCGGGTTGGGAGTTGAATGGGCTTGGAGGCTTTATGGCGACGAGGGTTCCACCCTCTTTGCGGGCTTCCAGCCCTGGCACCTCGCTGCTCAATTCGCGTGCTGGTTCTTGGTGGGGCTTAGGGTTTAGGGTTTAGGGTTTAGGGTTTAGGGTTTAGGGTTTAGGATTTAGGGTTTAGGGTTTAGGGTTTAGGGTTTAGGGTTTAGGGTTTAGGGTTTAGGGTTTAGGGTTTAACCCCAAACACTAAACCCCAAGGCCCTAAACCCTAAGGCCCTAAACCGTACAGGGTCGCAGGAACTAGTAAGGTCTTAAATGATTGTAGGGCTCAGGCATTTGGGCCCCAGGGTGGTTTCCAGGGTTTACTTAGGGATGAAGGTGTAGGGTTTTAGGGTTTCGGGTGTAGAGATGAAGGAGAAAAATTAAGCCTGTCCTTGATCTCGAAGAGAAGCTTCGCGATACCTGTGGCGCTGGCTCGCCACACCGCGATGAGGGCGGGCTTGGACCTCTCCGCGTGCGGTTTTGGGGTTTCGGGTTTCGGGTTTAAGGTTTAGTGTTTCGGGCTCAGGGTTCCAAGAAATAGCCAGAGCCCCCATCCCAAACCCTCCCCAAACTGCCCTCGACCCCTCAACCCTGAACCCAAACAATCCCTACACCCTAAACCCTAAACCCTAAACAACCCCCAGCAATCCCTAAACACCTAAACTCCACTTCCAAGGGTCCCGACCCCAGCTTCTCCGATGCGGAGGCGAAGCGCCGACCCTCAGCCGGGCCGGCCTCAGTGGCTTCTGGTGCCATGAGGCAAGGGTGGCTGGGCAGGGGAGGTTGGGGTTGGATTCAGAGTTCAGCCCTAAACCCTCAACCCTCAACCCTAAGTTCAAGGCTGAAGGTTCAAATTCCGCGCTGGGTTGGGGTTGGGGGGAGCTCGTGGAGCTCGAAATGTTTCGGGGGCCGTCGCCACGCTCTAACCCCTAACCCCTCAACCCTCAACCCTAAACCCTAAACCCTAAACCCTAAACCCTAAACCCTAAACCCTAAACCCTAAACCCTAAACCCTAAACCCTAAACCCTTAGCCTGCTCAACTTCGGCTACAACGACCTCCCCACGGCTCTGGTCGGGCTTATAAAGCCTAGGGCTTGAGCAGCCCGAAACCCTAAACCCTAAACCCTAAACCCTAAACCCTAAACCCTAAACCCTAAACCCTAAACCCTAAACCCCGCAACCCTGAACCCTTAGACCCCTATACCCTAAGCCCTCCTTAGACCCCTAAACCCGGAACAGTAAACCTAAACCCTAAAACCTCCTTCGACCCCTAAACTGCTTCCTTGTTGGGGTCATTTTAAAAACTATCATGTTTATTCCTTATTGGGAATTTAGCAGGATAAAAATGTAAAAGTATAACCAACAAGGACCCAGTAAACCCTGAACCACAAGCTCTTGGCGGCCCCTTATGTTGCCGCCATCGGCACACTGTGGCTCGACCGCCCGCGCCAAGAAGCCCCGAACTGTTTGCCCAAAGCCAAGTTGAAGCTAGGGTGTAGGGTGTAGGGTGTAGGGGTTGGGTTTAGGGTTTAGAGTGTAGGGTGTGTGGTTTTCGGGCTTAGGGTTTGGCGGCTACGCCCGAAACTCAGCCGAATACCTAAACCCAAAGTCGGAACCCTACCCTAAACCCTAAACCCCCAAAACCCTAAACCCTTAACCCTTAACCTACCCCACTTAGGTTCCCGGAGGCCACCGAGGGCCAAGGACCTCGCAGCTGCATAGCCGCCGCCAGGGCTACCTCCCGCCTCAGCCAGGGCCTAAACCCTAAACCCTAAACCCTAAGCCCTAAGCCCTAAACCCTAAACCCTAAACCCTAAACCCTAAACCCTCAGCCAGGGACGGCTCGACTCTCTGGGATTGGGGTTTAAGGCTTTAGGCGTTAGGACTTGGAAGTTTGGGGTTGAAGGTTTAGGGTTTAGGGTTTAGGGTTTAGGGTTTAGGGTTTAGGGTTTAGGATTTGAGGTTTGGGGTTTGGGGTTTGGGTTTTGAGTTTAGGGCTTGGGGTTTCGGGTCTAGGGCTTAGGGTTTGGGATGGTGGCTTTAGGGCTTTGAGCTTAGGGTTCCTGGGATTGGGGCTTTGGGTTTAGGGTCTAGGGTTTAGGGTTTAGGGTTCAGGGTTCGGGGTTCGGGGTTCAGGGTTCAGGGTTCAGGGTTCAGGGTTCAGGCTTCAGGGTTCAGGGTTCAGGGTTTAGGGTTTAGGGTTTAGGGTTTAGAGCTGCGAGCTCAGGCTGCGGGACTTGGGCCCTTAAGGACTTCTGCAGGAGCTTAACATCGACATGCATATTCTCCCCATTCCCTAGCACTATTGTTGTTTTAGGGTTTAGGGTTTAGGGTTTAGGGTTTAGGGTCTAGGGTTTAGGGTTTAGGGTTTAGGGTTTAGGGTTTAGGGTTTAGGGTTTAGGGTTTAGGGTTTAGGGTTTAGGGTTTAGGGTTTAGGGTTTAGGGTGAGGGCATTGAACGCCCTCAAGTGAACTTGTTCGCTTCTTGACGGCTGAACGCAACACGCTTCAGGTCCGCCATGTCGTGTGTGGGAAACGGGCTACCCAAGCGCTAGGTCCCTGGCATCGTCGAACGGGCACCATCTGAGTATCCTGGGATGTTGAGGATCTTACAGGTTCCATCCGACGTCAGACATCTCATCAAGCTGAAGCTTAAGCCGGATCCCTGTTCAGAGATAAGGAGTTTCAGTTGGGATGTCCCCCCTTAGACTAACAGTCCTTAATAGGCATTCTAGTAATTACCCCCAACTATAATCCCTATGAAGCACTGTTAGTACAAGGGGGAACATCCCAAGGTTTCAGGTTCAGAGAGCACACCGAAGCACCGAAAACGTGGTCGGCTAAACCCTAAACCCTAAACCCTAAACCCTAAACCCTAAACCCTAAACCCTAAACCCTAAACCCTAAACCCAAAGTCGACGTCTGGCCTTACTCTGCCTCCGTGGTCCAGGGAGGTCTTCGGGGAGACCACAGTGAAGTGCTCCAGCTTGTCTGGATTGCCCTCGCGGCTGCAAAAACCCTAAACTTTAAACCCTACATGCCCTAAACCCTGAGCCCTAAACCCTGAACCCTAAACCCTAAAGGAAAACAAAAACGGCTCCTGAAAAAAGGTTCAACGAGAAGATGCGCTGATGACACCCAAGAAGGGAACATGACCGAGATGCCAAGGTCTTATAAACCCCAATTACCCTAAACCCCAAACCCTAAACCCAAACCCCGAACCCCAAACCCAAAACCCGAGACCCGACCTGCCTGCAGACGGGAAGGTCACGATTTGGGGGATTTTTGGAGCGTCGGGTCTGGGTTAGGGTTAGGGTGCAGGGTTTAGGGTTTTGGGTAAGCAGGGTATAGGGGGGTGTGGCCGTCGTGGTCTCAGGGGCCTGAGATGGCGGAATATCCGAGCACACGCAAACTTCAAAACCAAGCACCTGAAAGCCCTCAAGAAATCTACAGACTGCCTGATCTCATCAACCAAGCTTAGCGGACAAGAGCAAAAGAGAAATGATGCTGGAAGAAAAAGTGCAAAAATGAGAGGGAAGGAAGATGAGGCTGACCCTCAGCTCCCTCCCGCAGAGCAGAGCATGTTCCCAACCCTAGACCCTAAACCCTAAACCCTAAACCCTAAACCCTAAACCCTAAACCTGACAAGCCGGCCTTCTTCTGTCTTGGGCTCAAGAATATGTAGTCTGAAAGTAGCAAGAACCGTAATCATCGAAATCGCAGCAACAACAGAGGTAAGAGTTCATAAGAGAATCAGAATAATTATACTATGACTACTGCTCTGACTTGGGCGTTGCCTGTTTTTTTGCGAGCTGCTTGGCTCAACCCTAAACCCTAAACCCTAAACCCTAAACCCTAAACCCTAAACCCTAAACCCTAAACCCGTTGGGGGGGCTCTTTGGGGCTGGGCGCCTCCCAGAACTTCACCTGGCCGTCCGCCGAGCCGCTCATCAGAAGCGGAGGCACCTCATTGTTTCAGGGTTTAGGGTTTTGGGTTTAGGGTTTAGGGTTTAGGGTTTAGGGTTTTAGGTTTTTAGGGTTTAGGGTTTAGGGTTTAGGGTTGAGGGTTCGGAGTTGAGGTTTAGATGTGGGGCTTAGGAGTTAAGATGCAGGATTCGGGGTTGAAGGTTCTCCCCTCCGCGTCCCACACAAACCGAAATTTAACACCCAAGCCTAAAACCCGAACACCTGAACTCTCAGCCCCTGAAACCAGCCCTTACCAAGCTTCAAGGAAACCGCCAACCGACTCGAATCCTCGAGCCACTCCTTGGGCTTAGGGGCTTCGGGTTCGGGTTTCGGGCTTGGGGTTCGCATGGTTAGGGTTTAGGGCTGAGGGTTCAGGATTTAGGGTGCGGGGTTCAGGGTTTAGGGTTTAGGGTTCAGGGTTTAGGGTTTAGGGTTTAGGGTTTAGGGTTTAGGGTTTAGGGTTTAGGGTTTAGGGTTTAGGGTTTAGGGTTTAGGGTTTAGGGTTTAGGGTTTAGGGTCACACACACACACACACACACACACACACACACACACGAAAGAACCCCGCCCGGAAATGGGACCGTCCAGGGACGCCACCGTCGACACATCGAGGGTGAACACGGCGCCGGTGTGCCCTCGCACCCCACAATTGGTGACTGGCACTTTGGGGCTTAGGGTTTAGGGTACAGGGTCTAGGGTTTAGGGTTTAGGGTTGAGGGTCAGGGTGTAGGGTTTGGATCCACAAGTAGGATGGGTGGAGACATGGCATAAGGTGCTGGCTCAGCGGCCAAAACCGCTCGAGACACCGAACAAGAACCAGTGTAGTAAGCCAAGCGGTCCATCTCCAAGAAAGCTGCTGCACGGAAACATGACACAGTGTCGACGAATCAGCAAACCTATACGAATCGAAGCATGGCGATCACTACATGTCATAACACGTTCTAAATGCAAGAAGAGGGTTCCCTCTGACAAAGCCAGGAACAAGCCTCGCCGCCCAACTTCATGTCTCTCCGTGCTCGTCGCAACACGACAAGTCGTTTCAGACAACCCTAAACCCTAAACCCTAAACCCTAAACCCCAAACCTGGAGCCAAATGCTCCCCACGTTTGCCACGAAGCCAGCGGCGCCTCCCTAGGCCCCCACCTCTCTCCTCGCCGGAAGCCACTTCGCATTGCTTAAAACCGTGTCCCCCTCTTTCGGACTCCATCTTCGGCCTCATATTTTCGAGGGAGGTACCCTGTACCTAACTTAGACGTGCTGAAAACCATCTGCAAAACCTACTCATGCGCAGGGCTTCGGGGGCTACAGGCAAACTCTTCATCTTTTGCGTGCTCAGGCGTGAGGCGTTAGAGAACCTACACCCTGCATTCAGGAAATCGAGACTCGCGTGGAGGGCCGACGAAGGTCGGAGCCCAGATCTGAAGCCGTTTAGGGTTTAGGGTTTAGGGTTTAGGGTTTAGGGCTTAGGGCTTAGGGCTTAGGGCTTAGGGTTTAGGGTTTACGGTTTAGGGCAACAACCAGGTTTTCAGACCCCCGAAACTTCCCCAAACCGTTTCAGCCCCACGATCCCCCACAGCCTCTGAAACCCAAGCCAGAAGGCAGGGTTTAGGGCTTAGGGTTTAGGGCTTAAGTCCTAGGAAGCCTTGAACCCGTAACCTTAAACCCGAAAGCCCTAGATCCCCAAACCCTGAACCACTTAACCACTAAACCCTCAACCCTGAACCACTAAACCCTAAACCCTCAACCCGCAACCCTAAACCCTCAACCCTCAACCCTAAACCCTAAACCTCGGCACATGGGCCTGCGAAGGTCACCAGAGCCTTCAGCAACTTTGTCTCCAGAGACCAGCATATGAGGTAGTTATCCTGCTTAGGGTTTAGGGTTTAGGGTTTAGGGTTGAGGGTTGAGGGTTGAGGGTTGAGGGTTGAGGGTTGAGGGTGGAGGGTTGAGGGTGAGGGTTGAGGGTTGAGGGTTGAGGGTTGAGGGTTGAGGGTTGAGGGTTGAGGGTTGAGGGTTGAGGGTTGAGGGTTGAGGGTTCCTCTTTTTGCTTTTTCTGCGGGGAAGGGGGGGGGGGGGGTAGGACCCAGGTGGCAGGGCCTTAGGGTTGCAATCCTGTCTGGGTTTAGGGTTTCGGGTATAGGGTTTAGGGTTGCGGCATGTCCATTAAATACTCCGACCAGTCGTGGTTGCGATCCAATTAGGGTCTAGGGTTTCGGGTTTAGGGTCAGGTTTTATGGTTTAGGGTTTAGGGGGTTTTCTGCGAAGGGCCAACGGGCTCAGGGCGTCGGTTTTTTCTTTTTTCACTTCCGGGCTGTGACTTACCCTCACCCCAAAATCCTAAGCCGTACATCTCGGGGTCTTAGGTTTAGGATCCCTAAACCCTAAACCCTAAACCCTAAACCCTAAACGCTAAACCCTAAACCCTAAACCCTACTAAACCCTCAAGCCCATGTAACTTGAAATTATTAAGACTTAGGGTTTTGGGTGTTGGGTCTTGGGTTGAGGGGTTTAAGGTCATGGCTTCGGCCTTTCATGCCTACGGCTTGTCGAGATGCTGGGAAGCCCAGTTTAGGGTTTAGGGTTTAGGGTTTAGGGTTTAGGGTTTCGGGTTTAGGGTTTAGGGTTTAGGGTTCAGGGTTTCGGGTTTAGGGTTTGGGGTTTTGGGTTTAGGGTCTAGGGTCTAGGGTCTAGGGTTTAGGGTTTAGGGTTTAGGGTTTAGGGTTTAGGGTTTTAGGGTTTAGGGTTTAGGGTTTAGGGTTTAGGGTTTAGGGTTTAGGGTTTAGGCCTGTTTGGGGGTTGGTTGCTTTACAAGGGAACTTGGTGTGACCCCGACATTACTGGGATCCTTACTATAAACGGAATCCCTATTCGGGGTCCCGTATTTTCGTAAACCCCCACCTTGAACCAAGAAGAAGGGTAGAAAGGTAGCACGAGCCCGAAACCCTAAACCCTAACTTCACAAATACACCTTGAACTTGAAAAAAAAGCGCAAAAGGGTACCACTAGCTCTACACCCTAACTTTATATGGCAACCTGGCCAAAGGGCAAGAATGGGGCGAGGGACTGGCAAGACACATACACAGACACCAAACAGTGCGTTTGAAGGATGGATTCAAGAGCAGAGCATATGCCGCAAAGGGTTTGGGGTTTAGGGTTTAGGGTTTAGGGCTCACGTTCTGAGCTTCCCTAGACCCTAAACCCGAAACCCCAAACCCTAAACCCTAAACCCGAAACCCTAAACCCTGAACCCCAAAACCCGAAACCCGAAACCCTAAACCCGAATCCGAACGCCGAAACCTCCACATGCAGCAGCCCAAACTCAGCTCCTTGGAGCAGGTGAAGAGATACCTGGCCATAATAGGGCTTAGGGTTTAGGGTTTAGGGTTTAGAGTTTAGGGTTTAGGGTTTAGGGTTAGGGTTGAGGGTTTACGGTTTAGGGTTTAGGGTCTAGGGTTTAGGGGCAACGGGGTTTACGTTTTTAGGGCTCAGGGGATTTGATTGCGGAGCACCCACCACTTCGTAGGGACCCGCAGCAGAATCGGGCATTCTCCGAAAACAGGAGTTTATGGACCAGGCTCACCACCAAGCAAGTGTACGACAGGATGGTTTGGGGTTTGGGGTTGAGGGTTCCTAAACCCCTTGCAACCCTAAGCCCGAAACCCTACACCCTCCATCATTCAGACGACCGACATAAAGGGTGCGGAGGTTTCTCTTACCTTGTAGCCCTAAACCCTAAACCCTAAACACTGAACCCAAAACCTAAGAACAGAACACCCTCGCATCCGTCGCCTCCCATCTGCTGAGATACAAACGCTCAGGATGGGCCGGTCCTTCGAAAGGCAGTGTTGAAAGGGTTCAAGGTGGTTTCTATACCCCCCCCCCCCTCGAGAACCTTGATTAAAATACTATTTTTAATACCCTCTTGGCTTTTATATAAACAAAAAATAATTCCCAAAGGGGGACATAGGTTTAGGGCTGAGGGTTCGGGGTTTATGGTGTTCGGGTTGTAGGGCCAAGGACGAAGGCCTTGGGCATTGATCGAAGCCTGACGCACGGACCAAACCCCCCCCCCCCCCAAAGCCACATCTCGGAGTTCGGTGTTTGGGTTAGGATGCAGGGCCAAATCCTTGGCGCTTGACCCTAAACTCTAGACCCAAAACCCCTAACCCTCAAATACCCTGAAACCGAAACATCCGACATCACTGGCATGGTGGTACTCAGGGCCAGGCGTGGCGGCACATGAACTCAGGCTTTCGCCGCTCCTCCTCCTTTGCATTGAGGCTTTACGGTCCAGGGCTTGTGGCTTTGGGTTTTTAGGAACCCTGATCCCTTCTGAAGACCTCAAAACGACTGGAGCCCTAGCCCTGGATGACGAACAAGCGTGGCAGGAAATGTCGCAGAAAAGGCCACAGTGATCAAATATATGTTGCTCTTGAAAATGAGAATGGATCAACGCACGCAGGAAGACCATCCGAGAAAGGGCGCCGAGCATGAACCTTGCCCAAATGGCCTCTCCCCACGTCAAAGGTAGATTGTTGTCTTGGCAATCCGTAGAAACCTGACTATAGGTAGAAAGGAAGCGAGGAATCAGCACAAGAGTATGAAAAAATGGGCTACCAAAAAAACACGAAAGAAACTCGAGCGTTCACCTCTGGCTATTTGAGTTCGGGCCTTGTTGACAGGCCTCAGGAACGCGCTCTGATTCGCACCCTCGTCGATACCATGGATTACCAGTCACCATACCATATCACCGCGTCTCATATCGCACGCCACATACGTCCCAATAATGCAGTATATGGTATGGCCGTGTGGTTAGGGGCAAAAGGTGGAGGCGACCATAGCAACTGTACATGCCTCCGATGGTGTCTGCGTGCTCGATATTACTATTATTGTCGCCATGTTG
>CAJNDS010001902.1:67500-85000 GCA_905221605.1 Symbiodinium natans
CCTAAACCCTAAACACACCCGCGGGAGAAACAAACTTCCGAATCCACAACTCAACAAGACAAGAGGCCACGGGCCTACCGAGATATTGGGCCTTTCTAAGTGATGGTGCCTTGTTGGGGGTACCCCAGACAAAAGGCCCCACGTCATGATCCGAGCCCCAAAAGGGACTCGAACCCTACACCCTAAACCCTAAACCCTAAACCCTAAACCCTAAACCCTAAACCCTAAACCCCTCCCCGTGATATCTGGCCCAGGCAGCCTGTCTTTAGGGAACCTCTGGCCCCGCCGCGCCTTCGTTTGCCTTGCATTACGGAGTTCCGTCCCGACACCTCAACTTAGGGTTTGGGGTTTAGGGTTTAGGGCTTAGGGTTTAGGGCTTAGGGTTTAGGGTTTAGGGTTTAGGGTTTAGGGTTTAGGGTTTAGGGTTTAGGGTTTAGGGTTTAGAGTTTAGGGCTTGGCATGTGGAATCTACACCCAAACCCTGAACCCGAAACCCTCAAAACCCCAAAAACCCGAACAAACAGAAACTGTACCTAAACCCTGGCAACCTTGAACCGGCAACTTCTCCAAGCCTCAAACCCGAAAACTAAACCCTAAACTTGGGATGTTCCCCCTTGTACTAACAGTTTTTGGTAGGATAGCTCCTCTTAAGGACTGTTTGTATAAGCGGGAACATCCCTCAACCCTAAACCCCATACCCTAAAACCCCAAAAAGCCCTAGGGCCCGTCTGTAGAATGTTCCGAAAAATCACAAACGCCCGAAAAGCCCCCTAAAACCGCAAGATCGCAAAAAAAAACAAAAATAGAGGGAACCTAAATGCCCTAAAGACAAAAAACAAACAAAAAAGACCCGAAAAAAAAAAAAACCTAGATATATATATATATATATACATGTGTATATATATATGTATATATATATGTATATACATATATATATATATATATAGTTGTTATATTTATGTATTTAATGAAACTAACAGGCCGGCTCCGCGTGGACTCGGCCCGCCAGCTCATGGCCGGAGCGCCTCGCCAGCGCGCCGCCCCCGATAAGGAGGACTCGGAGCCTGCCTTCCGGGGTCTCAAGGGGTCTTAGGGTTTAGGGTTTGGGGTTTGGGGTTTAGGGTTTAGGGTTTAGGGTTTAGGGTTTAGGGTTTGGGGTTTAGGGTTTAGGGTTTGGGGTTTGGGGTTTAGGGTTTAGGGTTTAGGGTTTAGGGTTTGGGGTTTTAGGGTTTAGGGTTTGGGGTTTAGGGTTTGGGGTTTGGGGTTTGGGGGTTTAGGGCTCAGGGTCTGAGATTTGGGGTTTAAGGTTTAGGGTTTGGGGTTTGGGGTTTGGGGTTTGGGGTTTGGAATTCGGAGGATATCTAAAACTTAGGTCCCTAAACACCCTAAACACCTAAACACCGAAACATCATAAACACCCTAAACCCTGAACACCCTAAACCCCCTAAACCCTGAACACCCTAAACCCCAAACCCTAAACCCTAAACCCTAAACCCTAAACCCTGTGCTTCGCGCACGCGCGGTCTGAGACGACGGGAGGCTGGCGGGCTTCACGCGGCTTTTGCGGCCATGCGAGGTAAGAGGCCACGTAAGCCCTAAACTTCCCTAAGCCCCAATCCCTACCCCCTAGACCCTAAACCCTAAACCTAAACCCTACACCCTCGACCCCAAACCCTAAACCCTACACCCTAGACCCTAAGCCCTAAACCCCAAAGCACGAGTTCAGGCGCTTGCAAGTCTTGCGGGCAGAGGGTGCAGGGGACGCGAGTCACCGAGCTTTAGGGCGAAGCCCGAAAACCTTTAACCCTGAACCGGGACCCGCCACTGCCATGTAAGGGGACCTGATCAAAGCCAAGGGGTGCTTGGGAACATTTGGGGTTTAGGGTTTAGGGTTTAGGGTTTGGGGTCTAGGGTTTAGGGTTTAGGGTTTAGGGTTTAAGGTTTAAGGTTTAGGGTTTAGGGTTTAGGGTTTAGGGTTTAGGGTTTAGGGTTTAGGCGGTTTAGGGTTTAGGGTTTAGGGTTTAGGGTTTAGGGTTTAGGTTCATATGAACCCTTTCACTCCCATCCCCCCCTCTGGCGCCCCAAACCCCTCACAGAGCCAGGGGCCTGGTTCTAGGCGGTGCCTCAGTCCGAAACGACGGAGGCTCCAGCAGGATTGCGGTCACCCCGGGGGGATCGTTTCTGGTTCAGGGTTTAGGATTTAGGATTTAGGGCTTAAGGTTTGGGCTTTGGGCTTTAGGGTTTAGGGTTTAGGGTAAGGCCTGTGGCTGAAGGTGGAACACTCAGATCCTTGGGAACCATCATGGACCATCAGCCACAAAACGCCTGACCGATTCAAACCCCAAAACCCCTCAAGCCCACCGTAAGAACCCAAGACTACCTTTTTTGCAGGTTAACTAAGAATCCTAGAGGGGGCTCACAATGGGCACCTACCAAAAGGGGTTGATAGCAAGAACCTACAAGACTACCATTTTAGCAGGTTACCTAAGAATAAGAACCTACCAAAAGGGGTTTATGGCAAGAACCTACCCCCCAACCCCAAAGTAAAATCCCTATTGAAAACTGTTAGGCTGCTAGTATAAGGGGGAACATCCTTTTCTTCAGGTGAACTTGAACCCTAAACCCTAAACCCTAAACCTTAAACCCTAAACCCTAAACCCTAAACCCTCACACTGAGCTCGGATCAGGCCATCGCAGCCGAAGTCCGCGAGGGAAGGGGGGGCGCGAGCCCGTCAACAAAATCCCGCCCTGCTGCTGGGAGCCACAAGGGAACGGCAGAGCAGCAGATTAAAAAAAGAAGGGTTTGGGGTTTGGGGCTTAGGGTTTGGGGTTTAGGGTGTGGGCTTTAGGGTTTAAGGTTTAGCGTTTAGGGCTGAGGGTAATTGGTGACATGGGTACATGTAGAACCCTAATAAAGGGCTACAAGGGGGGTATGACGTGCTGAAACTCCCTGCTTCCGTAAAAATTCTGCAGGAGGTTTGAGGCAGCTTAGGTATGGACTCCTTCCGATTTAGGGTTTAGGGTCTCGGGTTTAGGGTTTATGCGAGGGTTTAGGGTTTAGGGTTTAGGGTTTAGGGTTTAGGGTTTAGGGTTTAGGGTTTAGGGTTTAGGGTTTAGGGTTTAGGGTTTAGGGTTTAGGGTTTAGGGTTTAGGGTTTATGCGAGAGATCATGCGGACCCATCCAGAAGCGATCAGCACTTGTGGTTGGCTTAGAAGCAGTGGTTACTGATGTCGTTGCCTGTGCACCGACCTATACTCAGCCCGCTCATGCACAACATTACGAATTGCCAGGGCGCGCACAATTGAAAGCGGACGATTGGCAGAGAGAGGCGGGTTTGGGGTTTAGGTTTTAGGGTTTAGGGTTGAGGGAGGGTTTTAGGGTTTTAGGAATTTAGGGTTTTCGGGTTTTTAGGGTTTTTGGGTTTTTGGGGTTTAGGATCATGTTCCCTCGAACTTTCTACAAGTTACGACCCACACGAAACGGCCAGGGAAGGGGCACCAGCACGCTGGTGTCGCCGGCCTCCGCGGCCATTGCCGGCCTGAGGGAGCTGTTGTTCATTAGTCGCTTAGGGTTTCGGGTTTCGGGTTTAGGGTTTTGGGTTCCAAGTTTAGGATTTATATAGGTTCAACCCTGAAGCCTAAACACCTGAAGCCCCTAAACCTTGAAGCCCTAAACCTCCACAGCCTCAACCCGAGAGGCAGCCGCAAAACCCCCCAAACCCAACCAAAGCTCCAAGCCTCCTGAAAAACCCCCTTAGGGTTTAGGGTTTAGGGTTTAGGGTTTAGGGTTTAGGGTTTAGGGTTTAGGGTTTAGGGTTTAGGGGTTAGGGTTTAGGGTTTAGGGTTTAGGGTTTAGGGTTTAGGGTTTAGGGTTTAGGGTTTAGGGTTTAGGGTTTAGGGTTTAGGGTTTAGGGTCCCCCAAAACCCCCAAAACCTTAAAGCCCCAAGCCCCAAGCCCCAAAACGACCGAAAGCCAACACAAACCTGAAACCGAGCCAAAAGAGGCCAGCAGCCTAGATGACAAACCCTGAACCCTAAACCCTACCAAACCCTAAACCCTACTAAACCCTAAACCTGAAACCTCTAGGAACCCTAAACCCTAAACCCTAAACCCTAAACCCTAAACCCTAAACCCTAAACCCTAAACCCTAAACCCTAAACCCTAAGCAGGGGTTGCACTTCGGGGTCATGGTGCGGATGTTGGGCTTCTTGTGGAGATCAAAGGCCTCAGGGCTTAGGGGTTTAGGGTTTTGGGGTATTGGGTTTGGGGGCTTAGGGTTTAGGGTTTAGGGTTTAGGGTTTAGGGTCTAGGGTCTAGGGTTTAGGGTCTAGGGTCTAGGGTTTAGGGTCTAGGGTCTAGGGTCTAGGGTTTAGATGGACCTTAACGGCAAAGCTTACCAGGGTCCCGGGCCACAAGGGTCTCAGCAGCAGATGCGGGACCCTAAGCCCTTAAAAAGGGGCCACATGCGACTCATCTAGGTATACAAGTTTAGGGGCTAATTCGGGTTGAGGGTTTAGGGTTTAGGAAGCTACCAGGGTTCATGTTCTGGGTTTAGGCCTCTCACGTGCAAACGAGACACCAGGGCTCTCTTTCTTGGCGGGGCTATACAACGCCTCAGCCCTCAACCCTGAATCCTAAACCCCTTCTAGTTGAATTTGTTGGTCTGGGTCGGAGAAGCTCAAGACATGGTGGCCTTGGGGGTTGGGTTGAGGGGGCAGGGTTGAGGACCCTCTGTTGCATCTTGGCAGTTTGGGTCTAAGCTCCAGTCGCCTCTTGAGCCACGTCGGAGAATCTGGTCGCATGTACAGCGCGTCAAACATCAACTCTTACATTGCTGGAACGGTACTGTCACCACGGCGGTACTTCTCTTACTTTGTATCAGGAGCGAGTGAGGCGCGAACCTCTATTGTGATGTGGAAAGTCTTGTAGATTATGGCAATCACCATTGGAACCAAGAAATGGATCCTCACAGCTGCATTTGTTGCGCCATTTACACGAGTCTGGCCTCCCCAACGACCGATATCTATCTTGGCTGTGTCGGCATGTTGGTGGGACACTACCTCAGTCTTGAATTGCAGCCTACGTCTTCGCTTAGGGTTTAGGGTTTAGGGTTTAGGGCTTCGGGTTTAGGATTTAGGGTTTCGGGTTTCGGGTTTGGGGTTTAGGGTTTAGGGTTTAGGGTTTAGGGCCTGGGGTTTAGGGTTTAGGGTTTAGGGTGGTTGAACAACACCACCACATCCATCTCGACATGCACAAAACTCGACAACTCCAGAGACTCCAACTGCTGAAAACCGACTCCAAGCCAAGGAACCCTAAACCCCAAACCCTACACCCTAAACCCTAAACCCTCAACATCCTCAATCTTTTTGACTCTGCACGGTCAGGTGCCGGACCCAAAAGCAGGGTCCTGCCTACATCGATGTGCCATGCGCCATGGGCTTTTGGGATTGGCGTCTAAGGGTCTGGAATTGGTGTAGGGACCCTAAACCCTAAAGCCTAAACCCTAAACCCTACACCCTAAACCCTAAACCCTCAGATGGCCCACAAGCAAAGGACCTAAGGCCATTTCTGACAGGCCAAGCTAGTTGCAGCCACAGAGAGCGGGCACGCACGGAGCGAGAGCCTTGTCTAGAGTGTCCGTTTTGGGTCTTACATGTAGGGTTTAGGGTTTGGGGTTTAGGCTTAAGGCTGAGGGTTTAAGATACTAGTTCGCCGGGCTCCAATGCACAACCTTCATGACTGGCTAAACTTTGCTACAGTACAGCACTTCGCGGTGCCAAGCAACACCTCATTCTTGGCGTGATTTGTCATTCGGGACCCTAAACCCTAAACCCGACATCCTAAACCCTGCGCTCTTTACAGTAGGAACAGTGCGTGCCGCCCTTGTTCTGCCATCGCACCCCCCTGGCAGCGGAACTCAGGATGGTCAAACCTGGGGCGAGATTCAAAGAATAGAAAAGATGCGCGATATGCCGGAAAAAAACACCGCCTACGCCCCAAACCCCCTAAACCCCTAAACCCTAAACCCCTAGCACCCTAAACCCTAACACCCTAAACCCTAGACCCTAAACTCCCCAAACCCTAAACCCTAAACTGCAACCCAGCACCACTGAAAGCAGAGGCGACCCGCTTCGGTGCGGCCCAAGATGCCCAGCATCCCAGTTCCGCCGACGCTACCTCATGCGCTTGAAGGTTTTGGGCTGGGGGGGTTTAGGAATTTAGGGTTTAGGGTCTAGGGCTTAGGGCTCAGGGTTTTGGGTTTAGGGTTGAGGGTACGAACTCCTTCGCACTGATCCCACCCCCAGCTGTATCGACAAAGCGCCCCAGGAAGAAGCGGCACCTATTTGTGGGTTGTGGGGGACCAGATCAAGGCTCTTGAAGCCCTCAATTGCTTGCCAGGCCTTAGAGCTTCCAGCAGGGCTCAACCCAGCGACCCTTAGAAAACTCAGCGTTTAGGTTTCACAAGGATGTGTGATCCTCTGTTTTGTGAGCACCCGGAATCCTAAACCCTGAACCCTAAACCCTAAACCCTAACCCTAAACCCTAAACCCTAAACCCTAAACCCTAAACCCTAAACTCTGCCTCAGCCCCCGGCAGATCATTCACGCCGCCTCACCATCCTCCTGGTCGGGGCCCTGGAAGGATGGTTTAGGGTTTAGGGATTGGGGTTTAGGGTTTGGGGTTTGGGGTTTAGGGTTTGGGGTTTAGGGTGTGGGGTTCACCTAAATCACCGCACAACCCTGACGCGAAACACTCAACCCCATTGTCAACATGTTGAAGCGTGTAGAGAACAGGGCTTGCTGATAAGTTAAGGCGTGGGGGGGAATTCAGGGTTTGCCCCTGCGAGGTGTTTGGAAGAGTTCAGGGATTATGGTGTCAGGGCTTACAGGGTTTAGGGCTTAGGGCTTAGGGTTTAGGGTTTCGGGCTGACGGACGGCATCAGAACCCTTGCAGGGTTTTCGGGCTTCGGAATTTCGCCCCTCAAAGCCGTACACTCGGCGAAGCCAAAGCCCGTCCAAGAGGAGCGGAACCTGTTGCGACCGCCAAGGGGTTGCACCTGGGACCCTTAAGGTTCTACCCTTGGGTTTTGAGGACCCTTGTTAAAGATCTTTAGGACACATCTATATCTATATCTGTATCTGTATCTATATCGATATATATATATACATATCTATATATATCTACATATATGTATATGTATACATAATGTATGTAATGTTCTTTTCATGTATGTATGGGACCTACTGGGAGTGAATTAAGGGGAAGCCTTAGGGGTACAACTTTGGGGGTACGAGTCTCAATCCCTTCTGAGACAGGGCACCCCTCGAAACCGTAAACCCTACACCCTACACCCTACACCCTACACCCTAAACCCTAAACCCTAAACCCTAAACCCTAAACCCTAAACCCTAAACCCTAAACCCTAAACCCTAAACCCTAAACCCTAAACCCTAAACCCTAAACCCTAAACCCTACACCACCTTTTCCTCCGCCCTCCATCTCCCTGTACAGCGGGGGCCGGCCTCTGGTGAGCCGAGGCCAGACACACATGGTAAGGCTCCTAGAGCCAAGCCCGCAAATCCGAAAAATCCGAACACCGATGTTATGTGGGCATCTTGCGCATTCTTGGGCATCTTAAAGGGGTTCTTTAAGGGCGGGGGGGGAAAAGGCCTACAGGTACACCCCGAGCTGAGCTGTTAGCCGGTCAGAAGACCGACGGCTTCGGCGATGTCGCCACTGGCCTTCTGCAACGCCTCCCTGGCAGCTTCGGTTGGAAAGCCCATGGCTTCCAGTTGCCTTGTCAAGGCATGACATGACTTCTATGGAGGTTTCCGACATTAGGGGGTACCGTATTGGGGTCCTTATTCTTTTTTGGGGTCCCTTATGCCTTATGCCCTGTGGTTTAGGACTCAAATGCCCCCGTCTTCTAGGCCTTTACTTCTAGGGCGTAATTAGGGCAACGGCTACGTACTGATTCTGATGAGTATAAGCTCCGAAAAACCAGGACGAACAAATTTATCAACGAATGAGCAATGCCTGGAGCCAAGCGGCCCAAGGGCGTCGGGGGCGTCGGCCTCGGCGTCGCGGGGGCCCGGCGCCACATCCACCGCCTCCCCGGCCTCCCGGGCCCTGTCCGCAGCCAGGCCGGCTTGGAACTCCGCATCCTGCTCCTCCACGAGCCTCCGGCGCTCCGAGGCCTCGACCTGCGCCTGCGACAGGCGCAGCGCGCGCTGCAACTGGGACTCCTCGGACTCCTCCTCCAGGAGGGGAAGGGCCGGGGCGCCCCCGACCCGGACCCAGCTGTTGACGGCGCGCTCCAGGGCCACGGGCGGCTTCCGCTCGGCTTCGACTTCCAGGGTGTTGAACTCGTGGTAGTCCTTGCTCAGGGCGTCGCCCAACCCGACCGGTGCCTCGCTCCACGTCTTCCGGGCCTGCAGCAGCTCCTTCTCAAAGAGGGAGGACTCACACATCTGGGTCAAGCGCCCAGCGCAGGCGTGAAGCCACCGAAGGGTTCCCTCACCCCGGAAGAGCGCCGCGCAGCGGTGGACGAAGGCTTCCGAGACCAAGCCGTGAATTCGGGAGTGCTGGTGCACAATGTGCGTGTGAGGCGCGAAAGGGCTCTTCTCCAGGAACTGCTGCCAGGAGGCGCTGTAGGGCGAGCCACCGGGAGCCGCTCCCAGCGACACGCTCAGTGCCTGCAGGATCGGGCGCAGCGTCCTAGGAAACAGCAGCATGGCACGCATCAATGCGACGTGGGGTCTCGAGGGGCCGTCTTCTGAACGCTCTTGCCGGCTCCAGCAAGGCTGTGTGAGGTCCTCCACCGAAACCGTGCTGATGGCGGCCGCTTCGTCGGTGTCCCGTGTGACCTGCCGTCCCCCGGACTTCAAAAAGTGCAGAGCCAGCGCAGTTGCATAGGCAAAGTTGGGCATTGCACAGTCTAAGCGAAGGATGGTCTGGCCTGCAACCGAGCAAGGCAAGTCGAAGCCTTCCGCAATGTCAACCAGCAGAGCATACTCTTGGGCGCGCAAGCAGAGAAAGTCCAGGTGAACCTTGCAAGCCGAGCTAGGAAGCACATCCAGGACAGTTCGGTGCTTTTCGCATACCTTGAGGGGGATACTGTATACAGAATGACCCTTCCTTCTTATATATGCATATGCCTAACCCATCTAGGACGGGACAGCCCATCAAGATGTTTGCTTCTCATGTTAGAGCAGGTCCACCAGCGCGTGCAGGGGATCACGAGGGAGCGTCATGGCCAGGAGAAGCTTACAGACTTCCAGGGCCGTGCGCGGCAAGCCCTGCGTCGCCAGGCTCAACATGTAGGCCCAAAGAACCGCCAGCCAAGACCAGCCTGGCCAACTTGCCTCCTTGGCCACACGCTCTTAAGTAACTTCAGCATCCCCAGAATAGGGCCCCTCAAGCTTTGTGCAGATGCAAGAGTGTTCCCAAGCTTTTGTAAAGATGCAAAGGCGCTCCACTGCATAGAACCCAGAACCCGATGGACTCTATTTCGAAGGTTCGGAGACTCCCTGAGGTGCCACCCTCTTCCCTCTTCCCTCTTCCCTCTTCCCTCGTTTTGGCCCCCTTTTCGGACGGCTATACCGAGGCTCCCTCAACCTGAAACCCCAACTCTAAAACCTAAACCCGGTACATTTTACAGATTAAGGGCCCTGAACCCTAAACCCTAAACCCTAAACCCTAAACCCTAAACCCTAAACCCTAAACCCTAAACCCTAAACGCATTTGCAGGCCAGCCTCGTCATCAAGATGCAGGCGCACCCTCGGCCAGCTGACAGAGACCTCTCGGCCGTCGCGCTGGACCGCGATGCTCGCCTTGGCGGGCTCAAAAAAGAGCTATATAGGCTAGGGTTTAGGGTTGAGGGTTGAGGGTCGAGGGTTGAGGGTTGAAGGAAGAGGGTTGAGGGTTTAGGTGTAAACGGAACGCCTCGGCAAAGGGCGAGAAGGAGCCATGGAAGCTACACTCCACGGCGTACGCCGCAGTGCGCAGGAGCTGAAAGGCGTCCTGATGCTGCCCTGACTGTCGGCAGATGTCGGAGAGCACAAAGAGCGCCTCGACGCAGAAGGGATGCTCCAAGATGAAGGCGTTCACCTCCTCGGGATCCTGCAACATCGCAACCCCTCCAAACTCCACCTTTGTGACGTCGTACTCGGGGGTCCCGGTCACCGAAAACAGAGGGTCGGCGCCTTCCCGCGCCAGCATCTGCGCGCACTCACCCGGGCGCGGCCAGGCCTCCTCTGGGGAGGGCTCTACGAGGAAGAGCCGCCGGTAGTGAGCGAAGTATCCCTCGTGCACTCCGCGGCTCTTCGTCGCTGATTTCCGGCCCTCCGCCTTGGCCCTGGGCACCTTCAGCTTGCCGAAGAGGCGCTGGCGCTCGCGGTCCGCGCTGAAGAAGGTCTTGGACATGGACAGGACGCAGGTCCTCAGCCACAGAAAATAACAATAGTAATTAGCAGTGACTCAAAATTCATGAACTACTGAATGCAATAATGAACGAAGTTATTAAATACTCAACTCATTAACAAGATGTTAATGTTAAAACAGTAGTAGTAGTAGTAGTAGTAGTAGTAGTAGTAGTAGTAGTAGTAGTAGTAGTAGTAGTAGTAGCAGTAGCAGTAGCAGTAGCAGTAGCAGTAGCAGTAGCAGTAAGTAGTAGTAGTAGTAGTAGTAGTAGTAGTAGTAGTAGTAGTAGTAGTAGTAGTAGTAGTAGTAGTAGTAGTAGCCATGCGCGCTTTCTGGCGCCTGGTCTTTCCTGCAGGGGTGGGGGGGGGGGTGGGGGGGAGGGGGGGTGGGGGAGGGGGGGGGGGGTGGGGGGGAGGGGGGGAGGGGGAGGGGGGGGGGGGTTGGGTACGTCCGGGCCCGTGAATTTCCCTGCCTGAACCTGAAGCGCAAAAGCAGAATATATTGAATATAGTTTTTTCGTATGCCTGATATATTATTTTTTCTTTTATTATGCTTGTTATTTATTGCTATTCTTTTATCTTACATATTATACTACATATTACATATTCCATACTATGTAGCATAAGATAAATAGTGCACTATGGGTCTGATATATATTATATATTTCATGCTCTATATTCTATATATATATATATTACATGATCCCAAGGGCTGTCAGCAAAGCCCCAAAACCTGGGAGTGCTCAAGGTGCAGACTGCGTGAGGAAAACATCTGTCTCTGTCTTTGACAATTTTTTGGGGTTTAGGCTTGAAGGTTTTACAGCCTCAACCCCAAACCCTCAAGTGCAAGCCCAAAAGTCCTTTGACCTTGACCTAGGTTTTACGGTTTACAGTAGGGTTTAGGTTTTGTCGGGTTTCGCGTTTCGGGCTTCGATTTCGGGCTTAAAATTAGTTAGCGCGATCTTCGCGTTTTGAGACTTTTTACACACATGTCACATGTCCAAATACATCGCAAACACATGGTTTCCAACACCTCACACACCCCAAAGCACCAGGCGCCCTGAGGCGCGCAACCCTAGTAGTAGTAGTAGTCGTAGTAGTAGTAGTAGTAGTAGTAGTAGTAGTAGTAGTAGTAGTAGTAGTAGTAGTAGTAGTAGTGGTAGTAGTAGTAGCAGCAGCAGTAGCAGTAGCAGTAGCAGTAGCAGTAGCAGTAGCAGTAGCAGTAGCAGTAGCAGTAGTAGTAGTAGTAGTAGTAGTAGTAGTAGTAGTAGTAGTAGTAGTAGTAGTAGTACGCGCTGGTTACGTACGCGACGGTGTGGTGCTTGCGCAGGACTGGCAGGAAATGCATGCGTTTTACAGTGTTTTCAGCTGATGGCAGGTGAGTGGCAGGGTTTGTCTTATCTTGTTTTTTTTGTCATGGAAGACACTGAGCGGACTTGAGTGCTGGGCTCAAGCGGACATGGATGCTCTGGTAACGCGGACGTTATCATCGTGCGGACATAAATGCTCCGGTAACAGGGACGTTATCGTCGTGCGGACATGGATGCTCTGGCCAATCGCAAGCCATGAAGCCACGAAGTGTCGCAAATACCGATGTTTTTGCATGGAGGTTATCATCGTGAGGACATGGATGCTCTGGCAATTGCGAACGCAGTGGTCACACAAACGTTATCATCGCGCGGACATGGATGCTCTGGTAACACGGACGTTATCATCGTGCGGACATGGATGCTCTGGTAACATGGACGTTACCAGTTATCATCGTGTCAACATGGATGCGCTGGTAACACGGACGTTATCATCGTGCGGACATGGATGCTCTGCAAAAAAAACACGAAGTGTCGTAAATACCGATGTTTCAGTTTAACAGCCCAAACCCAAACTGGCAAGGCGTACGGTGCAGGTACATGTAGAAAGAAGAAAAGACAAAGGGGCACTGGAGCCTGGAATGTGCGCGAAACCTAGGTTTTAGCACTGGGAATCGAAGAAAATGACACCGTCGCGAATGGTACCGACACCTAGTAGTAGTAGTAGTAGTAGTAGTAGTAGTAGTAGTAGTAGTAGTAGTAGTAGTAGTAGTAGTAGTAGTAGTAGTAGTAGTAGTAGTAGTAGTATAGTAGTAGTAGTAGTAGTAGTAGTAGTAGTAGTAGTAGTAGTAGTAGTAGTAGTAGTAGTAGTAGTAGTAGTAGTAGTAGTAGTAGTAGTAGTAGTAGTAGTAGTAGTAGTAGTATTAGTAGTAGTAGTAGTAGTAGTAGAGTAGTAGTAGTAGTAGTAGTAGTAGTAGTAGTAGTAGTAGTAGTAGTAGTAGTAGTAGTAGTAGTAGTAGTAAGTAGTAGTAGTAGTAGTAGTAGTAGTAATCATAAGAAATATCATAAAAAGTAACTATCATCCTATGGCAAGCGATCCGATGCACTTCTCGAAAACGGAGCCGGATGTCTAGAACACACAGTTCCATCAGGGTTTAAGGTTTATGGTTTAAGGTAAGGCCAATGAGCGCTTCTGCAATAAAAAAGCAGGGAGCACTGACAGCTGGAAGAAATTCGATTGCCTGCGCCCCCAAGGCCCAAACCCCTAAACATCGAACCCTTAAACCCCGAACCTTGAAGCCTGAACTCTGAAAACACCCTACACCCCCCGAAGATTCCTAAGGGAGCTGCAGCCTAAACCCTAAACCCTAAACCCGAAACCCGAAACCCGAAACCCGAAACCCTAAACCCTAAACCCTAAACCCTAAACCCTAAACCCTAAACCCTAAACCCTAAACCCTAAACCCTAAACCCCAGGCCGAGGCACCCCTGCGGCTCCGGCTCCCCTGCTGCCACCGAGGCAGCAGCCTCGGCGACGGCCGCGTCGAGGAGCCTTTGCAGGGAGTTTAGGGTTTAGGGTTTAGGGTTTAGGGTTCAGGGTTTAGGGTTTCGGGTCTAGGGTTTAGGGTTTAAGGCTTCGGGTTTAGGGTTCAGGATTTAGGGTTTCGGGTCTAGGGTTTAGGGTTTAAGGCTTCGGGTTTAGGGCTTTGGGTTTAGGGTTTAGGGTTTAGGGTTTAGGGTTTAGGGTTTAGGGTTTAGGGTTTAGGGTTTAGGGTTTAGGGTTTAGGGTTTAGGGTTTAAGGCTTCGGGTTAGGGCTTTGGGTTTAGTAGGGTTTAGGGCTGCGGGAAAACTGTTAGGGTTTAGGCTCATATAGGTTCTGGAGTTTTAAAGGTCCATGTTTGCTTCGAAGGGCTTTCTAGGAAGGATTAGGTGCCGTGTCTGGGGGTTCAGGGTCTCGGGTGTAGGATTTGTGCTGTCCAGGCGCGCGCACACTCAGGTCGCAATCCTTAATCCCTAGACCCGAAGAAGAAGAGTAAGAAGGCAGTTGACTTGAGTTTAGGCCGAGACCCCAAAAGGAATAGGTTCGGGGTTTCAGGGTTCAGGGGTTTTGGGGTTTAGGGGTTTAGGGGTTTAAGGGTTTAGGGGTTTAGGGCTTAGGGGTTTAGGGTTTAGGGCTTCGGGCTTCGGTCTTAGGGTTTAGGGTCTAGGGTCTAGGGTCTGGGGTCTAGGGTCTAGGGTCTAGGGTTTAGGGCTCTGCCGCCTGAGACGGGGTGGGGTGGGATTAAAGCGCTAGATCGCCTCCACAATCGGGCTAGTCTGCACAGCATACCCTAAACCCTAAGCCCTGAACCCTAAACCCTGAAAGAACCTACGCCCTAAACTCGCCCTAAACCCTAAGCCCTCGCCTTAAACCCTAAACCCCAAACCATAAACCCTACACCCTAAACCCTAAACCCTAAACCCTGAACCCTAAACCCTAAACCCTACACCCTACACCCTACACCCTAAACCCTAAACCCTGAACCCTGAACCCTAAACCCTAAACCCTAAACCCTAAACCCTAGCCGAGGAGCTTGTCGTCGTCATCGACGTCCGGATACCCGGCGCCCTTGGAGTCCTGCTTCTTGCCCTTCTTCCTGGAGCTTCAGGTTTAGGGTTTAGAGTTTAGGGTTTAGGGTTTAGGGTTTAGGGTTTAGGGTTTAGGGTTTAGGGTTTAGGGATTAGGGTTTAGGGTTTAGGGTTTTAGCGTTCCTGGGTTTGGGATGTGTAGGCTTCTGGGCTGATCGGGCGTCGGGAATCTCAAACCCGAACTGCCGGCTTCGGCCTTTACCCAACTGAATGGAAGCCGCCCCCGCCACCTTTTTGTCACCCTAAACCCTAAACCCCAAACCCTAAACCCTAAACCCTAAACCCTAGACCGCACAAGCGCCAGCAACAAGCCAACAGAAAACTCCAAAGCCTCAAACCCCAAGACCAACCCTGAGACCCCAAACCCTAAACCCTAAGCCCTAAGCCCTAAGCCCTAATCCCTAAGCCCTAAGCCCTAAGCCCTAATCCCTAAGCTGCCCTAATCCCTAAACCCTCAAATCCCAAGCAAGCCTAAGCAACCTAAACCCTAAACCCAAAGCCCTAAACCCCAAGCAAGCCTAAACAACCTAAACCCAAGAACCTTGTGCAGCTTCTCAGCTTAGCCGCTTCTTCTTCTTCCCCTTGCTGCCTTGGGGTGCGGGCTCGGCGGCTTTCGGCATCCCGCCCTCCTCGAGCTCGGAGCCCGAGGACACGGCCAGGGCGGAGAAGCCGATGGGGCCCTGTAGTTCTCTGCATGGGGTGTGTTTTTGGGAGCTTGGAACGTTCTGGGCGCTTTTTTGGAGGGTTTTGGGGAAACCCCAAACCCCAAAAGCCCCCAACACCCCCCCACCCCAAAACCTAAACCCCCCCCAAACCAAAGCCCCCCCTCCCCCACCCCAACAAAGCCCCGCCCCGCACACCCTAAACCCTAAACCCTAAGCCCTAAGCCCTAAACCCTAAACCCTAAACCCCCCCAAACCCGAAAGCCGAGGCGCGCTCACCGGCGGCTCCGCGTCGCTGAGCTCCTCGGGGTCCACCGCGGGCCCGTCGCGCTGGAGCGCGCGCAGCTGCTTCATGGCTGGTGGCCGTGGTCTTGGAGTCTGAGTTGCGCTTTAAACCCTTTGAACAATTATGTTTATGAGTAGGGTCCCTTTATAAGGAAAGAGGGGGAGAAGTTAAAAGCTCCCCGAAAGCACAACCCAGCAGCTTGAGGCTTTAGGAACTTTAGGGTTTCAGGGCGCTAGGGCTGGATGTTCGGGTTTGGGGCCGTTTGGGTCTCAAAACTTAGGGGTTTTGGTTCGGGCTTGGGGCCAGTAGGACTGTCTAGGGTTTTGCGGCTTAGGTTTAGGTTTGAAGTGGGGGTGTTGAAGGGGTTGCTTAGGGTCGCTCTTAGGTCTGGAGGTACTCAGGCCCTTAAGGCTTAGCAGCCTCGGGTTCAGGAGTTCAGGGACTTGGGGTTCAGAGCCGGGACTTTTACGGCTCATCTTAGGGATTCAAGGTCGAGGTGTCTAAGATTGGCTCCAGAGGCTAGGGCTCGGCGCACGGAAGTGCAGCGGGGCGCTGTCCGCATGCACTAAACACGACTACCCTAAACCCTAAAACCTACGCCCTCAACCCTAGACCCTAGACTCTAGACCCTAGACCTTAAACCCTAACCACCACAACCACACCCCCAAACAAACACGCAAGAACCTCAAACCCCAGGCACAAGCTACTCGCCCTATGCTTTCGATGGCGCAGCATGGACAGCGCCTCCTCCGCCAGGACATCTTCATCCTCCTGACAGGTGCCAAGGCATCCAACCCGAACCCTAAACCCTAAACTCTGAACCTTAAACTCTAAATCCTAAACCCTAAACCCTAAACCCTGCATGTTCGATGTTCTGGTCCATCCCTCGCTTGCTGAACGCGCCTCTTCGGCGTCCGGTTTGTCGTCATCATCATCCTGACACAATAAGCTCACTCGCGCGCCCGCATCCGCAAGCACAACTGGGAGCTGCTCCAAAGCATGTCACCAGACAGATGCGGTGGAACAACCCTCATCCCTAAACCCTAACTCCTAAACCCTAAACCCTAAACCCTAAATCCTACACCCTAAACCCTAAACCCTAAACCCTCCATCCTGACTGGGGCGCCGCAATTCCCGGAATTATTTCACAGCAGCTGCGCAACAGCTGCCTCTGGCTCCATCGTCGGCTCCGTGGACGATCTGACCCTCAGCACCACAACAAGCTCCGTAGTCACGCCTCCGTTAGGGTTTCGGGTTTCGGGTTTAGGGTTTAGGGTTTAGGGTTTAGGGTTTAGGGTTTTGGGTTTAGGGTTTAGGGTTTAGGGTTCAGGTTTAGGGTTTAGGGTTTAGGGTTTAGGGTTTAGGGTTTAGGGTTTAGGGTTTAGGGTTTAGGGTTTAGGGTTTACGGTTCAAGCTTTGGGGCTAAGGGTTTGCCGGCAACCCAGTCTCTGCATGGAAGGCGTGAACGTGAGCAAAGCGGCCCCCGCAACCTGCAACTCGCAGCCCTCATCCCCAAACCCGAAACCCCAAACCCCAAACCCTAAACCCTTAACCTTAAACCCTAAACCCCAAACCCTACACCTTAAACCCAAACCCTAAACCCTCTTCTGGGTCCTGCGCCTTGGAGGTGGCGCCTTTGACCCCCAAAAGAGTTCAGATTGCACAAGGGAGGAGCTGTACGGCTTTGGGGAAGGTTCGGGTTGTAGGGTCTAGGGTCTAGGGTCTAGGGTCTAGGGTTTAGGGTTTAGGGTTTAGGGTTCGGGGTTTAGGGTTTGGGGTTTGGAGTTTGGAGTTTGGGGTTTGGGGTTTGGGGCTTGGGGTTAACGGGAGGGTTCAGGTCATTGAGGGCTTTGGTGGCTTGGGCCTCCAGAGCCCTGAGCCCTTGATCCTTTTCAACTTGCCAGGGTGTTGGGGTGTATGTTAAACACCCAGTCAAACGATTCTGAAGTCTACCCTGCAAACAGCTCATAGTCATAAACCCTAAACCCTAAACCCTAAACCCTAAACCCTAAACCCTAAACCCTAAACCCTAAACCCTAAACCCTAAACCGCCTAAACGGCCCTAAACCACCTAAACCCTAAATACCTTACTGAAGCCCAATACCATCCAGAATTCCCGGCCCAGGCTGTTTCAGGGGTGCTGGGGTGGGGGCTTCTGGGCGCAAGCCGCCCACAGAACTTTGGAAACCCAAT
>CAJNDS010001902.1:90000-107500 GCA_905221605.1 Symbiodinium natans
GGGCTTAGGGTTCAGGGGTTTAGGGTTCATGTGATGAGGGGCCGGGGGGGAGGGGGGGGCAGCCTGGAGCAGTCCCGGGGTCCTAAGGCGGAAGATTCTCACCGAATTCGCCTTGAGAGGCAAGCTGCAAGTTCACTCTCAAAGTCCCTTTTGGGCGCGGTAGTAGTCAACAAAATCGTCCAGTACCACAGGCCAAGCCTCTACTGAACTTGGAGCCCGAACAAAAACTATGACTGTTAGCTGCTTCTTAGGAAGCAGAGTGCCCAAAAATGAAAAAAAGCTCTTCCCAAGTATCCCCAAGAAGCTGGGTTCTCGTTGTAGGTCGATAGGTCAGCCGGGACTTCTGTGGCCAGCTTCAGGATCATCATCCAGAGATCCCGGTGAATGGCTCTCCCTTTCATATTCTTGGCCGCCCAATCCTGGGAGTGCACTCCCCTCAACCCCTAAACCCCTAAACTCGTAAAACGCCCTGAAACCCCTGAACCCTTTTGAACCCTTTTTGAACCCTTTTGAACCCTTTGAACCCTTGAACCCTTAAACCCTCAGACCCTTGAACCCTTGAACCTTTTTGAACCCTTTTGAACCCTTGAACCCTTAAACCCTTTGAACCCTTTTGAACCCTGTTGAACCCTTAAGCCCTTAAGCCGGCAAACCCAAAACTATACTGAACTTGGAACCCGCTGTTTCTTTGGAATTCTAGTGCACAACAACTCAAAAATCCCAAGAATTCCCAAGTAAACCCTTCACAAAAATGAAGCTTGAGCCGCCATGGAACTTTTATGAACTTTTTGGCTTGGGATACACGAAAGGGTTCCTCCCAAACCCTCACGACGCGAATCCCCACCGAAACCTTCCCCTAACTTTCAAGAAGATTCCGCACAGGAAAACGTAAGGCATCCCCTAAACCCTAAACCCTAAACCCTAAACCCTAAACCCTAAACCCTAAACCCTAAACCCTAAACCCTAAACCCTAAACCCTAAACCCTAAACCCTAAACCCTAAACCCTAAACCCTAAACCAAAGCCATCCCGAAAGCGAGTCAGGGCTCACAAAAGTCCTCCCTCAAGCTCCAGTGGGGCAAGAGCAGGGCCCAGTATTGCGCCGCCTCCTCGAGTGGGAGGACCTTACCTTGGTTGCTCTTGAACCCCCCCAAAACAAAAAGCTTACCTTTTTACTAGCCCCCTCAATATGAGATTAGAGGAACCCAAAACTTACAAAGTGATAAAGTCCCACCTAGTTACATGGAGGATCCAAGGCCACCCCAAAGGTGTACGTGTAGACATCGGCCAGGGCCTGGCCAGAGACCACCTGAGAAAACAGGATGTTGGGAGGGCTTGCCCTCAACCCTCAACCCTAACCCCTAAACCCTAAACCCTAAACCCGAAACCCTAAACCCTAAACCCCCCCCCAACAAAAAAACCCAACCTGGTCCCGCAGCTGCGCCATCTTGGTCCGCAGATCTGCGAGGTTGTCCACCTCCAGCGCGGCGCAGCCGCAGATGAACCTTGGGTTGACGCTTGAGACACCCTACACCCTAAACCCTAAACCCTAGACCCTAAACCCTAAACCCTAAACAAGTTTTATAGGAATCTTCGGGTCTTGAGGGCTTTTTTGGGCAAAATAGGGTTGTCAGAGCTTCGGGGCTGTTTTTTTTTTCAGGGAGTTAGGTGGCCCTAAGCCCCAGAAACCCTGAACCCTGAACCCTGAACCCTAAACCCTAAACCCTAAACCCTAAACCCTAAACCCTAAACCCTAAACCCTAAACCCTAACCCCCCCCCCCCAAAAAAAAAAAGAAAAGGCGGCCGAGAAGCTCCCGCCGCCGGAAGACGCCCATCTCCGCCGCATTGCAGGCCGAGGCCAGAGCCAGGGCGGCCACATCTGTCCCAGGGTCCACCTCCAAGTCCTTTTCTTTTGGGGGTTTAGGTTTAGGGTTTAGGGTTTAGGGTTTAGGGTTTAGGGTTTAGGGTTTAGGGTTTAGGGTTTAGGGTTTAGGGTTTAGGGTTTAGGGTTTAGGGTTTAGGGTTTAGGGTTTAGGGTTTAGGGTTTAGGGTTTAGGTTTCCTGGATACCAAGGGAGTCCTACTCGGACCTGTAAGGATGCACCCCTAAGAGGTTGCCCTCAACAGACTCCGAATATGGCCCTGTGATTCAGAACATTTAAAACGGGTCCCCAAACCCAAGGGTGCAGCCTTAAGGGGTCCCAGGGGCCTCCAAGTCCTTGGCAGCCCAAAGGGCCCCAAGAGCCCTTAGTTAAGCAATAGACCTCATGTTTATAAGAGGAGCCCTTAATCTGATTTTTAAGGCATATTCCAAAGAGCCCCAAGACCCCTTAGACAAGCAATAGACCGTAATGTTATAGAGGGGGCTCCCTGATTTAAGCTTTGCTCATTAATCAAGGGGTATTGGTTGGGCTCTTCGGGTAGCCCCCTTTTTCTGGTGATTGGTTACTTCTTTGTAAGGGAACCCCGTAACCCAAAAAAGTGGCAACAGGCTACCACTCAGCCACCCAAGTCCTTGAAAAACTCGAGGAACTTCTCCCCGGAGATGCCATCGGCCCCAGCGGGGTGGTCTGCGGGGGGCAGCTCGTCGGCATACTTCTGGTAGAGCACCTTCAGGGCCTTCTTGTTGACGTTCGGCTGCCGGACGCTCTTCCGAAGCATCCTGGGCACGGCGTACTGCTCCGTGGGCATGGCGACCATGTCCTCTTTAGGGGTTGAGGGTTTAGGGTTTAGGGTTTAGGGTTTAGGGTTTAGGGTTTAGGGTTTAGGGTTATAGCTTGCGGCTCCTGAAGGTCCACGGCGAAGTCGGCGCCGTTGATGGACACGTTGCCCCGGCGCTGGCCGCGCCGCACCAGCGCGTTGATCTCCGCGCTGACGGCCTCGTGGAAGGGGCGCCAGATGCCCGGCGACCCGAAGGCCCGGTCTCGGAACTCCCAGCGCCTTACTTCTCCCCAACAACCAAGGGGAAAAAAAAGGTTAAACTTCGAAATATTCCTACTAATCAAGGAGAAAAAAGGCTAAACTTCAAATTATTCCTACTAAACAAGGAAACCCAAAAAGTTTAAGGTTCAACTATTAACTTCCTTTTATTCCTACTAAACAAGGAAGCCCAAATAAAGTTTAAAAAATCAACTACTGGCCCCAAGCAAGGCGCGGGGGGAGCGCCATCTCGAAGGCCCGGTCGCAATCCGCGTCCCAGGCCTGGAAGTCCATGGCCGTGGCGGTGACCTTCTTGAGTGGGCTCCTGGCTGGCTCTTAGGGTTTAGGGTTTAGGGTTTAGGGTTTAGGGTTTAGGGTTTAGGGTTTAGGGTTTAGGGTTTAGGGTTTAGGGTTTAGGGTTTAGGGTTTTAGGGTTTTAGGGTTTTAGGGTTTAGGGGGGAATGAGGGAATGAGGTACCTATAATCCCATACAGGGTATATATATATATATATATGTATACTGGCTGGTTCTTAGTAGGGAATGAGGGAATGAGGTACCTATAAACTATAATCCCATACAGGGTATATATATATATATATGTATACTGGCTGATTCTTAGTAGGGAATGAGGGAATGAGGTACCTATCCATACAGGATATATATATATATATATATGTATAAATAGGGCCCTAATTCCCTCACTCCCTTCTAAGAACCAGGGACCTTCTTGAGTGGGCTCCTGAGGCAGTGCCTCCCGGCAACGCTCTTGATGCAGAGGCTGCCCGTCCTGGCAACTTCCCTGTTCTCAACCAAAGGAGTAGCCCAGGCAGCCCGCTGGGAGTGCCATGGGAGATTGAAACATCTGAGCCAACCCTGCACAGAGCACTGCCGGTGCACACGAACTGAAACTTACACACCGACGATAGCTGCGTGTATCTTTCTTGGCATCAGTCGCAACCTCATGAGTCTTCTATGCAGCACAGCGCCCAATGCGGCCAATGCGCCTACAGCCACGCGCGACGCATCCCGTACCCCCAAACTCGTCTCTGCCTCTGTGAGCAACTCGATGAGCTTCTTCCCTTCCTCCCCCTGTGAAGGAAGTTGCGGGGAACAAGAAACCACTCTAGACGCTGCAACCCTGAGCACTACCATCCTGCACCTTACATCAGAAAATCAGAAACCCTAGAAACCTGAACACCTAACCACAAAACTCAAGGGTTCTGTGGCTGTCCAGTTAGATCGCAAGAAGTCTCCTACCCTTCTTTGTGCATGTCTTTCCTGTGGTCTCGCGCAGCTCTGGCTAAAGTTTACATGGCAGCCCTAAACCCTAAACCCTAAACCCTGTTGGGGGTTCATGGAGTCGGGGGCGGCGGGGGGAGAGGCTTCCACTTCCACAGGGGTGTTGGGACTCAGGGGCTTACTCTCCTATGCACGTATGACTGTATGACTTGGGGGCTTTATTAAGGCTTAAGATTTAGGGTTTAGGGCGTACGGCGTACAGCGCTCATGGGGTTTATAGGGTTACTAGGGTTGGCGCGAACTGCTTGGCAGAATGGAGAGGCCTGAAGCGCTTGGCGAAAGTCCCCCAAGTTCTTCACGTTGTGCTTCCTCGGAGAGGGGAGGCCTTGAGATAGGGTTTGGGGGTTTGTTCAGAGTTCAGGGTTCATGGTTCAGAGCTTCGGGTTCAGGATTCAGGGTTTGGGGTTTGAGGTTTAGGGTTTAGAGTTTAGAGTTTTGGAAGCAGGTGGCGAATCACACACCGCCAGAGCAGTTCGACTCAGCTGGAGAGAGTCCCGTTTCATGCGGGAGGTCCGAAACCCCAAACCTTGAACCCTAAACCCTAAACCCTAAACCCTAAACCCTAAACCCTAAACCTTGAGTCGAGCATCCAGGGAATCTGGGGTCCCAGTACCTCCAAAGGGACCCACAAAATATCTTAAGAACCCCAAGCCCCCAAAAACCCTATGTAAATATACCCCCTAATGAAACCCCATAAACCCTATCAACCCTATGAACCCCCCACCAAACCCTATCAACCCTCTAAAAAAAACATGGTAAACCCTAT
Source organism: Symbiodinium natans (assembly GCA_905221605.1). Taxonomy (NCBI): domain Eukaryota; class Dinophyceae; order Suessiales; family Symbiodiniaceae; genus Symbiodinium; species Symbiodinium natans. The sequence goes on from CAJNDS010001902.1 coordinate 94,985, forward strand.
CCAACCCCTGAACAAAGCCGACCCGAGGTCTCCGACTTGAGCTGCCGGACGCACGCGCTGGTGGCTGCCTGGAGGACTTCGCGGATTCTCCCATGGCAACATACATTGGGGGCCTGCTGCTGCTGGTCTACTTGGAGGTTCATGGGTACTTATAGGTAGGGTTATAAGTAGGGTAACTATGGTTAGAACCCTACTTAGGGTACTTCGAACCCTACTTATAAGTACCCATGAGCCTTCAAGCATGGAGCACAGCTTGCATACGAGTTTAGGGAAGGCTGCCGATGCCTCCAGGCTCGCACCAGGAATGGACATGACCTTGCAAGGCTTAAGCCTAAGGCTTTGGGTCGAGGGTGTAGAGCTTCGCTTGGGGCTCAGGGGCTGCATCAGCTAGGCCTTCATCTTTGACAACTTCAGCTCATCTCGTCACGCAACGCGCTTTCGGGTGAAGGAGAGTCTTCGGGGGCTGGACATGCGCGCCCTCCCGGCCTCCCGGGCATTTAGCAGCTCGCGGTAGATGAAAGAACTCGGCCCCTGCCCAGGTAAGATTCGGGCTTCGTTGGGCTTATTGCGGGGTTTAGGACTCAGGGTGCCCCTGAACCTAAACCCCCTAAAGTCTGGGGCGCGCCTGGTCCAGCGGCTCTTCAGCTAGGATGGGTTTTGGGGTAGCTTCTAAGGGTTATACCAAAATCTCTGAACCATTTAGGCTCCTCTTGCGGCAGTTTGGATGAGGAAGGGGAGCAAACTTTTACGACTTTGACGCAGAAATGGAGCAGAGCCTTTGGGACTTTCACCCTCGGACCCTCGTACCCTGAACCCCTGAAACCCTCAAACCCTGAAACCCTGAAACCCTCAAACCCTCAAACCCTCAAACCCTTAAACCCTCAAACCCTCTACTTGATAGTTCTCGATGCCAAGGTGTGCGGCTCCTGCCGAGTAGAACCAACTAGAGCACGAAGCGTGTTCAAGGACCAGCGAAGCCTGGCCCTAAACCCTAAACCCTAAACCAACAAACTCGGCCAACCGCGCCCGGGACCAAACCCTAAACCCTAAACGCTAAACCCTAAACCCTAAGCGCCTTCTTGAGGAAGCTGGGCAGCTGCACCAAGTGCACCTCAATGGCCTTGCCGCTGTGCACCCTGAATGCCCACAAAAACCTTCAAAGAAGGTTTAGGGTTTAGGGTTTAGGGTCTAGGGTTTAGGGTTTAGGGTTTAGGGTTTAGGGTTTAGGGTTGAGGGTTGAGGGTTGAGGGTTTAGGGTTTAGGGTTTGGGGTTTGGGGTTTGGGGTTTGGGGTTTGGGGTTTGGGGTTTGGGGTTTGGGGTTTGGGGTTTGGGGTTTGGGGTTTGGGGTTTGGGGTTTGGGAAAAGCATCTGAGTCACGGGGTATATTTGCTTCTCTCTTTTTTTAGGGGTTTGGGGATTTGGGGTGTTTGGCTTTTAAATCGAATAAAACTTGCATGTTGACTCCCCCTACAAGCTACCTTAAGAGCAGCATCCCTTACACGAAGCCCCGTTTAGGGTTTAGGGTTTAGGGTTTAGGGTTTCAGGTTTAGGGTTTAGGGTTAAGGGTTACCAAAAACCCAAAAGTTTGGCCCTAAAGCCCCCTTCCACGTGCCCCAATCTTAAAACAAGCCTGTTCACGCGTTCAGGGCTTGGGTTTCAGGGCTGAGGGGTTCGACGATTGTGTTCTGAGCCCAAGCCCAATTTGCGTTTCAGGGTCTAGGGTTTAGGGATTAGGCTTCTATCCCAAGTTTGCTCAAAGGTCAATCTGGACATTCTTTGAGACCCTCAAAACCTCAGAACCCAAAAACCGGATGAAAGCCCTAAACCTAAAGCCCAAGCGTCCTGAACCCAACATCTTAAACCCTAAACCCTAACCCTAAACCCGAAAGCCTAAACCCTAAACCCTACTAAACCCTAAACCCTAAACCCTAAACCCCTTACCCTAGGCCCTGATTCGTGCCGAGGCCGCCACAAGCTCCCGCTCCTCCTGCGGCAGCCCCTGTTGCGTGCGACTTCTTTTCGGGTTTAGGGTTTAGGGTTTAGGGTTAAGGGTTTAGGGTTTAGGGTTTAGGGTTTGGGTTTAGGGTTTAGGGTTTAAGGTTTAGGGTTTAGGGTTTAGGGTTTGGGGTTTGGGGTTTGGGGTTTAGGGTTTAGGGTTCTTTCCATGTCGGCAACCCCGCACCCCAGACACAGATAGATGTACAAGTGGTGATTGGGTTTGCCAAACTTCTGAAGCGAGTTCGACCTAGCATCGGCCGTGAATTGAAGGGCTAGCTTTTGCGCCTCAATACTCTACTTGAAGGTTCATGGGTACTTATAAGTAGGGTTATAAGTACCCTGAGTAGGGTTATAACCATAGTTACCCTACTTATAACCCTACCTATAAGTACCCATGAACCTCCAAGTATGCAGCATCTGCCAGCGTTTAGAGGTACAGGCCGAGCTGGCAATGCGACCAGAAGTCCCGAAATCATGCTGAGAAGAACAAAAAGTCCCAGAGAAACGCCTCTGCGCCCTGAACAGCCTGAACCCTAACCCTGAGACCCTAAACCCTAAACCCTAAACCCTAAACCCTAACCCGAAACCCTAACCCGAAACCCTAAACAGAATTCCTCAACCCCCCAAGTAGATCTCCAGAAGCCCTGCACCCAGAAACCGGATTTGCGGTAGGGAGGCCTCATGGCCACCCATGCGAACGCAGCGGGAGGCGCGCTGAACCAGGTCCGAGTGCCTGGAGGTCGGGGCGTGCGATTTCTCGGGGTGAGGGCCTGAGGGCTTCGGCCTCCCACAAGACCCTAAACCTCAACTTCCCTAAACCCTAAACCCTAAACCCTAAACCCTAAACCCTAAACCCTAAACCCTAGGGGGAGGAAAAGCTGTCACATAGCAGCAAGAAGCTAGAGAAGGTTACAAAGGATCCAGAGGCCGCCCTAAATACCCCAAACCCCCCTGAGGTTGCCCTGAAATCTGCCGACCGTTGAGGCTTTAGGGTTTAGGGTTTAGGGTTTAGGGTTTAGGGCTTAGGGTTTAGGGTTTAGGGATCCTGCAGACGTCTTTCGGCCCTAGATACCGTGACCTGGAGGTCTTAGGGGTTTACAAGGGTTCAGGGAGAGGGCTTTCGCCCAAAGCACTCCAAAAGAGACTTGAACTCCGAAGCCCTCAGCTCTTTGGGGTTTTAGGGTTTTGGGTTTAGGTTTTAGGGTTTAGGGTTTAGGGTTTAGGTTTAGAGTTCAATAACTTCACTGAAGTTTATTTTTGGACCTTCCTGAACCCGAAACTCCTGGGGCGAAGGCCCGAAGGTTTCAAGAGCCAGGCAAAAGCCCGTAGGGTTTAGGGTTTAGAGGTTTAGGGTTGAGGGTTGAGGGTTTAGGGCTTAGGGTTGAGGGTTGAGGGTTTCGGGCTTAGGGCTTCGGGTTTAGGGCTTATTTGAAGTTTAGGATCGGGTTTAGGGTTTAGGGTTTAGGGTTTAGGGTTTAGGGTTTAGGGTTTAGGGTTTAGGGTTTAGGGTTTAGGGTTTAGGGTTTAGGGCTTAGGGCTTAGGGTTTAGGGTTTAGGGTTTAGGGTTTACTCCCAGGCCTGGCCGGCACCTCCACGAGGTGCAGCCGCCTCACGTGCCTGAACTGGATGCCCTCGCCCGCCTGCGAGGACGAAAACTGGGGCCTTGGGTTCAGGTTTGCGGGCTCTTCCCTAAACCCTAAACCCTAGCCCTAAACCCTAAACCCCAAAACCCTACACCCTAAACTTTTTTAGGGCTTTGGGTTTCGGTTGCTAGGGCTTTAGGGCTGGGGGCTTAAGGGCTAGTGAGGCTTGGGACACTTCACCTCTCAAAGCCCCGAAGTTGAAACCACAGTGAGTCTGAGGCGTCTTCCCTTCGGGGGCTTCTTCAGGACTTGGTTTGGCCTGTGCGGGGTCTTGCGTTGCGAATTCAAGCGTTTCAGACGTCACTTGGTTTAGGGTTTAGAATTTAGGGCTTAGGGTTTAGGGTTTAGGGTTTAGGGTATAGGGTTTAGGGTATAGGGTTTAGGGTGGTCAGACGGGATCCTCAAGGTAACGACCACCTGGGATCTCGAGCTTTCTGGATTCGTCCAGCGTGGAAATGGCCGGCTTCGCTGAGGTCACCGATATGTAAAGTTACTTTCCGGGGTCCACAGGGCTGCAGCCTGAGACATTGGGTTTTGGCGAGGAAAGCAGGACCCTGCCCCACCCCAGACCTGGTGTTTGTTTGATGGCAAGATCACCCTATGGGCCCGTGTACCACATTACTATAGACTTGGGCCGGTAAAGTTCCTATGTAGCAAGTACTGTTAAGGCACAGGCCTTCCCTATTGAGGTACATGAACCCTTCGGGTCCAGCCCAAAACCTGAACCGCAGACACTCCTTGAAGGTTCATGGGACTTACCAGCTACTTATAACCGGGCTTAGAACCTTACTTGTAACCCCTCTAACTGGAGCTACTTGGGTTACCCCACTTGTAAGTAGGTGTAAAAGCCCACTTCTACGACACCCTAAACCCTAAACCCGAAACCCTAAACCCTAAACCCTAAACCCTAAACCCTTAGCCTAAACCCTAAACCCTAAACCCTAAACCCGAAGTCCCATGATCCTGCAAGGATGGTGGATCTAGAGACCGCGAGCCTGCGATGTCTCGGCTACGAGCACGCGGAAACGCTCGCCACCTCGCAGGCGGTTTAGGGTTTAGGGTTTAGGGTTTAAGGTTTAGGGTTTAGGGTTTAGGGTTTGGGGTTTAGGGTTTAGGGTTTAGGGTTTAGGGTTTAGGGTTTAGGGATTAGGGATTGAGGCTGGAGGTGGCATTGGCAGAGAGAAAAAAAACATGAAAACACTCTGGAAAACCCTTAAGAACCTGAGCCCTAAACCCCAAAACCCCAAAAACCCTAAACCCTTGAAACAGTACAAAAGCAACAAAAACAACAAAAAAACAAAAACAAGAAGCTCTTGGGAATGCTCAGGTCCCCGGGCGCAGGTTGCGCCGGCCATCATTGAAGTCGCCTGAGCGCTTGGCGTCTTTAAGGGTTTCGGGCTGACGGTTTAGGGTTAGGACTTAGGGTTTAGGGGTTTAGGGTTTAGGGTTTAGGGTTTTGGGTTTACGGTTTAGGGTTTAGGGTTTTGGGTTTAGGGTTTAGGGTTTAGGGTTTAGGGTTTAGGGTTTAGGGTTTAGGGTTTAGGGTTTAGGGTTTGGGGTTTGGGGTTTGGGGTTTGGGGTTTAGGACGGTACAGGCTTCAGGGGTCCGAGGCTGAATCCCTTTGGCCTGAGGGCACAGCTCAGCTCGGACAAGGTGGCGACTTTGAAGCCCTGCCTGGGCTTTCTCTGCGGTTTAGGTAGGGTTTAGGGTTTAGGGTTTAGGGTTTAGGGTTTAGGGTTTAGGGTTTAGGGTTTAGGGTTTAGGGTTTAGGGTTTAGGGTTTAGGGTTTAGGGTTTAGGGTTTAGGGTTTAGGGTTCAGGGTTTAGGGTTTAGGGTTTAGGGTTTAGGGTTTAGGGTTTGTGGTTTAGAAGGCAACCACAATGCTGCTGCATATATACGTGTATATCATAAAACCGCATCCACTTTAGGTATGTCTGCCCATGCTACTTTAGTACGACGCCATATTACAGAGGTCAATGTTACCCTAAATCCTAAACCCCTAACCCCCTTAACGGCAGCCCGGTTGCTTCCTCCCCGTCTTTCGGAGAATCTGGCGCAGGGAGCAGGGCTTTGCCGGGAGAGTCTTTGGTTCAGGGCCGCGGTACTCCTAACTGGGGGTTTCCGAAAGTTCGAAAGTAGGGGTACCCTTTTTGGGGGTCCCTTGAAAGGGATTCTACTCTTTTTGGGGTATCAAAGGGGTACCCCAATTTTGGGAAATACCTAACTGGCATAAGGAGTTTAAGGCTTTAGGAGGATCGAGAGCTTAAGGAAGTTTAGGGGTTTCGGGTTTGGGGTTTGGGGTTTAGGGGTTTGGGAGTTTTTATGGCTGAGGATTTGAAGCTCAGTCGAGCCACAACCCCCCCACCGCCTCCAGCAGAACCTTGTAGCCGGCCTGCCGCGACAGCATCACCACGGCCTCCGCACGTTGGGCGCATCGTCACACCCAAAAGAGGCCAAGGGCCCCTCTTTAGTTCAGGAATGTGCCTGTTGCATGCTAAATGAACACTTCGACTCAGGCCTCTGTGCTGATAACAGAGGAAGATTTACAACTAGCTAACCCCAAACCTTGAAACCCTAAACCCTAAACCCTAAACCCCCACTGATTGAGGGCCTCAAGTCGGAGATCCCCCCGACCAAGAGCTGCAATCGGCTCGCCTTCTCATTCGCCTTCGCAATGGCCTTAGCCACGCCGTAGAACTTCGGCGCGTGATCCTCACCACCCACTCGGCTTAGGGGTCTAGGGTTTAGGGGTTTAGGGTTTAGGGTTTTTCGGGTTTAGGGTTTAGGGCTTAGGGCTTAGGGCTTTAGGGTTTAGGGTTTAGGGTTAGGATTTAGGGTTTAGGGTTTAGGGTTTAGGGTTTAGGGTTTAGGGTTTAGGGTTTAGGGTTTAGGGTTTAGGGTTTAGGGTTTAGGGTTTAGGCTTCAGGGGTTAGGGTTTAGGGTTTAGGCTTTTAGGGTTTAGGGTTCAGGCTTTAGGGTGTTTATCTAGGGGCTTCAGGGCTCAAAACCAGTGGATTCGGAGGATCCCTGACGGGGACACGAAGCACCCTGGCACCCGGCACCCAGGCTCTTCAGGGGTACAGTAGAATGAGGGAACCCTAAACCCTAAACCCTAAAACCCTAAACCCTAAACCCTAGACCCTTGATCTTATTCCCCCTTGACAGACTCCTTCACGTTGGCCAGGAGGCTTGTTCGCTTGGCTCCGTGGTAGGCGCCTCGCCGAGAGCCCAGCACCAGCCCTGACTGAACCCCAAGACCCGAAAGCTATGTCCCCTACATCCCCCTACAAACCACCCCTGCCTGCCCCCCTACATAACCCCCTACATACCCCCCCTACATATCCCCACCATACCCCAACTCATACCCCCTACAGACACTCCTCTACATACCCCCTCACCTACCTGCATTGCTGACAGTCGGAGTTTGGGTTTCCGGGCTTGGGCCTTGCACTCGGAGCGAGGGTGCCAAGGTTTTCTGTGTGTCTTTAGTTTTAACCGGGAGTCAGAACGGTATCAAAAACCCTAAACCCTAAACCCTAAACCCTAAACCCTAAACCCTAAACCCTAAACCCTAAACCCTAAACCCTAAACCCTAAACCCTAAACCCTAAACCAAACAGCATTCGTTTAAAAGAAGATGGGGCGCCGGACCGTGGAAAATGTGAAGGTTGCAGTAGGCGGCAAGTCGGGCTAGGCGAGTCTCCTAGAGAAGGCCACTTGCTCATCAGTCGCCTATAAAGATGCACACATGCACACATGCGTGCTTACATGCGCACATACATACATACATACATACGTACATACATACATACATACGTACGTACGTACATACATACACATGCATCCATGCATGCATACATGCACACACTGCATACATTGCAAATGTTTGCATACATTACACGAACGGGGGACGCAGAGTGGAAATGATGTGGCCTGGCCAACGGAGAAACTAACCTACCGGGAGAATAGATGGCCCTGTCAAGCCCTTCAGGGGAGGACTTCTGCGGGCCTGCGGAGGAGCCTCATATGGGGCCTTAACAGTTAGAATAGGGTTTTGGGGGGTTCTTGTAGTATAGCTATAAAGGGACCATAAGGGAATACTATAAGTGGTTATTCTGACCCTATATTGAGGTGGAAGAGGAGGCTTGTACAGATCTCTATCTTCAGACAGTCGGGGTGTGGCCTCACCGCCGACTTTCCTATCATGGTCTTGAAACACGGGGCTTGGTGATTTGGTCCACTGACATACATAAATCTTGCACGAGCCCTCCATGACACCAGCCAACGATAATCAGGATGTGGGGTCGTGGGCGAAGAGCACATAGCAAAGTGGCGCAAGGCTTCCTCCATCCATGACCATCAGCACTCACCTTAAGCACAGCCTTCTATAATTTTCTTGCAATCCGACCTCCACGTCACTCTTTTCACATTTGTGGAGTTTAGGGTATGTTTTTGGCCTTGCTGTAGACCTTAGTATTAAACACTCAACATTTTTTCAACATCCTAAACCCTAAACCCTAACAACCTACATCCTGCAAACCCCAAAGCCCTAAACCCGGAAGAACTCCCAAGCCCAAACCACTCCTTCATCCCCCCCCCCCCGCCCCCCCCGCGAAAGTCCTCGGACAGCTGCAGAAAGCGCGGGGTGACCATGAACCTGAGAGCTGGATCAGTGTAGGGTCTGTAGGGTCTGTAGGGTCTGTAGGGTCTGTAGGGTCTGTAGGGTCTGTAGGGTCTGTAGGGTTTAGGTTTTAGGGTTTAGGGTTTAGGGTTAGGGTTTAGGGTTTAGGGTTTAGGGTTTAGGGTTTAGGGTTTAGGGTTTAGGGTTTGGGGTTAATGGTTTAGGGTTTAGGGTTTAGGGGTTAGGGCTTAGGGATCAGGATAGGGTTTTTTTAGTGCTTAGGGAAGCATCAATAGGCGGCTCTCTAAATTAAGCTCCCCTTTTGGAAATTAGCAAGGACCCTAATTTCGAGAACTACCCAAGTAGAGCTGAGGGCCTTTGGTGGTACGAGTTTGGCAGAGACATGGGGGGGGGGTGGATGTTCAGACCCTAAACCCTAAACCCTATAAGGAGATTTGAAGGCTTCGAGCAAGCAAGGGATGTTTCAGGACGTCTAGGGCTCAGGGTTTCGGGGCTTCTTGGTGTGGACCTAGTCTGGCAAGGGCTCAGAGCCCTAAACCCTAAACCCTAAACCCTAAACCCTAAACCCTAAACCCTAAACCCTAAACCCTAAACCCTAAACCCTAAACCCTAAACCCTAAACCCTAAACCCTAAACTTAATTTTTGTCCAGAAATAAGGGCATAGGGCTTTCTAGCAGTTTTGGGGTTTTAGGGCTTAGGGGCTTCAAAGCTTTTAGAGGGTTCTTGAAGGAATTCGAGGGATGAAAAGCCCCGAGGATTCGAGCTCCGCCTCGACTTTCCAGCCGGGGTTCGGGGTTTAGGGTTTAGGGTTCGGGGTTTAGGGTTTAGGGTTCGGGGTTTAGGGTTTAAGGGGTTTAGGGTTTCAGAGTTGAAGGTTTAGGGTTTAGGGTTTACCTAAACCCTGAACCTCCCCCAAAACACACCATGCCCCGACGGCTGCCAGGGTCAAGTTTTCATGGTTAGTGTTTCGGGTTTAAGGATTTATAGGTTTAGGCCTTAGGGTTTTCAGGGTTTAGGGTTTAGGGTTTAGGGGTTTCGGGGGTCCCGTTGTTTTTGGGTGTTCTTTCTAAGGTGATGCTACTCTTCCTGGGGGGTTGTATCGGGGCAGTGTGGGCGTTGCAAACTAAGAGGCTGCAGTATAACAACCCTAAACCCTAAACCCTAAACCCTAAACCTCAAACCCTAAACCCTAAACCCTAAACCCTAAACCCTAAACCCTAAACCCTAAACTAAACAAGGAAACGGACCTGGCAGGGGCCCTCACTCGACCTCCTTGAGAAGGTAGCGCTTCAGGGCCTGCTCCGGGTCAGTGGTTTAGAGTTTCGGGTTTAGGGTTTGGGGTTTAGGGTTTGGGGTTTAGGGTTTAGGGTTTAGGGTTTAGGGCTTCGCCCGCATCCAGGGTGAGGGTCTCAAAGGCTTAGTGTTTTCGAAAGAGTTTGGTGGTTCAAGGGTGTCAGAAGTTCAACTTAAGGTCGGAAGCTTTTATATAGTCCTCACTTTTGCAGGAGCTTCGTGTGCAAAGCATGGCGGAAAGCTTCCCAAGCCTCTGGTCCCCACACGGCCCTACACCTTGCAGTCCCAAACTTCAACGCTACAGCCCTGAAACCCTAAGCCCTCAAACCCTTAAACCCTGAACCCTAAACCCTCAAACCGTAGGCATGCTCAGGGTGTAAGGGCTAGATTGGGCATCTTCTGTGTGGCAGCTTGTACTGTAAGCTTATAAGGGGCCATCAAGGGGGATGGTTTGAGGGTTTTGGGGGGTAGAGTTCCATTATGATATGTAGGCTCTCCTAGTATACCTCATACCCCTTGCATCCAAGTAGTATGGGACCTTGCAGGCTGCAGGGGGAGTTTAGGGTTCAGGGTTTGGAGGTCGTAAACCCCGAACTCCAAACCTGAACAACCCTGAACCCCTAAAGCGCTAGAGCCCAAGCCCAAACAACACCTTCAACAAGAACCCCCAAAAAGCCCTAAAGCCTCAAAAGCCCATCAAAAAGGAACCCTAAGCCCTCCGAAAAAACGCAGCAAACTTGGGATGTCCCCCTCAGGCTAACAGTCCTTAATAGGATTCCTAGTACCCCCTATTTTAATGCCAATTAAGGACTGCTCGTATAAGGGGGGAACATCTCGACCCTAAACCCTAAACCCTAAACCCTAAACCCCTAAACCCCTAAACCCCTAAACCCCTAAACCCCTAAACCCCTAAACCCCTAAACCCCTAAACCCCTAAACCCCTAAACCCCTAAACCCCTAAACCCCTACACCCCTAAACCCCTAAACCCCTAAACCCCTAAACCCCTAAACCCCTAAACCCCTAAACCCCTAAACCCCTAAACCCCCACACCCCCAAACCCCTAAACCCTAAACCCTAAACCCTAAACCCTAAACCCTAAACCCTAAACCCCTAAACCCTAAACCCTAAACCCCTAAACCCTTTCAACCCTCGGGAGCCTCACCATGCAAGGAGTGCTTCTTGGTGAGGTCCTCACGAGCTGCAGAAAGGTTCGTCTGGTAAAGAGTCCAAGGTTTGGGGTTTAGGGTTTAGGGTTTAGGGTTTAGGGTTTAGGGTTTAGGGTTTAGGGTTTAGGGTTTAGGGGTTTAGGGGTTTAGGGGTTTAGGGGTTTAGGGGTTTAGGGGTTTAGGGGTTTAGGGGTTTAGGGGTTTAGGGGTTTAGGGGTTTAGGGGTTTAGGGGTTTAGGTGTTTAGGGGTTTAGGGGTTTAGGGGTTTAGGGGTTTAGGGGTTTAGGGGTTTAGGGGTTTAGGGCTTTAGGGGTTTAGGGGTTTAGGGGTTTAGGGGTTTAGGGTTTAGGGGTTTAGGGGTTAGGGGTTTAGGGGTTTAGGGTTTAGGGTTTAGGGTTTAGGGTTTGAGAAGAGAGGGAGCTGCCATCAGACTCCTTCAGCATGCCGTCATGGAGCACGCCATCCGGGATTCCCCGCACTGGCACCTGATGTAAACCCCACGTCAACGTTTTGCATCCCTCGCCTGCGGGCTGTAAACACCCCAAGCCCCGAAACCCTCACACCAAACCCCGAAACCCTGTGAAGATTCTGAATGTCGACGCGCTGACAAGAGCTGAGTGGGGCTGTGTTTCGGGAATGAAGGGTCTTGTTGGTGTAGAGGTTGAGGGTCTAAGGGTTCATTTGAGGGGTTAGGGTTGGGGTTAAAGTGTTTAGGATTCTGGGGGTCGGGGCTTAGTTCAGTGTTTGGGCCGGAGGCTTAAGCCTACACCCTGACACCCTCACGTCCTGAACCCCAAGCGTAAAACATTTTGTCTTCGTTGGAAGGTCATACCATGAGCAACATGCAGCCTTGTTACAAGCCAGGGGCTTTGCTCTGGACCTGTCAGCTTCGAAATGAAGTAATTTCGGACCCCTAAACCCTAGCTATGATGAACCCCCCCCAATGGGTTCTAGGATATGAGATGCTGCTGACTGGCGTGCAGGTTGCGGATGGGTTTGCAGGGCTGTAGAACCTGAAAATTCTCAACAGTACAACAGCTAGAGTAGCATCTACGGGTTACTTGCTGTCCTGCCTTGCGTCCACTACATAAAGCGGCACCCTTATGATAAGGACCCCTCAAAAGGAGCCCTAACTTAGACAACGCCCTAAACACTAGCCCTAACCCTAACATTTCCAAACCCCGGGACCCTAACGCTTCAAGAAGACCTTATACGTAACCCAATCTCCCAGACCCCCAACACCCTAAACCCTAAACCTTAAACACTGAAAAGCCGTTTGATCCCGGTGCCTCCCGCGGGAAGTCGTCGCTGTCCCGAGCATGGAAGCAGGAGAGGAATCCCTCCACTCGAGGGGCACAAGGTTCAGCTTAGGGTGGCTTCCGGGTTCAGACGTAGCCCCGACCCCTGCCAAAAACAGGAGCAAGTATAGAGGCAAGAACTCGACGGATGAACCCTAAGCCCGAGACCCGAAACCTCACGCCATGATGGTGCTGATGACTCTGCAGCTTCCCTAAACCCTAAACCCTAAACCCTAAACCCTAAACCCTAAACCCTAAACCCTAAACCCTGAACCGTTAGGGTGTGCTTTGAGAGGCTTAGAGGTTAGGAGGGCTTAGAGCTCCGGAAGTGCTGAGGCAAAAGGGAAGGTGATTTAGGGTTTAGGGTTGAGGGTTCAGGGTTCAGGGTTTAGGGTTCAGGGTTCAGGGTTTAGGGTTTAGGGTTTAGGGCTTAGGGTTCAGGATTTAGGGTTTAGGGTTTAGGGCTTAGGGCT